>JAEMWC010000424.1:437500-440000 GCA_016490735.1 Pachyseris speciosa | reverse complement strand
TACGAAAAGATGAGGACCACCTGGTTACTTTCTCTTTCACAGAAAGTATATCTTCTTTAGATATGTTCACTCCGCAGTCGTTGCTCAAAGCAAAGGAGTAGAAGTGTCGTAGACTCATCAGATAGGACTTAGTGGTTTTAGGATGGTATTGGTGCTTTGCAAATCCTTCCAGAAATTTATCGTTGATCATTTTAGGGTTGAAGAGTGACGCCATCTCTTGTTTGCTATCGATCACTTTCAGGAGCTTCCAAATTTGCTTCCCATGCTGCTCTCTTGTCTTTTCGTCAAGCGTCCCTCCATCCGAAGTCCTCAGCCAAGCTTTAAATTGAACAGTAAATTCAGGTACATCAGTATCTGAACTCTCAATTGGGCTTGCTTCAATGTCACTTTCATCTTCCTGGTCTTCTTCCTCGTCTTCAATGGTCAACACTTCATGGAACGATGACTCAGATGTTAGAGACACGCTTGCTTCGTCTCTTGCAGTACCTCTAGGCCTTTCATGATATGGTCTCATATGTGATTCCTTGACTGGGCCTCGTACTCTTGATAACAAATCTTTGTACTCCTTAGACTTGGGATCCAGCTTGTGTACATTCCTTAAATGAGCGGGGATTCTTTTTACTAGGGAAGTGCACCCGTTGACTGGACAGTAGCGGTGTTTTTGATAATCTTTTCTCTTCTTGTCATTGGTGCTTGCCTTTGTGTCATCCGGAGATGTTTTTCTTTTCTTTCTTCTTAGGAGCGTTTGCAGGATCTGAGAAGGTATACGTCTTTCTCATTCCAAAGCGTGTAACAGTAGTTTTGGAATGTTCTCGAGACCAGTCATGTACTTCTTGAAGATGACGTGAAAGGTGAATAACTCTGGCCCCACATAAAGGTAAAGGACAGTTCTTTGCTACTCGATTTGCCTCTTTCCCAATCTCTTTTGCTGACACCTGAATGGACCAATGAGTCAAGTAATCAATAGGAAAAGAATGAATGGACGAATAAATATGCACTAAAGTTTTGTTATTTCTTCAAACAGAAGTTGAGAGCCAATCTTTTTGTACAGAATTATCTGAATGAAAAAGGGTTTGTGGCAGTAAAAAAATAAATAAATAATAAAAATGCTGACATGTACCTCAAAGCAAACCTACCCAAGGTAAGTTAAGATAAGCGATCGCTTATTACGTACAGATAATCGTTTTAACAGACAATATACGACAATAAGAAGAACCTCATTATTTAGATATTAAAACAACGGAAATTAAGGCAGATCTTACATATCACTCGGTCAGCAACAAATAAAACAAATACATGTAGCACAACATAAATGATCACAGTGGTAGTGAACACATTAGAGAACCTGAGGCCTTACAACTTCACTTTAGTAATACTGTACTCTTACCTCTGTTGCAGCAGTTGCCGCCTGATCTTTTACTTCATCATTTTCTGCTTTAGCTCCTTCTTTCTTTCCATTGCCATAATTCATCACGACTCTTTCATTCTCTTCATTAAAGTCTTCATTGGCAATGTCATCTTCCCTTCCTTCACTGTCCTCAGAAGATGAACTTGTATCAGTGTCTGGTTTGTAAGACTCACTGGACTCGCTACCTGATGATGGTACTTCCACTTCCTCCTAACTACAGTAAGAATATGAATTAGTTAAGAGACCATTCTGTCAGGCCTGCCTTAAAGGGGACAATGGTCAGCTACACAACTCAATCTTTGGTCATGAAACTACATGTATACCGTGAACACTACATTCAGGGTTTACTGTTGTGAGTAACTAATAAATGACTATTACTATAATAGTTTGACAGCTCCCCTTGACCCTTTATGTTAAGTTTTGACAGTGACAAAATATGCCTAATGATTTCTTGCAACAATTTTATCACATACTGTAATAAAAAAATTCAGCTCTCTTAGTTTATTTGTGCCAAAAATCAAAACAGAAAATTGAACCAGTTTTATCTGCCTGTTGTTTGTGTATTATTGCCACAGTTCTAGATACAGCAATTGCAATTAAAATGAAATGAACTAACCGTAATGATTTTTGGTAGTTACAACAGAATATCAAAATCAGAATAATTATTCACTTACTGAACAACTAAGTAGTTCTTCAAAAAATATATCAACCTAAAAAAGACAAGTAGCAGAAAAGTGTTATAATGCACCTTTCAGTGTCAAGCCCAAGGGGATTGTCGAGGAATTGTCAAAAGTATCAAAATCCCCCACCCTGGGGCAAGGGAAGGCGGTAAAATACCCTTCAGTCCTTGTTGCACACAAGAGGACCATGCCAAAATTCCCCACCCTGGGGACGTGATGTCCGATCAAAACCCCTACCCTGGGGATATACGTGACAGTCAAATTCCCGTGGGTTGCCCAAACCCCCGCTCGGGCTTGACACTGATAGGTGCATAAGTAATTTGGGCATCAGTCAGGTTGCGGTGGTGTGGACATATATAAACAGTATGAAAAGTTTAAATTTCAGCAAAATCCAGCATTTTTCTGCATAATC
>JAEMWC010000424.1:417500-430000 GCA_016490735.1 Pachyseris speciosa | reverse complement strand
AGCAGTAAAGCCCTTTCCAAGGTTAACTTTTCTTATTTGGATACATTTGTTGCTCAGATGTTTACATCCATTTATCTACAGCGAAAAGTGGATCTTTGTAAAAGACATATTCCATAATACTCTTTGAGTCGTCCTCAATGCTTTCTCTTGTTTTGGGAACGCGCTGCCACAATGTATTTTTTTGTCGTTCAGTTTGGAACTAAAAAAAACGGGGTTTTGTTTTAGCTATCTTTTTAATTGTAGTTACGTTCCTTTTAGCAATCTTAATTCTAATTTTGTGATCAAAATAACATTTTACTTCCATTTGGGGACAAACCAATCTTAAATTGCAATTCAAACAATCTACGTAATTAGTTTTTGAAACTAGTTTGGGATTCTCGTTCCACTTGAAAAAAAAAAGTCCCAGATAGTATCACGCGATGAACAAAGTGGTTCCCAGGTCCCAGGTAGTTACATGGTTCGATCACGTTTTAAATCAGAATGTTGTTCCTGCTAACATGAAAATGTCCTAACATTTTTTTGGTATTTGGACTTCTCGTCATTTTAAGTTGGACCGCCCGGAGAGGCGTCAAAAATATGCAGTAAGGCCGATAGTAATGCTCTAAACATTGGAGTTCTCTCTCGGATTTTTGGCAACTTGAGACGTGGATCTTAATGTATTAGGATCGAAAACTCTTTGGAAACTGAAAGTTTGGTAGTATACCTTTTAATATTTTAATTTTATTTTATGAAAAAAAAAAAAAAAAAAGAAATGGTGCATTTTGGGTTGACTTTCTCCTTTAAATTAATTTAAATATGCATTGTCGGGTCGTGCACAATATACCAAGTCATGGATGATGCCACAAGAGATACTACAGTAACAAAATGCACCAAAAATGATACAATAAATCAAACACAATGAAAGAGAATAACGTACTAAAAGGTGCACCAACTGCACTTTACACGAAGTACATTAGCCAACGCTATTTTTTTCTCTTTCCATAAGGAATTTCACAGGGGAGGTGACAACGAGAAAATCTTCAAACACAAGTTACCAGTGCAAGTATCTGCAAGATACATTCGCTTTCATCCAACGCAGCGAAATACATGGAACTGTCTTAGAGTGGAAGTTTATATATGCACCGACCGTAAGTTGCCACTTACTCTTTGTTCTCGTTCAAAATGGGAAGAAAGAAGAACCAGCAACAAAGAGGAATGTGCAAAAGGAACCTTTGAAGTGCAGTAAAGGCCTGGTTTCTTTGATGCATGTCAAAGATGTGTTAACGTCGTGTGCGCCGAGCCGTGACCATCCATTGATTACTTTGTGACAAAGTTTTGATGAAAACGATCTGATAGCTTTCGTTTCATCGAGTCAAACAATTTGTGGAAATTGTTAGACGCGGAGTTGTAAAGTGCGATCTTGGCTTTACAACGACTCACAACTCCGCCTCTCAGGATTTTGAATAGAAACGATCTCTGCGAAAATCTCACATATTTTCTTTTTGCTATTTATTTAGTCTGAGTTTGATAACACAAAATTCCATTTCTAGTTTCAGGGATTTCATTCAACTCCGCGATTATATCAGGCAACAAAGCATATGAATGTCAACTTAGTCAGTTTCTGGTGCCTGTTGTTGGCGAGAGTCCTCACTGGAAGCTGTGCTACCGCGCCTCCACTCACGGCTGGGCTGCTAAGACCTTCCACAGCAGGTGTGACGGCAAACGCGACACTGTGACCATAGTTAAAGTGGGCCAATACGTGTTTGGAGGATATGTTGACATTCCTTGGGGTAACTATTACTCAGCTCGCTATCCGTGGTCATACCGTACGGATTGCTCAAACAATTTACCATAGATAATGATCTCAACTTAACTCTACCTCAGATCTGTACTGTTTTTTTTTGTTAACGCTGTTACAGTGGGGTTACTGTCGTAGATAGTGTTCCAGCTAACGTTAGATCAACTAAATCATTCACCAAGTTTATAAACGAAATCATTTCCCTACTGTCCTCCTCATACTCCCACACTGCAACCTTGTAACCGGGTTATCTTTTTTGCCTGGTCAATGCACTTGTGTCTTTAAAGTGCTTATGATAATATATAGATTTAGCCAAGCCTAAAAGCGGAGCTCCATGGTTATTATTTTATTTACTGGTATTGAGCAACTTCGCATGGCTTTCCTTGCGCCAATATTTTGTGTTTAGAGCAGTCAACAGGAATTGACCGCGGTTCAAAAACCTCAAAACATTAAAACATTCCAAAACAACACGACGCCTATGTTTGTTCGAAGATTCTTGGAAAGGGTGGAGAAAGTTGATAAGTAAGCTTCTAGTAAGCTAGAAAAATTACTAAGCAATCTTAAGTTTTTACATAACGGTCCGTAGAGTATGAACCTGATTGTTTAGAGCAGTCAACAGGAATTGACCGCGGTTCAAAACCTCAAAACATTAAAACATTCCAAAACAACACGACGCCTATGTTTGTTCGAAGATTCTTGGAAAGGGTGGAGAAAGTTGATAACTAAGCTTCTAGTAAGCTAGAAAATTACTAAGCAATCTTAAGTTTTTACATAACGGTCCGTAGAATATGAACCTGATTGTTTAGAGCAGTCAACAGGGATTGACCGCGATTCACAAACCACAGAATAACAAAACATTACAAGAAAACAAATTCACTGACGATGCATAGGTTTGTAGGTTTCTTTGGAGAAGGTAGGGAAAATAGACAAGTGACAATTTCGTAGCAAGTTAATAAAAATTGTTAAGCAATTTTGACATAAGCTTAAATATCGGAGAAAAGAGGAAAAGGAAAACAAACCAATGGTGGGATAGGTAATCGCACTGGGCCGAGAAAAATTAAGAATTGATATTATTTGTGTTTTCAGAAGTTGCTGAAGTTGTCTTCTTTGCGCAAAACACAAGTAATACTAAAGCCCCCGCTAAACGATCAAACATTTTCCTGAACATTGTGTTTGACAAACATAACGTTGGGTGACTAGCCAATAAACAAATTTCCTTGGGCGAGAAACCTCTGCTAGCAGCAAAACAAACAATGTTTGACAAAGACAAAGACAAAGCGAGTACATAGGACACTTTTTGCGTGTTATCGCTGAAATTTTCACGTTCTTCATTTGGTTTCCTTTTTACTGACTGTGCACTTTCTTGGTTGGGTTGGCTAAACCATCAAACATTTGTTCGTAGAGCGAAATGTTGGATGAAAATGTTTCATCTGGATGAAACATAGAAAGCCGTTTTAAATTATCTTCCAACACGATGTTGAATGAAGTGTTTGATCGTTTAGCCTGGGCTTAATGCTTTATTTTACGAGGACTCATTGCGATTACTTGTTAATAAGTTAGGGGCAAAAGTTTTTTTAATGCTGTTGAGGCACCGACGTCGAAAAACACTGAAAACAGTCAGCCAAGCGGAGTGAAAACACTCGTTCGCTTGCATGAAAACAACAAAACAAACAAACAATTCAACTACTTCTTTGGTTGCAAAACGAGTAGAGATGATTGTTATTTATATCCAGCCGAGAGAAAAATACAAATAAGGACGATTAAACCATTTAATGTTAAGCTTCAATTCATTTAATTCAGTCACCTGTGTTGTAGATGTTGAAAATACGAATCACTTGAGTTAAAACACGCATCTGGAAAAATAGCAAACGGTTTGTCCGAGGAAAGAACTTCTTCCACTAACTTTGAGCTACTCGTTCCTCCCATTAATGCCGGTGAACTGTTAAGTGACCTTTCTTGGTGAGCTGCGAGGTGCCGCGGTAAAGTGAAAGTCCTTGAAGCCTTGAATCATTTTGTTTTTCAACCACACAATTCGGGCGTCGATTATGCAAGTCGAGCCAAGTTTTAAGCGTTTCCTGAGGCAAATGTTTTGCTATCCTTTTTATCACTTGAAAATTCACCTTACGGAGTATCTGTTAATTAGTTATTGGTTTTTATGCCTTTTACGCGAATTAAAAGACAAACTTCGCAAACTTCGAAGAAGATGAAGTTGTTTTGGTCAAAATGAAGAAACCAACTGAATGTGAAATTACGAGCCGCAGAGAGCGCGCGGAAAATTAAGCCTCGTTTTGGTTTGGTTGCCTCGTTTTAGTTAAATTAACCTAGCTTGAGCCTGCGATCTAACCGAAAACTAGTACGTGGTCAGCGGTAAACTTCAAAAAAACAGCTGACCTATATGAGCTCTAAACTTGACCCCGCGATATGGCCACGTGATACTGGTCAGCGGAAACCTTGTTTTGACAGCTGTCAATTGGCCATGACACGGATATCCTATATCAAAGTTGCACGCTGCAAACTAGCTGGTGAGTTGGGGACCCAGCTAGGTCAGGTGGAGTATGGCCGCCATGTTGGATTATTATGGTTATTATTAGGATATTATTGATTATTGGGCAAGTCCACCGTCGTCGTCGTCGTGCGCGCCCACGAGAGCAATACCGCTAGCCACTTTTATCATGAGAAAAGCAGTTGACGGGTTTCTATAGGTATGGTGCTCCGCTATTAAGGTAACTCGATACAGTTTTAGTTAAGGCGATATTGCCATGGCAATGACAAACAGGAAATTTCAAAATCGGAAAAATAGTAAATTTGTACTATCCATATTTTGATTACAAAAGCGAAGAAAGGAATTTTCATCTGGATATTTGTGGTGAAGTAGTGGAACAGAAAAAGTCACTAACAATTCTAGGGGTGAATCTCAATAAACAATTACACTTGAGAAGCCATTTATACAGTGTATGTAAGAAAGTGGGACGGATGATTAAAATACTAAGAGGACTCAAAAATCTCATCCCAATTAATGCCTAGTTACTTTTGTATCAATCTACTATTCTTCCACACCTTACCTAATGTCATTTAGTGTGGTATTTCGGCACAGCATCTGACAGTCGCAAACTGGAACGTCTACAAAAGAGAGCCCTACGATTTGTGTACAATACTAGCACTGACAACAGTGACACTTTGCTGAAAAGGGCTAACCTAACCACACTAAAAAATAGGAGGCTTCAAGACATTTTACTTCTTATGTATAATGTAAAAAATGAATTAATAACGAACTCTATAACGGATATTTTTAATATTAATAGGGAAAATACGAGAAGATGTCACTTAAGAAATGCTATTTTTTTTTACCTCGTTTTAACACTTTGACCTACGGAAAATATCCACTTAGATTTCTTGGGCCGCAGTTGGGGTCGAAATTAAGCAAGGCGGAAAGAATTATGGAAACCCTGGCAGTTTTTAAGAGAATGATACGGAACAAGGATGTGACATCGACCGTAGAAGAATGTGGGAGTGAATGCCGGCTATGCTTGGTTTCGCTGAACCTTTTATGTAGATATACTTATGTAGATATTAATTTATTTTTCTTTGATAGCCTTTTTAGGGTTCCATGTATGTCTTAGGTAGTTAGTCACTTTTAAACTGTGCCCCCAATTATCACCAATAGGCGCTAGAATGCGCAGACACTATAAGGATTATGTATGTATGTATGTATGCATGCATGCATGCATGCATGCATGCATGCATGTATGTATGTATGTATGTATGTATGTATGTATGTATGTATGTATACAACATGATAGAAATGCATATAACATCAAATGGAAACTCGGAAAAAAATCTGAGTTCCAGATGGGATTTGAACCCACGACCCTCCGTGATCTAGAGAGACGCTTTCACCACTGAGCTATTGGTAACTCTATGGTGAGCAAGGGTGAAATGTAGGCTTGAACCGCATCACGCGGTCACACAGCCAAATGATGATTAGCACGTATGACTCATAACTGCATCACGCAGTCACATTAAGGCATATCATGGCGCATATGACTCATAACTGCATCACGCAGTCACATTAAGGCATATCGAAGATGCAACCAACCAAACCTCCAAAGTCAGTGAATCAAGAAATACAACATGATCGGAATGCATATAACATCAAATGGAAACTCGGAAAAAAATCCGAGTTCCAAATGGGATTTGAACCCACGACCCTCCGTGATCTAGACGGACGCTCTAACCACTGAGCTATTGGTAACTCTATGGTGAGCAAGGGTGAGCTGTGGGCTTATGACTGGAACCGCATCACGCGGTCACATCGCCAAATGATGATTAGCACGTATGACTCATAACTGCATTACGCAGTCACATTAAGGCATTTCATGGCGCATATGACTCATAACTGCATCACGCAGTCACATTAAGGCATATAGGAGATGCAACCAACCAAAACTCCAAAGTGAGTGAATTAAGAAATACAACGTGATAGAAATGCATATAACAACAAATGGAAACTCGGAAAACAATCATGTATTCTACAAGCGAAGTATTATACCTCTATTACTTTTCCACTTGTTATGTTAATACTTTTATGGCTACTTTTCAATTGTTTTCTTCATACTTTGTACAAATTTGACAGGCTGTAATGTAAACCTATTCTCTCCTGTCGCTTCCCGCGTCGACTAGCCAATGCTATTTGCGGGAAGCGACCATTTTGTATTTTTCTTTTGTCAAATAGTGAATAAAGTTGAAGTTGAAGTTGAGGTTGAAGTTCCAGATGGGATTTGAACCCACGACCAATAGCTTAGTGGTTAGAGCGTCCGTCTAGATCATGGAGGAATGTATGAATGTACAGTATATTACACTATAAAGATAATATACAAAAACAACAAAGAAACTGTATGCTTGATAGAGCGCAAAAGGGATCAGATTTTTTGAAAAGGTCTACCACGCATTTTTGATAATGCAAGCTACTCTATTTCAGAGTTTTATTAACATTGCTTTAAAGGAATCCTTGAAAAGGACGTATGAGGTTCTGTTGACGGAAAAATTGCGTTTCAAAAGTTCGCGGTTGATAAGTTATTGCATGGGTCTAACTATCTGATTACTTGGCCTTAACATAACATAAAGCAATAACTATACAAATGTATATTAAAAAAAATTCATCCACACCACTGTGGAATTCCAGTGACAATGGAAACTGTAAATCGACGTCGACAACCAAAACTTCTGAATAATTTCTAATTGATTACCAGCATTCGTAGTTAACGTTTTAATGAAATATATACATGCATCGAGCAGATCCTAAGTTTCTTGCAAAAGCGCGCATCATATCAAAACCCAATGTAAGAACGCATTTTGCCATTATAATTATTCATTTGCTCCGATTACTATCACTATACAAACACTAAGGTCCCAAACGTTTTCTTTTTATTTACTTGAAATGAAAAAAATTTCGAAAGTTTTTACGAATGCTTCTACACAAATTGGCGTGGCTTACAAAAGAAACTCTAATTCTATTATTGCCGTCTTTGCTCCTGAGATTCGCCAGTAAAGGCCTGGGAAAACGAGAACACATTGTTGCGGACACAAATGTTTCGCTGTTTCCCCGCGCACGCAACATTTGTTGCGGACACCAAAATTGTGTCCTTAACAGTAGTATGGAAACATAACATTTGCATTGTGTCCCGCTCGTTTGCTCACCCAAGAAACATCATGAGCAACAATGTGTCCGCAACAATGTGTCCTCGTTTGCCAGGGCCTTAGGGCTAGAAGCATAATTACCCTCATTTATCGGGTGTTGCTTCTAAGGTACAGGACATGGCAATAGAACATCTAAAGAAAGAGGGATATTTTCTAGTATTTCGTTTTTAATCTTATATGATTCCTTCAAGCGAACTTTTTTCGAAACTTAACTTGACTATCTTTTGAAAATGATTTTAAGTAATATTTTACAAGGAAAAAAGTGTGGGGTCGTTCAGACAGTTTCGGTGATATCACGTGATTTCTGGTTTTAAGCCAAGAAACTGAATTGCTCTGAAAGATTTTCTTCACAAAAGAAACGTTAACAGTAGCACTGGTCATTAAACTACAGGGAGCCACCTTAAACGTTTTATTTGCTAGGTATCATGGTTTAAGCTAATTTACTACAGTTTTAGCAGCTTAGAGACCCTGTCACATTTAATGGAACTCTTTGTCACTTAATGACAATAATATGATCTCGTTTGAAAGATTAATTGTTACTAAATAGAAATTAATTATTGTTTTGACGTCATAGGTCACTATAGCAGCCTGTTATTCTGTAAAAAAGACACTTGATTTTGGCTTTAGCTGCTCGTATTTAAAAAATGAAGTTGGATGGTTCTTTTTCATTGTCTGAAAATACATTTCATATTCTTTGGAGCGGATTCAGATCCACCTCAATTTTTGGACATTATAAAGTCGCTTTGAATCCACTCTGAATCATTTGCATTATTTTCCAACAAAAAAAAATGGAGCTCACCGAATTCGTTTTTGAGTTAAGAGCATCAAAATTGCTGGTATTCTCGTTGTCATGGTAACCTATGACATGAAGATCATAAACGAATATTATTTAGTGCTAATCAGTTTTTCATATGATACCATAAACTAACTTTTCCTATTTTATTAATTTGTGTTTTGTTTTATTGTATGTCACTCTATCTTGTAAAATATTTCAATATTTGTATGTATTATTGTCATTAGGTGATAAAGAGTTGCTCTATAGCTCCATTAAATGACAAGGTCTCTCAACGGTTGAAACTTTAGGGAGCCACCTTAACATATGGGCATTTCAACTATTTACGGGAAATGTACCCATGCACCCGTGCATAATTATTTCACCCATGAATATAATTTAAATGGTAACTATTTCCAAGCTGTAAGGAGTAATAGCTGGTGCTTATTTTGCATTTCAACGGTTATGTCATAAATATGTAGCTAGTAGATTAGACACTATTTTATTTAATGTAGTAATGATTGATTGACTGAGATAAACATAACTTTTTTTCACGACAGATAAACATGGTTTTTTTTCTTTCTTTCTTTTTCTTTCTTTTTTTTTTTGCTGACAGATGCATCAAGTTATTACAAAAGCTCTTCCAAGGCATTTATATTTTCACTTCACAACAGCAAAGAAGGATTCGGACCGTTTAAGAGTACAGTCTCGAAAGATACTACGGAATATGCAATTTACACCAGCGACGAGTGGGGTCCATACTTTGCATATCGGTGGATCTTCATTGCGGATAAAGCAAACACCAACAAGGAGTCACACTTTAGCTTGAGCAATCCTACGTATTACGACAGACCAACTGGAACGGTATATCCGGAAGAAGAAAAGACAATCCTGGCAGGGAGCGAGTATGCAACACCCGATGACTGGGAAGTGTTTTACCTAGGTATATCAAATCAGTAGAGTTTACATGCCACTTCTGTTCAACATTAATTAATAGTCCTTAGAATAACGTAAATAAAGAAAATGCTAAACTAGCACTTCAGTTCAATTCAACTGCTTGCTTCAGTCTTTTGCAGACCACATATCTTTTAACATGACAGAAGTATTTCTTTCTTTTTTAGTTTTTAGATCCATGAAATATGCCATAACACTATAACAAAATTGTTGCCCCTACTTTGCAACGCCATTTTCCTACCAAAACCTTGTCGAAATTTGAGTCATGTAAACATAGGAATTTTTTAATAGATTGAAAAAAAATTGTCATTGGGCACAGGAATACTTTCGCTCAAATCGTATTCTCTTGGAAATGGACATTTTTTTGTTTCCCACGAAACCCTGGAATCCACGTGTCCCACATCCCCAACCCTTCCCTCCGCCACACTTCACTTACAACATACTTTTACCTCCCCTTTCATAAACGCATCCTGACCTCCCCCCTCGGCAAGAAGAGTATTTCAAAATAAACATAAATATTTTTGTTGAAGGTTAACATTCTAAGTATATTATTCTTATATTTTGTTTGAAGCCTTACCAACATCCTCTTCGACACCGCAGCCCACCACAAAAGGTACTTTAACTTCAGAAGTTAAAATTTTTCGGATTTATTTAATTTCATTCATATTCTTTAGTCTAAATGCCCACTCTTAAAGCCAAAGGTGAGAAGAAAAACCTGGAGACCGTATGATGGAATAAGTCATGTGATCAAAAAAAATGATTTAAGGGGGGACAAGATATGTCCTTCGTCCCAAAGCCCAGAAACCACTGGAAATATGACCTGAATACCGGTCACAGGAAAGGCTTAGAAGGCGGATAGAGCTCTCAAGAAGTATGGAAAACACTCGACTACGTCTCGTGTTTCCCTTACACTTCTTTCGTGCTCTATCCGCTTTCTGCGTGCTTTACAACAGAACAGATCACAGGCGAGGCTTCTTTGTTTGTTAATTGGAACATTATTGCGTATATCTACGTATCATTTTACAGATATTTTTTTTGTATTTCATAGCGTAAGCAAATATCTAATTTTATCTCCATTACTTAACTTGTTGAAATAACAATCAGTTTTTGAAATAGGAGAATGGAGTTCATGTGTAATGTCATTGTATTCTTAACAATACATCAAGAAATGCTGCTCGTCCTCTGTGCAGTTCTTTTTACAGATTATAATTAACTCGTTCTTGTTCGGCTCTGCAATTTTCCGGTCGCTGCAGACTGGTGCTTTGAAAACCTATAACTTTTCCAAATCCCGGACTATGTTTGAAATGAGCCATTATTTTTTGCCAAATACTGAGTTTCTTATACTTTATCACCCCGTAAACTTACTAAAAATCCCGATTTTGCTCGAATATGACTGTTTATTATATTGCAAAACCGAAAAACGCTCTAGGACAACACCAAAAATAAGTGAATGAGTTTCCGTTGAGCTTCTCCGTTAAACCATTACACATGGGGTGGTAGGAGGTGGTTGTAATCTGCTTGATGCTAAGCAGTCGTGTCACTTCCCTCATGCAATCAGAGACGAACTGTGTGGCAAGATCACTTAGTATTTCTTCAGGTACTCCCAAACGACTAAAGATGTTTACTAATGCCTCCGCAACAATTTCCGTATCGATATTCTTCAAAGGTACAGCTTCAGGATAGCGAGTAGCAAAATCAACTAGTGTTAAAATGTACCTGTGTCCTTCTTCACTTGGGGGACTGATGGGTCCGACCAGGTCAATGGCTACTCTTTCAAATGGCTTACCAATTAAAGGCGTCTTCTGTAGTGCACCTACGGAACAGATCCCTTGTTCACGGTTTCTGGCAAACATCGCAGGACTTGCAAAAGCGTGTTACACCACCTTGATTTCCAGGCCAATAAAAGCGCTCTGAATCTTGTCAGTCGTCTTCTTGATACCCAAATGACCTCCCATTAAAGATCCATGGGCCAGTTCCATTATTCGGGGTCTCAATTGCACAGGAACCATAACTTGCTTCACAGGCTTACCACTATTCACGAAGGGATGTTTATAGATGCGGTACAATATTCCACACCTTGCTTCAAAAGAAATCTCCGCCTGACCCTTCACTAGTACATCATTTCTGTCCCAATACTTGGGCAAACTCTCGTCTTCACACTGCATCTGCTTAAGCTTCTCTTTATCTACGAGAGGGCTCTCTCGGCTACTCGGCACTTTTAAAGGATTTACTTCAACTTCTTTCTTAGCTTGGCTCCTCGTAGTCACAGCACATACTTCTTGCCAAGTTAAGTCTGGGTCGTCAGCAGATCTTGCTCCAGGAACATTACCAATTATTAGATCATGAATAGCATCAGGGAGACATTGTCCTTCCACTTGACCCTTGAGGTAAGGTGTGTCAACAGAAATTCTTGCAATGGGTACCTTTCTTGCTGTATTGTCAATTGGCAACATGACGTTAAAAGCACCAGTAAACTGATCCTCGGACACAAGATCCTTATTAACTACTATTTCACTGCAACCAGTATCTGCCCTCTCTCGGAGATGAATGGCCAAATCTTTAGGACAGGAATCAATTAACTGTTCTTTCACAATTAAGCCCTTTAGGCCCTCAAAGTTTTGCTCTGTCTTTGAAAGCTCTAGCCACCGTAGCAGGTATCTGTCCAATCGCACAATAAACTGATCAGGACTTTCATCAACTTCCGGTTTAGATGCTATGAATTTAAAACGATAGCCGTCCTCTGTGAGACCATATCTCTTCATTAACGCAATCTTGACTCTGTCATAATCACTAGCTGCTCCCTCAGATAAACGTGAATACACTTCGAGTGCTCGCCCAGACAACAGAGCACTTAACTTCGATGCCCAGCTAGTTTTATGCCACTTTGCTGTAGCTGCAAACCTCTCAAACCTTTGCAAGTATGCATCCAAATCATGGATGACAAATGCTGGAAGTTTCGGTGCTTTAGCTCTGTCATCTCTTTCTGCAGGACGACCATTAGAATTCAATGCTGCTAACCTAGCAAGTTCTAACTCGTGCTCTCTCCTCGCGGCTTCTACGGCCTCCTTTTTTCTCAACAGCTCTGCTTCCTGTTGTAATTTCCTAATTTCTCTTTCCTGACGTCTTGCCTCTCTCTCTTCATCTTGACGTCTACGTCTTTCTTCTTTATCTTCTTCCTCTCGTCTACGTCTCTCCTCTTTCTCTTCCTCCTCACGCTTACGTCTCTCCTCTTTCTCTTCCTCCTCACGCTTACGTTTTTCTTCTTTCTCTTCCTGTATGAACTTCTCGTCTTTTTCGAGT
>JAEMWC010000424.1:342500-412500 GCA_016490735.1 Pachyseris speciosa | reverse complement strand
AAAGATCGCAACAACCATTTTATACAGACCAAAGTGGACAAGTCGTTTTCTCATAGTCTTGAATTGCTGCAAGATCAAATAATAGAGGAGCCCTTGGAGTCAGTTAACGCAAGTGAGCGCGTTGTCAGGTTACAAGTTGTTTGTGGCTTGTTCACTGAAAAAACTGCGAGACAAGTTAATACCTTCGCTCGTCAGTTCCGGCCTGCAGTTTGATGTTTATGGCATTGAGGTATGCGACTTGCCCCAGGAAATCCCAAAAGGCCTCGAATCGCCCATTGTCATAGCAATGAACGACATCGAACGAGCCATGGCGAAACTGGGCTATGCACTACGCAGTGGGGAGATTTTCAAGAAAGTCAAGAATTCTAAATACACATATCAGCACTGCTGTTCAGTAAAGAAATTCCTTTCTCTGCTAGGAAGCGACGATCAGTTTAAGGATACCATCATCAAACATCTGAACAAGCTCGTAGAAATCCTTGGCGATAGAGAATGCGAATTCGTGAAACAGCTGCGTATCAACTTCGACTTAATTGAAGTGAATGGAGGATGGTGCTTCTCAATAAGCCAGAGAAAGTTCGTTTTACACCCCATCAAAGACACGGAAATTGGCAAAGAATCTCCCAGAGCGTACGTCGAATACGAACTCACTAAAATGCCACATCCAGGTTACTTCAAACAAATATTGCAGAATAGCCTCAACCAGCAGGTAATGGCGCTCTTTTGTGAATACTACATGCGACTCCTCAACTGCCGCATTAAACAGCACAAAGAAAAGGTCATGTGCCTCATAGGAGAGCCTAACAGCGGAAAAGCGAGCCTTTTCACGCCCATACCCCGCTTCATCCCAGCAAGATACATTGCCATGATCGGTAAACAAAAGGCTTTTAACAAGAGCTTGATCGACGAGAACACGCAAATCATCTTTCTGGACGAGGCGCACCCCAAACTGATGGACCCGGACGACTGGAAAATATTGACTCAAGGAGGGCTCACTGCACATGACCGAAAGTACAAGACCTCAAGTCTTGCAGTGATACGATGCCCAATGTTCATCACACATGCCAGAAGGAGATGAATTTTGGAAGGGAGCACAACAGAGCCATGGACGCCCGCCTAAGAAAGTTCCACTTCAAAATCCTGACGTGACCGAGCGTAGCGGGAGTCCAAGAATTCCTGCAAGCCAATGCAATGGACTGCATTGTCTGGGCATGTGGGCTGACACGCACCCCAGACGATGAACTGCCACCTCCCATGCCGGCGACCAGTTTTCAGCTAGGAGACATCAGTGAAGAAGAAAAGGAAAGGATTAGAACCATGCAACTGGACGAAAGCGAAAGCGAGAATGAAGGTAGTGAGCAAACGGAACAGAACACGGCCATAGACGACAGTGATGCAGAGGGAGTGAGCGAAGAGTCAGACACTTGTTCTACCTCTTTGGAACCATGGGAGAAGAGTCTGGAGAACATTGCACGTCTGCGAGAGCAAGAGCCATGCCACAAACTCAAGCAGAGGCAACTTGCTCTACTCGCCGCTGAAGTAAAGCGGACGGTCGATGAAAGGGAAAGCCAGGAAGAGCGAGCACAATTGCATGTTCTGGAAGAGACTAAAGAACGCTGGATCTCGTTGGGGATGATGAAGGAAGAAGATGCCCACTTGCTAGTGTCGGTCAACGGCCCTTACCATCCGAATATAGAGCCTTCTAGAGTCGAATACTTTGCGAAGAAGAAAAAAGAAGACCAACGGATGCTCGAAGAGAAAGTGCGCGAATACTTCAACAACGAGTGGGTTATGGAGAAGGAAAAGGAACTTCGAGACCTCCAGAAGAGAGAGGATGCGGCGACAGACGATGATGTGAAGCGTGCACTCCATTACATGTTGGAAGTGACTGTCGAAGCGCTCAAGTTAAAATTTCAGAAGGAAGAAGTTCACGGGCTTGCGAAACTGGTACTGTTGGAGCGGAGAAAGAAGGCCGTAGAAATGCAGTGGATCTCCTCGTCTCAAGCGCAACGCGTGAACAGCATCTGGTGCCCCCTACCCTATCCTTGTGAAGAGATGGAAGATGAAGCCGAGGCGGAGATCTTCATAACACCTTCGACGTCGCCCAAAGCGTACCGCCGCTCATCCAGTCAGCCTCTGAAAAGAAAACCTCTGAAACGACGAAGTGGGTCAACCAATACACAAGTGCCAAGGAGAGGAAAAATAACCCACTTTTTCTCACCGAGTCAACGGTAAAAGACGGTGAACAAAGTTAGCATTTGTGTCACAAATTGACCTTGCGATTTCATGTGAGATGTAGTTTAACCTAGGCACATTGTTTCTTTCCAAGTTCTTACCATTTCTCAAAGCATGCAATAAAGAACTGCATATATATAACGGCAACAGTATTGTGGTCTATATTTTACTGAATGGCAAAGGAGCTTTCTGAGGAACAGATATCCAAAACAGACGTATCTCGGTGCATTGCCCTTACGGAAATTTGATTGCAGCCCTTTTTTTCAGAGAATCCGCCGTTCTTCCGTTTTGAAACTTCAAATAAGGATCTCTTAGAATAGCTGTCCACTGTCCAAATCCGTGTTTATTCATCCCTTTCTCGAGAAAATGGTCTTCATCCTTTGCTCTTTGCTAGTGAGCTGATTGAGGCTTTGCGTCTCGACGATTTGACGATAGCGCGTCGGATGAATGTACTTTCCGATTGCGTCAAAAACTAGTGTCGCCCAATTTGCTGTGTTGGCCTCCATTTCTCGTGACAAGAACGAACTCGCACTGGGGTTTTAGCAATGCCCTCACGAAGTTAATGTAGCTATCGAGCACCTGCACGCTTGCATCGGTTAGAATCAAGGAGTCAAATCCGTATTTGCTGGCACTCTTGAACTTTTTCTGGTCAATAAATCCCCCGTTCCCCTTCGCTGCCCTAACCATGTCGACTGTCAAGTGCTGATAAGTCATAGGACGCGACCCCTTCACTTTAATGAACAAGTACACCGACACAAATCTCGTGGCAAATGTTAAGTCGGTTGGGTTCACTTGACCTGGATTGCTCTTGCACGTCTTTACGATGTTTCCGTCACGTGGCAAGTGAAATGTCACTACTTGCACCAATTCCTCCATTGTCGCCCAGTGACCTCGGGCTTCTAATGTGTCGATGTCCAGCTCTCGGGTCCACTGCAATCTCATCAGTTTTGCTACTGTCTTTCGAGCTCTCTTAAGGTACAACTCAGTAGCAGATAAGTTTCGCAGAACTGCGTACGACGCCCCACTGATTTTTCTAAAGTCCATTAGTTCGGAAATTGTAGCCCAATCGCCCACCATGTCCGAGTTTGCACTCGTCTTGCAAGTAGTCTATGAACTTGAACAAGAGATTTGGCGAGCACAGACTGTAGTCTATTACTTCAAACGTCAATTCCTCCTCGTCTTCACAACACAATTTCAGAAATTTAAAGCTTCTCTTCACTATTTGTTGAGCTGTGCAATCTTTCTTGCAACCCCCACCACTACCAGTCAACCATTTCGCGAATGCTTCGCCAATTTGGCCGGAGACTGAAAATGAAGGAACAACTATGACACCATGTTTTGGCCTTCGGCTTGATTCACGGTCATTTGTAGTGGTCTCTGATAACTTAGTGTCCTGCACTTGCAATGGATGTTGAAGTTCTGTCAGGTCGGGTTTTTCTTCAAAATAAAAGAACCAGCTGTACTTAGAATTGACATGTTTCCTGCATCCACGCTGACTTTGAAATCCTTCGTGTTCGCATACTTGAATTGGACAGTGGTACAAGCTGTCCGTATCTTCTTTTTCTAAGTGAAGCCGTTTTGGTTTTGGCCATGAACCATCAATTGTAGACCAATCGACTTTGACCTTCTTGTTCATTCTTGAAAAGAGGAACTGATTTAGCCAACAGACTTCTGTTTGCACCGCTTAGCAAAAACCGACGAAACAATCACACCCATTGGCAAACAATAGAGCCATCATTTAATTTGGAGCTTGTCAGCACTTGTCCCTACTTGCCCGAGCTTATTACCATTGTGCTCAAATTCATAGCAGAGAGTTACATCCCAAATGGGTTCGGGGCTGCCCGGGCAAACCTGTGCATACCTACAACAATGGTTGCATTGTGCAAGTTCAAATTTACTGAGGTATGCCTCTGCTTGCCATTCTTCATTATTCTTGAGTTAATTTACAAACCCAAGTTGGCATTAGTATGGCGTTGGTGTGATGGTGTTCAACCTTACCTTGCCCGGACAAGTCAAAAAGCGCCTCGAGAAGTCTGTTAGAATCTGCTATTGACTCTGTTTCGTGTTGAGTCAAACTTAAAATACTACGACAAACGTTTCGCCATGCAATTAAAAAGCGATAAAAACATAGATGACAAGAAAAGAAGAATGGTTCTGTTGAAGAACCTGTACAAAGGGACTGTCATTTTCTTAATAGGAACCATTTTACATCAATGGGAACTAATTGTTAGGAACAAGTTGTTCCGCGTGTCAATAAAAAGGAACATTTCATTCAAAAGGGAACTCGCGAATAAGAACAATTGTTCCTCAAACGAATAAAACGGACCATTTGTTCTTCAGCGACTCATTTCGGAACAAAAGGTTCCTTTTAATGTTTAAAATTCGGAACAAAAGATTCCTTTTTAGCTCTGAATGAACACTTTGTTCCTATCTTTCACAACAATTTGTTCCTTTTCATACTATAGGACCACTCCAAATAGGAACAATCGTCCCATCATGGGAACGTTCCCTAAGCAAAAATGAGAACAGCACTAAAAAACTAAAAGTCAATTTAAAAGCCAGTTACGGGATGAAGAAAACATGCCAAAGCCTCTTAAGAATCTCAATGCTGAATAAAAACAACAGCCAAAATTGGGTTGACAAAGAAGAGAGATAGAAAGAGAGAGAGAGAGAGAGAGAGAGAGAGAGAGAGAGAGAGAGAGAGAGAGAGAGAGAGAGAGGGGGGGAGAGAGAGAGAGAGAGAGAGAGAGATAGAGAGAGAGAGAGATAGAGAGAGAGAGAGAGAGAGAGAGAGAGAGAGAGAGAGAGAGAGTGAGAGAGAGAGAGAGTGAGAGAGAGAGAGAGAGAGAGAGAGAGAGAGAGAGAGAGAGAGAAAGTAATTGAATGAGTGACTGAATGAATGAATGAATGAATGGGTAAGTGAGTGAGTGAGTGAGTGAATGAATGAATGAATAAATGAGTAAATAAATGAATGAATGAATGAATAAATGGATGGATGAATGGATGTTGGAAGGCAGGATGGAAGGAGGGAAGAAAGAAAGGAAAGAAGGAGAGAAGAAAAGAGGGAATGACATAATTATTCTAAATGTATAGTGAGTATTATAGAAATGAGTTATTTATGAATTAAAAAATGTATTTCTGTCTTACAGCTCAAGTGGAACAGTGCGGAATGTACCCTGTAGGAGTCTCCTCACCAATGATCCTTCCTGACAGTCAGATGACAGCTTCGTCTAGACGTAATGAACTTTATGAAGCCGCTAACGGTCGACTCAGATTTGCTCGCTATGATTGGTGGCCTAGCTGGTGTTCCAAAGAAGCTAACAGTAATGATGACTGGCTGCAGGTTGATCTCGGAAAAACGTTTCAGGTGTGTGGTTTTGCTACGCAGGGAAATAGTGACGAGTGGGTGGAGAACGATGAGTGGACTTCAGCCTTCAAGCTCTCTTACTTGTCTGATAGTAACACTTGGACAACTTATAAGGATACAAATGGCCAGGAAGTGGTGAGCTCTTATCTTCTTATGATGAGTATTTTACGTGATGCTTTTAGCAGTAAAGCCCTTTCCAAGGTTAACTTTTCTTATTTGGATACATTTGTTGCTCAGATGTTTATATCCATTTATCTACAGCGAAAAGTGGATCTTTGTAAAAGACATATTTCATAATACTCTTTGAGTCATCCTCAATGCTTTCTCTTGTTTTGGGGACGCGCTGCCACAATGTATTTTTTTGTCGTTCAGTTTGGAACTAAAAAAAACGGGGTTTGGTTTAAGCTATCTTTTTAATTGTAGTTACGTTCCTTTTAGCAATCTTAATTCTAATTTTGTGATCAAAATAACATTTTACTTCCATTTGGGGACAAACCAATCTTAAATTGTAATTCAAACAATCTACGTAATTAGTTTTTGAAACTAGTTTGGGATTCTCGTTCCACTTGAAAAAAAAAAGTCCCAGATAGTATCACGCGATGAACAAAGTGGTTCCCAGGTCCTAGGTAGTTACATGGTTCGATCACGTTTTAAATCATAATCTTGTTCCTTCTAACATGAAAATGTCCTAACATTTTTTTGGTATTTGGACTTCTCGTCATTTTAAGTTGGACCGCCCGGAGTGACGTCAAAAATATGCAGTAAGGCGATAGTAATGCTCAAAACACTGGAGTTCTCTCTCGGATTTTTGGCAACTTGAGACGTGGATCTTAATGTATTAGGATCGAAAACTCTTTGGAAACTGAAAGTTTGGTAGTATACCTTTTAATATTTTAATTTTAATTTATCAAAAGAAAGAAATGGTGCATTTTGGGTTGACTTTCTCCTTTAAATTAATTTAAATATGCATTGTCGGGTCGTGAGCAATATACCAAGTCATGAATGATGCCACAAGAGATACTATAGAAACAAAATGCACCAAAATGATACAATAAATCAAACTCAATGAAAGAGAATAACGTACTAAAAGGTTATTAAATGGTGCACCAACTGCACTTTCCACGAAGTACATTAGCCAACGCTATTTTTTCTCTTTCCATAAGGAATTTCACAGGGGAGGTGACAACGAGAAAATCTTCAAACACAAGTTACCAGTGCAAGTATCTGCAAGATACATTCGCTTTCATCCAACGCAGCAAAATATATGGAACTGTCTTAGAGTGGAAGTTTATATATGCACCGACCGTAAGTTGCCACTTACTCTTTGTTCTCGTTCAAAATGGGAAGAAAGAAGAACCAGCAACAAAGAGGAATGTGCAAAAGGAACCTTTGAAGTGCAGTGAAGGCCTGGTATCTTTGATGCATGTCAAAGATGTGTTAACGTCGTGTGCGCCGAGCCGTCACCATCCCTTGATTACTTTGCGACAACGTTTTGATGAAAACGATCTGATAGCTTTCGTTTCATCGAGTCAAACAATTTGTGGAAATTGTTATACGCGGAGTTGTAAAGTGCGATCTTGGCTTTACAACGAGTCACAACTCCGCCTCTCAGGATTTTGAATATAAACGATCTCTGCGAAAATCTCACATATTTCCTTTTTGCTATTTATTTAGTCTGAGTTTGATAACACAAAATTCCATTTCTAGTTTCAGAGATTTCATTCAACTCAGCGATTATATCAGGCAACAAAGCATATGAATGTCAACTTAGTCAGTTTTTGGTGCATGCTGTTGGCGAGAGTCCTCACTGGAAGCTGTGCTACCGCGCCTCCACTCACGGATGGGCTGCTAAGACCTTCCACAGCAGGTGTGACGGCAAACGCGACACTGTGACCATAGTTAAAGTGGGCCAGTACGTGTTTGGAGGATATGTTGACATTCCTTGGGGTAACTATTACTCAGCTCGCTATCCGTGGTCATACCGTACGGATTGCTCAAACAATTTACCATAGATAATGATCTCAACTTATCTCTACCTAAGACCTGTACTGTTTTTTTTTTTTTTGTTAACGCTGTTACAGTGGGGTTACTATCGTAGATAGTGTTCCAGCTAACGTTACTTCAACTAAATCATTCACCAAGTTTATAAACGAAATCAGTTGCCTACTGTCCTCCTCATACTCCCACACTGCAACCTTGTAACCGGGTTATCTTTTTGCCTGGTCAACGACTTGTGTCTTTAAAGTGCTTATCATATTAAGGTAACTCGATACAGTTTTAGTTAAGGCGATATTGCCATGACAATGACAAACAGTAAATTTCAAAATCGGAAAAATAGTAAATTTGTACTATCCATATTTTGATTAGAAAGGCGAAGAAAGGAATTTTCATCTGGATATTTGTGGTGAAGTAGTGGAACAGACACAGTCACTAACAATTCTAGGGGTGAATCTCAATAAACAATTACACTTGAGAAGCCATTTATATAGTGTATGTAAGAAAGTGGGACGGATGATTAAAATACTAAGAGGACTCAAAAATCTCATCCCAATTAATGCCTAGTTACTTATGTATCAATCTACTATTCTTCCACACCTTACCTATTGTCATTTAATGTGGTATTTCTGCACAGCATCTGACAGTCGCAAACTGGAACGTCTACAAGAGAGAGCCCTGCGATTTGTGTTCAATACTACCACTGACAACAGTGACACTTTGCTGAAAAGGGCTAACCTAACCACACTAAAAAAATAGGAGGCTTCAAGACATTTTACTTGTTATGTATAATGTAAAAAATGAATTAATAACTAACTCTATTGCGGATATTTTAATATTAATGGGAAAATACGAAAAGATGTCACTTAAGAAATGCTGATCTTTTTTACCTCGTTTTAATACTGTGACCTATGGAAAACATTCACTTAGATTTCTTGGGCCGCAGTTGAGGTTGAAATTAAGCAAGAAGGAAAGAATTATGGGAAGCCTGGCAGTTTTTATGAGAATGAAACGGAACAAGGATGTGACATCGACCGTAGAAGGATGTGGGAGTGAATGCCGGCTATGCTTGGGTTGGCTGAACCTCTTATGTAGATATACTTATGTAACTATTAATTTATTTTTCTTTGATAGCCTTTTTAGGGTTCCATGTATGTCTTAGGTAGTTAGCCACTTTTAAACTGTGTCCCCAATTATCATCAATAGGCGCTAGAATGCACAGACCCTTTAATAAAGGTTATGTATGTATATATACATGCATGCATGTATATATGTATGCATGTATGTATGTATGCATGCATGCATGTATGCTTGCATGCATGCAAGCATGCATGTATGTATGTATGTATGTATGTATGTATGTACAGTATCTTACACTGTAAAGATAATATACCAAAACAACAAAGAAACTGTATGGTTGATAAAGCGCAAAAGGGATCAGATTTCTTGAAAAGGTCTACCACGCATTTTTGATAATGCAACCTACTCTATTTCAGAGTTTTATTAACATTGCCTTAAAGGAATCCTTGAAAAGGACGTATGAGGTTCTGTTGACGGAAACATTGCGTATAAAGTTCGCGGTTGATAAGCTATTGCATAGCAATAACTATCTGATTACTTGGCCTTAACATAACATAAAGCAATAACCATACAAATGTATATGAAAAAAAAATTCATCCACACCACGATCGAATTCCAGTGACAATGGAAACCGTAAATCGACGTCAACAAAAACTTCTGAATAATTTCTAATTGATTACCAGCATTCGTAGTTAACGTTTTAATGAAATATATACATGTATCGAGCAGATCCTAAGTTTCGTGCAAAAGCGCGCATCATATCAAAACCCAATCTAAGAACGCATTTTGCCATTATAATTATTCATTTGCTCCAATTACTATCACTATACAAACACTAAGGTCCGAAACGTTTTTTTATATTTATTTGAAATCAAAAAAATTTCGAGAGTTTGTTATGAATGCTACTACACAAATTGGCGTGGGTTACAAAAGAAATTCTAATTCTGTTATTGCTATCTTTGCTCCTGCGATTCGCCAGTAAAGGCCTGGGAAAACGAGAACACATTGTTGCGGACACAAATGTTTCGCTGTTTCCCCGCGCATGCAACATTTGTTGCGGACACAAAAATTGTGTCCTCAACAAATGTCTCTCAGTTTGCGCAGTATGGAAACATAGCATTTGCATTGTGTCCCGCTCGTTTGCTCACCCAAGAAACATCATGAGCAACAACAGGGATCTGCTCTCAGGGAGCAGGGTTGGCGCAGTGGTGAGAGCGCTCGCCTTCCACCAGTGTGTCCCAGGTTCGATTCCCGGACTCGGTGTCATAAGTGGGCTGAGTTTGTTGGTTCTCTACTCTGCTCCGAGAGGTTTTTCTCATGGTACTCCGGTTTTCCCCTCTCCCCAAAAACCAAAATTTGATTTGATTTCATTTGATTTGAGTTGAGTTGATTTAATTTGACTTTATTTGTTTCTGTATTTGCTCGGCCCCACTAGCCTTTGTGCTATAAATACTACGAGGGTAAATAAAGGTTATTATTATTATTATTATTATTATTATTAACGTGTCCGCAACAATGTGGCCTCGCTTGCCAGGGCCTTAAGGCTACAAACATAATTACCCTCATTTATCGGGTGTTGCTTCTAAGGTACAGGACATGGCAATAGAAAATCTAAAGAAAGAGGGATATTTTCTAATATTTCGTCTTTGTTTTTAATCTTATATGATTCCTTCAAGCGAACTTTTTTCGAAACTTAACTTGACTATCTTTTGAAAATGATTTTAAGTAATATTTTACAAGGAAAAAAGTGTGGGGTCGTTCAGACAGTTTCGGTGATATAACGTGATTTCTGGTTTTAAGCCAAGAAACTGAGTTGCTGTGAAAGATTTTCTTCACAAAAGAAACGTTAACAGTAGCACTGGTCATTAAACTACAGGGAGCCACCTTTAACGTTTTATTTGCTAGGTATCGTGGTTTAAGCTAATTTACTACAGTTTTAGCAGCCTAGAGACCCTGTCACATTTAATGGAGTTAAAGAGCCACTCTTTCTCACTTAATGACAATAATATGGTCTCGTTTGAAAGATTAATTGTTACTAAATAGAAATTAATTATTGTTTTGACGTCATAGGTCACTATAGCAGCCTGTTATTCTGTAAAAAACACACTTGATT
Source organism: Pachyseris speciosa (assembly GCA_016490735.1). Lineage (NCBI taxonomy): Eukaryota > Metazoa > Cnidaria > Anthozoa > Scleractinia > Pachyseridae > Pachyseris > Pachyseris speciosa. The sequence continues at coordinate 401,710 of JAEMWC010000424.1, read as the reverse complement.
TTGGCTTTAGCTGCTCGTATTTAAAAAATGAGGTTGAATGGTTCTTTTTCATTGTCTGAAAATACATTTCATATTCTTTGGAGCGGATTCAGATCCACCTCAATTTTTGGACATTATAAAGTTGCTTTGAAACTACTCTGAATCATTTTCATTATTTTTCAACAAAAAAATTAATAAAATGGAGCTCACCGAATTCGTTTTTGAGTTAAGAGCATCAAAATTGCTGGTATTCTCGTTGTCATGGTAACCTATGACATGAAGATCATAAACGAATATTATTTAGTGCTAATCAGTTTTTCATATGATACCATAAACTAACTTTCCCTATTTTAATTTTTTAAGCAACTTATTAATTTGTGTTTTGTTTTATTGTATGTCACTCTATCAAATATTTCAATATTTGTATGTATTATTGTCATTAGGTAATAAGGAGTGGCTCTATAGCTCCATTAAATGACAAGGTCTCTAAACGGTTGAAACTTCAGGGAGCCACCTTAACATATGGGCGTTTCAACTATTTACGGGAAATGTACCCATGCACCCGTGCATAATTATTTCACCCATGAATATAATTCAAATGGTAACTATTTCCAAGCTGTAAGGAGTAATAGCTGGTGCTTATTTTGCATTTCAACGGTTATGCCAAAAATATGTAGCTAGTAGATTAGACACTATTTTATTTAATGTAGTAATGATTGATTGACTGAGATAAACATGACTTTTTTTTCACGACATATAAACATGATTTCTTTCTTTCTTTCTTTTTCTTTCTTTTTTTTTTCGCTGAGAGATGCATCAAGTTATTACAAAAACTCTTCCAAGGCATTTATATTTTCACTTCACAACAGCAAAGAAGGATTCGGACCGTTTAAGAGCACAGTCAGGAAAGGTGATACGAAATATGCAATTTACCCCAGCGACGAGTGGGGTCCATACTTTGCAGATCGGTGGATCTTCATTGCGGATAAAGCAAACACCAACAAGGAGTCACACTTTAGCTTGCTCAATCCTACGTATTACTACAGACCAACTGGAATATATCAGGGAGACAGACATACAATCCTGGCAGGGAGCGAGTATGCAACACCCGATGACTGGGAAGTGTTTTACCTAGGTATATCAAATCAGTAGAGTTTACATGCCACTTCTGTTCAACATTAATTAACAGTCCTTAGAATAACGTAAGTAAAGAAAATGCTAAACTAGCACTTCAGTTCAATTCAACTGCTTGCTTCAGTCTTGGTGGTTATTGCAGACCACTTATCTTTTAACATGACAGAAGTATTTCTTTCTTTTTTAGTTTTTATTGTTGCGCCTAGTTAGCACCGTCATTTTCCTACCAAAAATTGTCGAAATTTGAGTTATGTAAACATAGGAACTTTTTAATAGATTGAACAAAAATTGTCATTGGGCACAGAAATACTTTCGCTCAAATCGTAATGTCTTAGAAATAGCCATTTTGTTTGTTTCCCATGAAACCTTGGAACCCACGTGTCCCACGTCCCCAACCCTTCCCTCCCCACACTTCACTTACAACATACTTGCACCACCCCCTTCATGAACGCATTCAGACCTTCCCCCTGACAAGAAGAGTATTTCAGAATGAACATAAATATTTTTGTTGAAGGTTAACATTCTAAGAATATTACTCAAAAACTTTGTTCACAGCCTTACCAACATCCTCATCGACTCCACAGCCTACCATTAAAGGTACTTTAACTTCAGAAGTAGAAATATTTGGGATGTATTTAATCGCATTCATATTCTTTAGTCTAAATGCCTTAACTTGAAGGCAGTAGTGGAAAGACCGAGCCTGGAGACCGCATGATGCAATAAGTCATGAGATCACAAAATGAATTGAGGGGGACAAATAATGGCCTCCTTCCCGATACCCAGAAAGCACTGGAAATATGATCCTAAATACTAGTCACAGGAAAGGCTTCTTTTAGATTTGTTACATTGTTCTGACTTAGAAAGATTTAGAAAGTTTATTTCTGACGCCAGTAACGTTAATTGTATGAAAAAAGGCACGATTTTGGGTCAAAAATCGCTTGACCACACCTTTCAATCCATATCTCGGCACCCCAACTTTTCTAAAGGGAAAACGAACAAGCCACTGAGAAGGTAAAGTGAAAGAAAAGCGTCTCCTTCATATTATTGGACAAAAACCGTTTTGTTTTAAGAGTATTTCGGAATAATTAATAATTATTTGCCCAAGGCGATATTTCAGTAGCGCACCGTAGATGTGAACATTAAACTATAGCGCAAAATAACAGTCTAAACATTGATAATTGACACACGAAAAATGTAATCTAACCGAGCGGCAGGGAAGCGCGGGGAATATAACTTACAAATTTGACTTAACATAAATATTTTTGTTGAAGTTTAATATCGAAGTATATTATTCTAAACCTTTTGTTAACAGGCTCTTCAACACCACAGCCAACCACAAAAGGTAAGTTAACTGCACAAATGGAAATACTTTACGTGCTTGCTTAGAGATTTTTCTCACAAAATGAAGAAATATTAAATAACAATGAAACTAAGATTTATTTATTATTGTCCTGAGTATTGTCGTAAATTTTCTTCAATACAATGCCAGCTCTATCAAGCGGCCACCTATTAAGCGGCCACCATCTATTAAGTAAACGGCCTCTTTCTAAAGTCCCGGATTATTTGTTACTAAAATGCTTCATTCGTTACCTCTATTCAACGACCACCTCCATTAAGTAGCCAACGTCACCTTTTCGCTGCTGCAAGGTAGTTGGTTATTGATTTTTTTTACTTCTATAAAACGACCAGCAAATTATCTTTTCAAGCGAAATGGTGACAGGAAGACGGCAATAAGAATAGGTGATAACTGATGACAACAAAAGCCGTAAAATGTGTACACGTGCAAATCTTTCACATCCGGCGGTAAAAGCTGTAGAAGGCACAAGTGTAATAAGATTTGGTCACAAATGTAATAAAGTCACAAGTGTGACAAGCAGATTTGTTGTTAGAAAAGTAGCATCAAACGGGGATGCTCGTCAGGTTAAATTTAGTTTAGATAGTGATACCCAGTTGGGAGAAGTGGGTTGGGTATTGTTTTTGTAGATTTTTACCTCCATAAAACACAAATGCAAAGAGGAGAGTCTCCCTTATTTGTCTCCCATTTTTTGTCTGATTGTAGGTGATGTAAAATTGTCAACCGAGTATCTGAAAATCCACAAGTCGTGAAGACACGATTTGAAGAAGTTTGCGAACTTCACTCATTTAAAACTGAGAATAGTATTTTCTACGCTGACAAACTTTCCTCATAAAAACGAAGAAAAAGCAATAATCCACTTACGCTTTTCTCTCTCTAGCCCTGTTTGGGCTAAGAAATAATAAAACAAGTGTCAAAAATATTTGAAATCCTCGATTCCTTAGGGCTCAAAGTTAAAGCTCTCATTAGCATTAAAACCGGTAACGCTTTCCAAAATATTTTGTGTTTTTCCAAAATAGCATTTTCCGCAAGAAATGGGCTCATTATGGGTAAATTCGAACGGGATTCCGCAAAAAAACGCCTTTTTCTTGAATTCTCTTACAATCGAGACATCATAGTCGTAATATTTAGCGAAATAACACGGAAGCAATGAGTTTTTGAGATCACAAGTTTATTGCAAAACTTACGGATACATAAATTGCTCCTATATTAAAACGCAAAAATATGAAGTACTTTGCGGACTGTTAAGTTTTCTGGAATTTTATAAACAAAAAGGATGCCATTTTCACAGCCCTTACAAAAAAGTTCAGTATATGTATACATATTTGTCGGATGGCAGACATATAAACACCTAAATCTTCGATTTTATTTGAAATATTCATCAATGCACAGAAAAACCAATGTTTCAGAGGCATGTGAGCCACTGTTACAACAAAAACAGATCAAAAGGAGATTACACCACTTAACTCAGACACTATCTGGACACTGCATTTCAAAATTAGAACCCATGCTGCAGAAATTCTGCGGCCTCTAATGACGCATGCTGCAGAAATTCTGCAGCCTCCAATGACCCATGCTGCAGAAATTCTGCAGCCTCCAATGACCCATGCTGCAGAAATTCTGCAGCCTCCAATGATACATGCTGCAGAAATTCTGCGGCCTCCAATGACCCATGCTGCAGAAATTCTGCAGCCTCCAATGACCCATGCTGCAGAAATTCTGCGGCCTCCAATGACCCATGCTGCAGAAATTCTGCGGCCTACAATGACCCATGCTGCAGAAATTCCGCGGCCTCAAATGACCCATGCTGCAGAAATTCTGCGGCCTCCAATGACCCATGCTGCAGAAATTCTGCGGCCTCAAATGACCCATGCTGCAAATTCTGCGGCCTCAAATGACCCATGCTGCAGAAATTCTGCGGCCTCCAATGATCCATGCTGCAGAAATTCTGCGGCCTCTAATGACCCATGCTGCAGAAATTCTGCGGCCTACAATGACCCATGCTGCAGAAATTCTGCGGCCTCCAATGATCCATGCTGCAGAAATTCTGCGGCCTCCAATGATCCATGCTGCAGAAATTCTGCGGCCTACAATGACCCATGCTGCAGAAATTCTGCGGCCTCAAATGACCCATGCTGCAGAAATTCTGCGGCCTCTAATGACCCATGCTGCAGAAATTCTGCGGCCTCCAATGACCCATGCTGCAGAAATTCTGCGGCCTCAAATGACCCATGCTGCAGAAATTCTGCGGCCTCCAATGATCCATGCTGCAGAAATTCTGCGGCCTCCAATGACCCATGCTGCAGAAATTCTGCGGCCTCTAATGACCCATGCTGCAGAAATTCTGCGGCCTCCAATGACCCATGCTGCAGAAATTCTGCGGCCTCTAATGACCCATGCTGCAGAAATTCTGCGGCCTCCAATGACCCATGCTGCAGAAATTCTACGGCCTCAAATGACCCATGCTGCAGAAATTCTGCGGCCTCTCATGACCCATGCTGCAGAAATTCTGCGGCCTCTCATGACCAATGCTAAAGAAATTGCAATGTGTACTTAACTCATAACGGTCGTAAGATTTTCAGGAACATAAAAATATGATGCTCTACCATTTTCAAGGTTCTAAGGTCAAATTGACAAAACTGTGAACAACAGAAACATTAATAATTTATGAAATGTGCATTGTTTCATGAGGGGAAACCAATCAGGTGCAAGATAATAAACTAAAAGCCACAACAGCCATTATCCTTGTTTTCTATTTTCTTGTGGTTTAATATTGCATGTGATTGTTCACAACACAGCATTCCAAACATACTGTACAGTATTTTGGTATTCATGTTTTTTGTCAGTTTCACATAATAACCTTTGAAGAAGGCAAAGGAGCAACACTTTCATTGAGGACTCCAGCAGGGTAATTCCAAAGTGATGCATATCATAATGAATACATGTATTTCTCCAGGCTCTATTCTTGCATGTTTTTGTTTGGCTCTTCACACTGTTGTCCTCTTCTTCTGCATCTTTGACTGGAGGAATAACCAAGGCAGTCACCAACTTTTCAGGATCCCTTTTGTACAGGCCTACAAAGCAAAATTGAATGCTAAACACCACCAACAAAATTTGAACTCATTGAACTACAGTGGATACCGCTTATTGGAGTATACATGTGGTTCATGTAGGGAAGAGGGTCTGGACTAATAAGAAAGTCGTATGAACCCATGATCCTATTTTAAAACAATAAGTGCTTAAAAAGCTTGTGTGTCTACTGCCATCATCTTATCTTTTATTTTCTGGGTGAAAAGAAATATATGGTTGGACACTGGAATAATATTGTAATATCACTTTGAACCAAGTGTGAGCACAGGTACATGTAGCTATGTATAAAATTGAGGATTGTCAAAAACGCCCGGCAACCGGTGATACTTTGACAGTTGCCCACTACAATTCTTTGGTAGAAACAAAAGTGAAGGGAAAAATAGGGCGTTTTTAACTTTCAAAACCAAGAATTGAGTGCTTCGCATTTTGGAATTGTGTATAAGAAAAGAAAACATGACAAAAAAAAAGCATCCAAATTATTGTTGCAAAATGATTACATGTTGTTTATTTTTGTTCCCTGTGCACTTGCTTGAGATTGATGTACAGTGTAGATAAAAATGTTATTGCTGAGGAAGTTAGTAAAGAAACTTTATTATTCCTTGATGTCAAAAGAATGATTTTAAACAAACACTTTATAACCTGGTTATGCAGCTTCTATGCTTAGTCTCAGAGACGATCTGCACCATATGCTTATTTGGATTATTTGTTTTCGCTGATTCTATGATTTAGGATCAAACTGAATATTTCATATAAACTAGATTGGAAAAGAACATTGAACTGGCTCTTTGAGTCATTTGCCCTTACAATCCACCATAATTCATTTCAGAGTGATAGAGTCCTGAGTAACTTAATACAAATGGCAAACTTTTAATACAATCTAGCCATATGAGGTGGCAATGTATTTATAAATCCCTCTTGAAATTGGTTCTTTTGTGATGTATTGGCATGATGTGCACATGGCTGAAATTTGATTTTTTGGGTGTCCTGCGACAGCTATTGTTACGTAAGGATTTACAACCCAATGACTAAGTGGCGTCGCCTCTTCGAGGCAGTAGCCACAAAAATGAAATGAGGGCCTACAAATAGATTGTAATGGGTCACATTTAACTTTGCTACTTTCATGCTCCTAGACAGGAAGTCAAAGTTTGCCATACAATGAAGAGTAGAGAAGAAAGACAGCATTTTTTCAATTCTTTTGTGTTACTGAATGCTAGATGGTTGGTATATTTAGTCATCTTCACTGAATTTTAATTCAATCCATTCTATTTTATATGAAACTAATGCCTGCCATGAATACATGTAAATCAATGCAAGCTTTTGACATCATTTTTTTGTATTCTAATTTATTGCATGTAACTGACACGTGCAGTGAGTCTAAATCTTTGCACATGCCCTTGATCATGCAATGTTTGATTGTGAATATATGAATATCATATATTTGAACTGCAGATTAAAGAATTAACATGTGAGTGATCATCACAATTCTACTCAGGCAATAGTGAAAATGAAGCTTGACAGAAATTCAGGCTTGTATGCAAGTTGAAACCATGACCTCTGCAATACCAGTGCAGTACTCTACCAACTGAGCTAACAAGCTAACTGGGAGCAGGGTTGTTAGCTCAGTTGGTAGAGCACTGCGCAAGTATCGCAGAGGTCAAGGGTTCAACTACCCTGGGTGCCAGAGGTTATTTTCTTTTTGTTTCCGTATAAGCCTGAATTTCTTCAGGCTATATTTTCACTACTGCCTAAGTAGCGTTTTTAACTTCAATGATCACTCACATCTTCAGTGTATTTATTAATTACAAAAAGGTCAATCAGTGGAATGCCCATCAAACCTTTCGTCGACATAGATTTGAAACTACTAAGAGATTGCAGTCCTCAATCAATGACTGATAAAGGAAATCCTGACAAAATAAATGTACTAGTCTAGATGAACATCCACTTGGATAACAGTAGCCAAATTCTAATAACACATCAGATAAGCTGAATTCCTTGAACTCCCTTTCCAACTGATTAGCAATTGGAATGAGACAGGAATTATGCAAAAATTAGGTGTTCTGCCATCGAGCACGAGAAAGATAAAACTCCATACTTTTGCCTGCTTATATTTAAATATTTGCTGCCTTTTTTAGTCTCGTGTATTCACAGAAACATAATTTTAAATGTTTCGAATTGGATTGAGACAATTGGAATGAGACAGGAATTATGGAAAAATTAGGTGTTCTGCCATCGAGCACGAGCAAGATAAAACTCCATACTTTTGCCTGCTTATATTTAAATATTTGCTGCCTTTTTTAGTCTCGTGTATTCACAGAAACATAATTTTAAATGTTTCGCCAACGCGATTGTAGAAACAAAGCTTTTATGGGACGTTAAAAAAGCTTCGTAATGATGCGGCCTTTAACCATGCTGTCAAGTCACACAAATGGGGCGCTCATTTCAAGTCGTTACATGTATGTTTGGAGTACAGGGTTTGAAACGAACAAAGTCACACACCTCAAAAACGAAACTATGCCTATTAGGAACCTTACGGGTACTCACCAATGCAAATACTCCCAATACTACTCCTTCGAACTTGACCGGTCCTCTTGCTCACTGGATCAGTTCCCTACGTTACGCAGTTTCAAAAACATGAAGCTTATGAAAGAGCCACAGTCAACTCAACAGGGCTTTGTTGTGGCCTCCGACATATTTCTCCAACCAAGGCTTACAGTTTCAACAGGACAAGATTTTTATCCGTAAACTGCTTTGTGGCAGGCGTCATTTTTGTTTCCACAGAAAGCAGAAAAGCTGGGAACGAGGTAACAGTTTAACCGCGTGACCGAGTCTGCGTGACCAAGCTTCACATGGCGGCTCCGAGCAAAAGGTGATAGGAAAGTCCTCTGATTCTGCTGGAAATGAAACATCATTTATCTACAAAAAACTATTTTTTGAAACGTTCCCGAACTTTATTTCGTATCTACAAGCGCTTTGTTCGCCTTCAAGCTGTTGGGAGCTTCATTATTTGCGGTTTTGCTGGATCGCTGCCTACATCGTGGCATCGATGGAGGAAACGTCGAGGAAACGACAATTCAAGGATAATGGTTGCCCTCGTATTTGAATCAATGGAACTCAACACAACATCAAAAAGGTGAACGTGAATAACATCGATGCAGTTAACGTTTAGGTCAGCATTATGAATCAACGTCATTGTGCTCTCGTGACAACGGTTGAATCGGTGGAAAAGAGCTTCAGCCCTTTTTCTTCCCAATTAACTCAAGCGACCTCTTGGAGCTAATGGAGAGAGATCCAACCTACTCCAAAAGTGAGTGTCATATGACTAATGCTATAATAAGAATAAATTAAGAGTACCTCACAAATTTATGTGTCTAGGTAAGCTGATAGCCATTCATTTGGGACCAAGCTAAGGCCTTGTAGTAGCGTGCATTTATTAGCAGCTATTTGTGAGATATCCTTGTCACTCCAAGCCACATCCCACAAGCTTCACCCTTTTAGTAGTTCCAATATGAAGTGAAGTGCTGCCCTGTACAGTCACCTTTGCCTATATCTAGTCAAGGCTGTGTTCTGGTGGCGCCCTAAGGCAACTAGCTAATGTTTGGGTGAACTCGGATGACTGCTAAAAATTATTTGTTGCCCAGCCGGGCACTCCTGTAAGTCCAGTGTGCAACACAACAGGCCAAAGTTTTTCTAACACACTGGCATTGGTTTATTGTGTTAATGAAGTATGGCAGAAAAAAAAAATTTGTTCTACAAACATTTGCACATTCGATAAGATTCATAGCTGTTGGAAAAATTTGTTGAAGTTTCGATGATTTTAGAACATATAGCACAATCTTCTCTTACACGTTTATACAAACTGTGCAAGTCGCACAAATCCGCGCAGGCTGGCATCTCTTCGCATTGATCTTGCCATAAACTTTGTTATGCAAATTTAGTTTGAAGTTTGTTACAATTTGAATTTATTCACTTTGCATTTGCTATGTTTACAAAAATGTAAACAAGGCCATCATATATCCATCCAATATCATAATAGCATGATCAGAATTACTGAAAGTACCAGTATTCATCAGTGCAGAACCTCTTGCTGGGCAGGTTACATGTATAATAAATTCTGTTTGGTCGCCTTGCTCAAGTATTTACTTGCTTCATTCGTCTCGACCGTTGAAGCAGTTCGCCTTCACATGGTCCATTCACCTTGTTGGGCAAGTAATAATTCAGTTTGTTTGCCTTGGTGTGCAATTTACTCGATTCATTAGCTTTGTTGGGCAAATAATAATTCAATTTGTTTGCCTTGGTGGCAATTGACTAGATTCATTTGTCTCGTCACCCAGGGAGACTTTGTACATATTAGGGGCCTGGGAACTGCTAACAAACAATGACACAGCAAAATGGATAACTTCAAGATCGAGATTCAGGACAGGATTAGAAAGCTATCCTGTGCAGGCAGCAATTAAGATTGCTTGCATAATTAATTAAAAATATGGGTCAAGGGCATCAGCCAAGTCAATGTCATGTCCAGGTTACATCACAGCAAAACAATGGACCCTTAACCCAAACAATCAAGTTACACAATATAGAACTGACACAATAGAATGCCATAGAATTAACTTGCCATGTTAAGAAATGTTGTATCCACATATCCACATCTCCACCCAGGATGCAAGACTAACTTTCCAGCTTACTAGCCCTGTGGCTAAGTGACAGGTTTGATTCACTAGCCAGACTTGTTTACCAGAAATTAATCCTGTCAAGCAGCTTCAGTTAGGTTTTTTTTTTCAACATCAGTACTGATGTGCAACTTATTAGAACTAGGTATGTTTTACATTCATAAATTAAATTCTTTAAAATACCTTAAAGAGACAATATGGTTACAAATTTAACAAAGCTACAGTGTATGGACCAAACTAACTTTTGAATTTGATGTTAGCATGTTTCTTTACCCCAGTTAAGTCCAAAATTCTTACATCAGGCACACAACAGTCTCTAAACACAGCAGTTTAAATACAAAAAACAATACATGTACTGTTACAAATGCAAAATGTGATCTGGGTTTTAAGGGGCTTCAAATAAAATAACTCACTAGAACAGAGACACATTACTGGCATGCAACGTTTTGCAGACATTTTATTGGAACTGTGCAATAAAATTTCATGTGCCAAATTAAAAAAGAAAAACTACAATTTTTCTACTTGTCAGTGGTTGCTAAGCTTAGCATCTGCATTTGTGTTGTTTGCCTATTTTTGAGCTGTACTGTAAGAGTTTCTACAGTGGAGACACCAAGTGTTAACATGAAGTCACACAAGATCCTGTTAAGACAAGAATTACCTCTTTCATGGCAGGCTGTTTGGACAGGGAAAATGAGGCAAATCTCAATGACCAGCAGTAAATTAGGGAAATGTAAACTGTTTGTTCACTTGCACAACTCAATTTCCCTTTGTGATACATTTGAAAACAATTGTCATTTGGTTTCCCTCTGGTCCTCTAGTGCTTGGAAGTTTTTACTAGTCTGTGGCTAGTTTGCTACCATTAGTCTCTAGCCCTGTCCACCACTCTCCTTTCATCTATGAAAGTAGAATTAATACCATACTCCTGACAACAGAGCATTCCCAAGCAATTTTTGAATTGTATCCTACACTTACATCAGCTTTTCCACTTAGTAATGCTCCCCCACTCCTCACCTCTGCCTCTGAAAACAACTTGGAAAGAAATACATACTCAAGGGGCTTAATTATGGGATTTTCATTAATATTTCAGATATACACTGGACAGTATAGAAACCCCAGAGAAAGCAAGCACCATTCAAGATGATAAATGATTTTCTTGCAACTCTGGAAGTTGGCAGCTTTGTGGCCTTGAATTTTGACAATTATGACAAGGAACTAGTCATTGGCAAAGTCCTTTCAATGGAGGAGAACCACTTCCAAGTGAATTATTGGAAGGGAACATACTTAGGAAAGTGATCTCCTCAGCATCTTCCACAAAGAAAAGCAGAGCCTCAGCCATGGATGGAAAGGCTTCCTAAAACATGCAGTGTGTAGTTCTTTGGATCCCAGTAAAACTAAGTTGAACTTTTTTCAAATAATTTTATGTAACCCAGGGTAATTTACAAACAAAACATTGTCATTGACTGAGGACTGTAAGACAAAGGAGTGGAACTGGTAATTTTGTAAAATTAATGTTCTTTTAAAAAAATATTAATAATTAATAATTTGAACTTGTGTGGGAAGGAATCTTAGATGATATTAATTATATGTCTTCAAGTCATCCAAGAATTTGTGCATTTTTGATAACAGAAAGTAAGGTGTGGGACACCAAACATTTCTGAAAATTTCTGATCATTTAGGTCTGCAGAATTTCTGCAGCATCTGATCATTGAGGGTGCTGCAGAATTTCTGTGGCATCTGGTCATTTAGGGGCTGCAGAATTTCTGTGGCATCTGGTCATTTAGGGGCTGCAGAATTTCTGTGGTATCTGGTCATTTAGGGCTGCAGAATTTCTGCGGCATCTGGGCATTTAGGGGGTGCAGAATTTCTGCGGCATCTGGTCATTTAGGGGGGTGCAGAATTTCTGCGGCATCTGGTCATTTAGAGGATGCAGAATTTCTGCGGCATCTGGTCATTTAAGGGGTGCAGAATTTCTGCAGCATCTGGTCATTTTAATAAGGGGTGCAGAATTTCTGCGGCATCTCATCATTTTGGGGGGTGCAGAATTTCTGTGGCATCTGGTCATTTAGAGGATGCAGAATTTTTCTGCAGCATCTGATCATTTAGGGGGTGCAGAATTTCTGCGGCATCGACATCCACCTATCATCCTATGGTCCACAGATTTTTTTGTAGGATTCAACCCAAATGATTATCATGACAGTGATACCATTTGATTTTCTCGGACATGCTCCACATTGCAGAAATAAATAAGTCCTTTTAGTTGATCCTTAAGAAACGTCCGTGAAAACACACTAATTTCAACGTTTCTTAAAAATCTGCCGACAAAAACCATAGATTTATCTTAAAAAAAGCTATTTTGGAAAAACACAAAATATTTTGGAAAGCGTTCGGTTATCAGTTTCTGGAACTCCCAAGAGGCTGTATACCTTTTTACTCATTCGTGATTGGTCCTCACTAGATGTTGTAATCTTCAAGGGAAATGCCTATTAGGGCATCCCCTATCTATTTTTACATTTGGTGAGAAATCTAATAAGGGTTCAATCGTAGGCACAAACTTGAAAGGCACCTACCATTGAAAGTTGATGTCGTCATCAGTCAATAACGCTTTAGTTTTGTTAAATTACGCATCGTGTAATGAGAAGCTTGTCTTAATTCCACGTATGAATGAACTACAAAGCTTTTGTACAAATTAGGTACACCCACCACCATCACGCCGCAAAGAAGCAAGGTTAAAAAGAAGCGTACCGAATCTGACGGTCCTCCTGACGGTAAACAATTCAACGGAAAATTTACTGGAAGTGTAAATTCTAGGAAGACCTTGTCTAGAAAGTTCAACAGTCAGTCTTCTAAAGTTTTCGAAAGTACCTTCACTTCGGCCGCCCTTTTGAGTGTTGTTTTCATATTGTCTGATTAACCAATCAGAAATTTGAACATACCGAGGTCTTTAGAGCAGGCGTTCCCTTTCCCTCTTCTCCATGTCTTCCCTAATTCCCTTCCCCTCCCCATCCTCCTCCCCTTTCTACGCCTGCCACGCAGGCATTTTAAAATCAAAAACGTCGTGTATTTTGTTAAAGTTTATTTTTGTGTTTATATCTCCGTTGGCTTATTTGTTAATTTTAATTGCCCAAACGTTTCAGTCTGGGATACATAAAACTGTTTTATTCATTCAATTTCGGTAATTAACGTTTTAAGCTGCTTTAAATCGTTCGGAATTCATATCTGTACTGTCTTGTCGCAAGAGAAACGCTATGGAAAAAGATCGGTTTATTTTAAATTAAATTGTAGTTGATATTGCATAATAGTCCTGTTGTACATTAGCTATACATCGAAAATCATGTTGACATGTTCATTTAACAAAAGCAAGTGGAAACATTGACGTGTGTGAATCAGCTGCTGAACATCAATCGCCATGGTTTCTTCAACTGGAGCGCTCTCGAGGATACGTTCTCTCTAATCTTGATCCCTTGGAAATAGTCATTTTGTTTGTTTCCCAAGAAACTCTGGAATCCACGTGTCCCAGATCCCCAACCCTTCGCTCCCCCACTCCTCACTTACACCATACTTACACCACCCCCTTCATCAACGCAGCCACCTTCCCCCGACAAGAAGAGTATTTGGGAATAAAGAAATAAATATTTTTGTCGAAGGTTAACATTCAAAGAATATCATTCTAAACCTTTTGTTCACAGCCTCTCCAACACCGAAGCCGACTACAAACGGTAAGTTAACTGCAAAAATGGAAATACTTTCTGTGCTTGTTTAGCGGCTATTCGAAAAAAAAAAAAGGTTGAAATATGTAAAAGAAATGGTGTAAAGGTGCATTATGTAGAGCCTTGCTGCTGAAGCTGATCATCATTTGGGTTCTTGACGTAAAAAAATGTGTTCGTCAATAATCCTGAAAATTTTATACCATTTGGCTGAAATGCGTGAGAGTTTTTTAAAGTGCTGCTCGTCGTAACGAGAACATCACAAAACAACAGGCCTATAACAATCGCTGTGCACGAGCGTTTTACATTTAGGTACATTTCATTGCCGTCCTCAGCAAAACAACAACGTAAAATGACCAAGGGCGCTTTCCATTGAGCAAAACTAACCTGTACAAATTTTCGGAATTTTCGCTGGTCGAATGAAAAGCGTCCGACCACCTCTCAGAATTCTTGGTCACGTGCAGTGACATGCTCAAGGTGCCTCGTCCGCTTATTGGTTTTTCCGCTTGTCCGCGTCAGCTCACGCCCGGTAGGGAGACTAAAACCAATATCTTTCGCGAATGGAACACGAAAATTTCGGTAATTCTGGAAATTCCATCAAAGAGGGTACACTCAAAGCGTATTCCTAAATTTTCGGAAACTTTTCCCGGAACTTTGCCCGTTCCATTCGTTTTCGAACCGGAAATCTCGAAAATTTTGTTTGAATGGAAAGTGCCCCAAATTTTAGGTTTTGTGGAGAACGTGAGCGAATAACGGTGAACTCTTCTCTTATTTTTCCTATCTTCAAAGCCGTTTTTGCTAATCTAGCTCCAGGATAGTTCGCTCACATTTTACAAGTTAAAGAAGTTAAACGCGAAAGAGTTACGATAACGAGAAGTCAGATTTTCATAATGAAGTTTTCGCTGCCGTCGCCGTCGTTCGTCGCTGCTTAAGCTCTCTAATGTTATTGTTCGTGCCGTCTTTTCAGGGACAACTTTCTGCCGACTTAATTCTTTTTCAACCGGCCAATCCAAATGCGAGAAGTGCGGAAGGTTTCCTTTCTTAGTGTAGGGATAGTGTTTTCCGCTTTTGAGGTCAAGCAAAGGAAGGAAATTAGTTCCTCCCATCACTTATACTTGTTTAGTTCACGTTTGGTACTCACCTACTTGGGAAGTTGGTTATTGGTGCTTCGAACAGGTATTCTGTGATTGTAGCAGATCAGTTCACATCTTTGTTCATGTATCGAGTAACACGAGTGTAACTTTCTAGGTCCAATGGATTCATTCACGATGGAATCCAGGATCATATCGGACAACAAATCGTATAAACATACGCTACAAGAGTTTCTGAAACCAGCTGTTGGAGATGTGCAACATTGGAAGCTGTGTTACCGATATTCCACTGATGATGTTCCGGGTAGCAAGACGTTAGCTTTCCACGCCCAGTGTGATGGGAAACCTAACACGGTCACCTTAGTCAAAGTGGGAGATTATGTGTTCGGAGGATATTGTGACCTTCCTTGGGGTAATAATTTGTTATCTTTTGCAAAAACTCAGTTATGCAACCTCCGCGAAATCAAAGCCAGATGTATATCCCCTATGAAGAAGAAGAAAATTCAACCAAGAAATTTATATAAATGTAATTTATAAATTTGTACCGCAAATCACTACACTTCACGTCAGTAACCTAGTCCGTTCCTCGGTAGCATCCAAGTACGCATATGTTACGCGTTAAAACTTCCAACGCTTTCTTCCTGCCCTTTATAAAGATAAAATTTGTCAAACATATTTGATATATTTTTTTAAAGATGTTTCTATACTGTTTTAACTTTTTTGTTAAAAATTGTATACTGTTGATTAGAAATAAAACACAAACGCACTTTATATAGACTTGACGTTTCGTATGGTAGGCAACATACATTCATACTTTCAAAAGTGACCGTTACAATTTTTGAAAACGATTTATATACATTAAATATAGGGGTCTGGAACCGAGATTAAGAAAAACTATCTTAAAGAGAACCTCCACTCTTACAACAAATTCACGCTTAATTGTTGAAAACAATTACTAGCTTTCAAATTTTGTTTTGAAACGTGGATATAACATTCAAGTGTACAAAAAAAATCGATATAATTATCGCCTATTTTCCCTTTCAAATTTCCCGGTCGCGACCATTTTGAATTTGATGACGTGTAATGGTTGCAGCTATTGTCAGGAAGCATATGAAGCAGAAAATTGTTGGTGATGATGTTGGCGATGATGATATCCCTTGTTTTGTACACTTAAATGTTATATCCATGTTTCAAAACAAATTTTTTTGTTTTCCACTGATGATGATCCGGGTAGCAAGACGTTAGCTTTCCACGCCCAGTGTGATGGGAAACCTAACAGGGTCACCTTAGTCAATAATATCCATTTTTTGTACACTTAAATGTTATATCCACGTTTTAAATAGAAATTTGAAATCTGGTAATTATTGCCCACAATTAAGCGTCAATTTGTTGTAAGAGTGGAGGTTCCCTTTCAAAGTAAATATGTAAAAGGATACACCTTATTAATAAAGCAACAACTTGTCACTACTGATGTTTATATTAAAAGCTGTCTTAGGTTAAGGAAAAATGAGGTTTCCTTAATTTTAATGATAATCGGTTTTGCCAGACGCTAAAATGTCAAAATGATATTGTGTCCAGTGGCGTTAACAATTTCTGCTCCTGCGTCACCCTTAAGATAGTTTTTCCGAACACTCTCCGCATCAAGTCTTTGTTTCCTTAAAAGGACCATTCAAACCGCTCTCAGAAGTCTAAAGTGCTTTATAAGGCCGGTTGCTGGGACTGCACTAGATTTTATATTGGTAAGACAAAGAGAAGACTTCATGACCGGAAAAACCGAACATTTGAAGGCCCTCGCTAAAAATGACCACACATCCGCCATAATTTTTATGCTGACCACGTTAAAACATTTTAGCATCGGGAAAAACCGATTATCATTGAAAAATTAAGGAAACCTTATTCATCCAAGAACTTAAAAGCCAGATTTTAATGTAAACATCAGTAATGAGAAGTTATTGCATTAAGGTGTATCCTTTGACATATTTACTGTTAAGCCAGCTTTTGATGTAAACTTCAGTAGTGAGAAGTTGTTCCTTTATTAATAAGGTGTATCCTTTTACATATTTACTGTTAAGATAGTTTTACTTAATCTCGGTTACAGACCCCTGTATTAAAAGTATGTAAATAGTTTTCAAAAATTGTAACGGTCACTTTTGAAAGTGTATGTTGCCTAGCATATGAAACGTCAAGTCTATATAAAATGCATTGGTTTACCATGTTTATCTCCGCTACTTGTGTTCTATTTCTTATCAAGCTACGATGGCCTAACAACAAGAGTTAGTATACTCAGGTTCCTTCTAAGTATTTGGGATTTCCTCCAACTGAATTAGTTTCCTGTCAACCTAAATTTGGAGTTGTGATATGCCATTAGTCATTTGGGAGTTTGTAATGATAAAAACACGATAGCAAAGTCAAAGTTGACAAGAAAAACGTATTAGCTGAATCCACGGGGGACCGAATTGGAAGACACCGATAGCAACATGGCATTTAATTGTATTTTTTTCTTAATTATGTTAATTACAGAGCGGGATTCTCACTATAAAGACACTCCCAACCCTTTCATATTTTCTCTTCGCAACAAGGAAGGACTGCAACCGTTTAAGGCCAAGATAGCACCTTGGCTCTCAGAGTACGCGATTTTGGATGATAAAGAAGGTCCAGATTTTGGTGGCTGGTCCGATCTCGAAGTGTTTAGTTTCCGATACGACAGCGACGCAAATTCAATAAGCCGGCTAGGTGACGGCTACAAGCTGCCAGAAGACGTTAGAAAGGTTGTTGGCCATTATATGTACCCGGCTGGATCAAAGGACTTTAATCCTGATGAAGTGGAGGTCTTTTATCTTGGTTGAAACGCCCTAGCATGTATTACTGCGAACAAGAGCAAATAACAAGAACAAGACCGCCCAACTACACATCCAAATGGGATCTTGAATTATAAAGTGGTTATCAGATGAAAAGGGAAGTTTATGATTGGTTATAAACCATTTGATTTTGCTGGCATGTAAGTTCCATTTAAATAAAACGTATGTATTAGCTGTTGGGTTAAAATAGGTTAAAGAAGCATGAATAAAGGTTCTTTGCAATCTGCAATATTTTGCATTGACTGTTGACTGCCCGTACGAACTTTAAACGTTAATAAAGTTTTTAGTATGGAAAAAACACCACCAAACTTTTTCTAAAAATTATCTGGCGACAATTTGATGTGACAGTTCGTTGTTCACGTGTTTACTTATTATATCTTTTAAAGAGCATTTTATGGTGTTTTTTTTTTTATTACTTTTGAGACGTTTTCTTTAATCGGTTTTGAAATCCAAGATGGAGGACCTTAAAAATGACCGTTATTCGGATAGGTTATAAAAACATAAATCCATAAGATTCCACCATTTCGGTGGGGGAGGGGTGTTGGGCTGAGCGGAAGGGAAATAGGCCTTTTCCGAATTTCCTTTTCCTTTGGCCTCTTTTTCAAAGCGAGTCCAGGTGCTAATGTTTTCATATGAAAATTAGTTTCCATTCACATTATGCAAATTAAAGTTATTTTCATGTGAATGGTTGTGCACCAGGCCTCGCTTGGAAAAGAGTTCATAGGCAAATCGCAAATAGCCTGTTCATTCAATCACACTCATTCTTTTGACTTTGAGACAGCAGTTATTTGAGAATTGTTTGGAAGTTTACTGATTCAGTAGAGATCTTAATATAGATAACAAAATGTCTCTTTTTTCGTGGTAAAAAACATATTTAAAGGGATTAGCGAAACATTCGACTTGGTGGGGGACTGAATGATGATTAATTAATTATTGCGCCCAAATTAGCATAGGAATATGTTCAAATTGCGCCTTGCGCTAATTCAAAACGGAGGGAAGTGTACTTTCGTCCAATTTCCGTATTTTAATTTTTATTCGCTATGCT
Organism: Pachyseris speciosa; assembly: GCA_016490735.1. Taxonomy (NCBI): domain Eukaryota; kingdom Metazoa; phylum Cnidaria; class Anthozoa; order Scleractinia; family Pachyseridae; genus Pachyseris; species Pachyseris speciosa. The sequence goes on along the minus strand of JAEMWC010000424.1, from coordinate 382,788 downwards.
TTGACCGGCTGGGCTATTTGTAATAACGCAGTTTTTAACGCGTGATTAGAGATTACCAACTTGAAATTTGTTTTTTATAGCGGAGCACCATACTTATAGCGGAGCTCCGGTGGCCTGAAGGGCCGCGAAGCAGAGCACCACTAGTAAGAATATATGGTAACCCATCTGTTCGAGAAAATTTCGGTTTTGGTCACCTACGTACGTACGTTCGTCCGTACGTCCGCCGGTTCGTGTATGTGCTGTGAAATGTCCTATCATCATCATCATCATCATCATTATCATCATCCAACATGGCGGCCATACTCCAGTTGACCTAGTTTACAGCACGCATCTTTGATATTAGACATCCTCAGACATCGATGATCAATTGACACCTGTCAAAACAAGGCATCCGCTGACCAGTATCACGTGACCATATCGCGGGCTCAAATTTGAAGGTCATCGAGCTCGGCTGTTTTTTTTTTAAGTTAACCGCTGACAAGGCACTGACTTTTGATTGGATCGCAGGCTCAAGCCAGGTATGGGACACACAAACCAAAACGAGGCTTAATTTTATTTTTCGCGCGCTTTCTCCAGCTCTAAATTTCGCATTCAGTTAGTTTGTTTATTTTGAGCAAAACAACTTCATGTTCTTTCGAATTTCTTTGCGTAAAAGGCATAAAAATAGTTTAAAGATACCCCGGAAGGTAAATTTCCAAGTGCTACAACGGAAGAGCAAAATATTTTTCTCAGGAAGAGCTTAAAACTTGGATCCACTTGCATGGCGCTCGGATTGTGTGGTTTAAAAACAAAATGATTCAACGCTTCAAGGGCTTTCACTTTACCGCGGCATCTTGCAGCTCACCAAGAAAGGTCACTTAACAGTTCACCGGCATAAATGGGCGGAACGAGTAGCTCAAACTTAGTGGAAGGAGTTCTTACTTTGGACAAACCGCTTGTTATTTTTGGAGATTCGTGTTATTACTAAAGTGGATACGTATTTTCAAGAACCTCTACATCACAGGTAAATTAAATAAATTGAAGCTTAACATTTGGTTTAATCGTTGTTACTTTTCTTGGATCAGGAATGAAACTTGTATTTCTCTCACGACTGGACATAAATAACTATCATCTTCACTCGTTTTGGACGCTAAGAAGTAGTTGAATCGTTTGTTATTCTGTTTTGCTTGCAAGCGATCGCGAACGAGGGGTTTTACTCCACTTGGCTGACTGTTTTTCGACGTCTGTGCCTCAACAGCGTTAAGAAATATTTGCCCTTTTATTATTTACATGTCATCGTAATGAGTCCTCGTAAAAAAGGATTAAAGCCCCGGCTAAACGATCTTCGATTTTCATCCAACATAGTGTTTGTTAAACATAACGTTGGGTGCCTAAACGCATAAACAATGTTTGACCAAACACTAGACAGAGTGAGTACACAGAACGATCTTTTGCGTATTATCGCTGAAATTTCGACGTTATTTGGTTCATTTGCTTGCATGTTTTGTTGGTTGGGGTGGCTAAATGATCAAACATTTGTTCCTAACGCAAAATGTTGGGTGAAAATATTTCAGTGATCTAGATCAAACATGGAAAGCCAGTTAAAAGCAATGTTGAGAGATGTGGCTAAACGGTCAAACATGCTCGTCCAACACGATGTTGGATGAAATGTTTGATCGTTTTTTATTTGTTTAAATTTGTATTTGTACAAACAGACGCGTAGTATATTGTTTTCTTGTAATGTTTTAATGTTTTGAGGTTTTTGCAACGCGGCCAATTCCTGTTGACTGCTCTAAACATTAAATATTTGCGCAAGGAAAGCCATGCGTAGTTGTTCAATACGACGACGACCACGTCGCCCAATAATTAATAATATCCTAATAATAATAATAATAATAATAATAATAATCCAACATGGCGGCCATACTCCAGCTGATCACCTAGTATACAGCGTACATCTTTGATATAGGGCATCCGTGTCATGGCCAATTGACAGCTGTCGAAACAAGGTTCCCGCTGACTAGTATCACGTGACCATATCGCGGGCTCAAGTTTAGAGCTCATCGAAGTCAGTTGTTAATTTGAAATTGATTGCTGACCAGGTAATGGTTTTCGATTGGATCACAGGCTCAAGTCGGGGTAACTTAACCAAAACGAGATACCCAAGCCAAAACGAGGCTTCATTTTGCGCGCGCTTTCTGCGGCTCGAGATTTCACATTCAGTTGGTTTCTACATTTTGAGCAAAACAACCTCTTTTTTGAGCAAAACAACTTCATCTCCTTCGAAGTTCTGTCATTTAATTCGCGTAAAAGCCATAAAAATCAAGAACTACATAAAAGATACTCCGGAAGGTGAATTTTTAACTAATAAAATGGAAGAGGAAAAGATGTTTGTCAGGAAATTCTTAAATTTTGGGTCCACTTGTATGGCACTCGGACTTTATGGTTGAAAAAATAATGGATTAACGCTTTAAGGGCTTGTTCACTTTACCGCGGCATCTTGCAGGTCACCTAGAAAGTTCACTTAACAATTCACCGGCATTAATGGGAGGAACGTGTAGCTAAAACTTGGTGGAAGAAGTTCTTTCTTTGCTTTGGACAAACCGTTTGGCATTTTTGTGGATGCGTGTTTTTACTAAAATGGATCAATGCGTATTTTCAAGTGGTTGAAAGCTCGACAACACAGGTAACTTAAATAAATTGAAGCTTAGCATTTGATTTAGGGGTTGTTACTGTTGTTCAGGAAGGAAACTTGTATTTTTTTCTCGACTGGATATAAATAACCATCTACTCGTTTTGGACACAAAGAAGTAGCTAGTCGAATTGTTTGTTTGTTGTTTTCCTTGCAAGCGAACGGGTAGGCTGACTTAACATGTTTTTGGACGTCTGCGTTGTGGAGAACTGAAAGAAACATTTGCCCTTATGTTATTAACACGTAATCGCAATGATTCCTCGTAAAGTATCACTTATGTTTTGCGCGACGAGGGCAATTTCAGCAAATTTCTGAAAACACAAGTGATATTAATCCTTAGTTTTACTCGGACCCATGCGATTACTTATCCAAACTATCGGGATTGTTTACCTTTTTCTCTTTTCTACGACATTTAAGCTTATGTCTAAGCTTAACTTACTACGAAATATGTTTTTTAAGCCCCGGCTAAAAGATCAAACATTTTCATCCAACATCGTGTTTGTCACACTTAACGTTTGCGGTTAGCCACTGGACCAAGTGAGTCCAAAAAATGATTTTTGCGTATTATCGCTGAAATTTTCGACGTTATGTGGTTCATTTGGTTGCTTTTAACTGTTTGTGCACGATTTGTTTGTTGGAGTGGCTAAACGATCAAAAAATTGTTCGTAATGCGAAGTTTTGCATGGAAACATGGAAATATGGGTTATTGACCAAGCGTGAGGTCAAGATGGCGGGATATTGGTTCCATCTTGACCTCGCGGGTAGCCAATCACAGCAGGAGAATTGATGCATCTTGATCGCTGAAAGAGCCACTCATATATAAAGCCATTTAATGCACTATTGAGAGAGGCTAATAAGACGACTTCGAGAGCTTTACTGTACATCTATCCACTCTTACACTAATATTTAGATTTTCGGTTGTTTTGGCCCCGAAAATTCGACGTAAAATTCAGCAGTGTCTTTATCAAATATAAAGACACTCATTAAACACTAATTTCTTTTGTTTTTCCTTCATGAATTACTGATACGTTTTCTTAATTAACTTGTTAACAATGAATTGAAGGTTTTGCAGTTCTCATAAAAGAATTTGGATAAAAATTCAGTAAATGACGTTACATGAAATGTTGTGACTCAAAAACGTTGCTTAATGGAATTATCACTTTTCGACTATTATTGTTTGTTATTGTCGTGATATACAGTTTAAGGAAACACGACTCGTAAAAAGACAACAGTTTCTTATAATAATGATCAAGGTACTTTTACACCACACATAATGAAATCATATTTACTTTTCACAATCTGATTCGTCAAGGTCCGAGTCGATTTTATGAGATCGTTCCGAGGGTTTCTGATGTTTTTGCCTTCTTGTTCTTTTTCTCTTGTTCAGATGGCTCGGCAGTCTCCTTCCGTTTCCCACCAGTCACATAGCTTGCGATAGTTTTTTTTCCATCCGTGTGATCTCGTTTTTGTTGTCGAGACTTGCATTTGCAGAAATGATCTAACAATAAGGAAATGAAAAAAAATATATATATATTCAATGACTACCTCTTCAAAAAATTTCTTTTAAGCTCTCATATACTTATGTCGGTCAAAGTTGGATAATTTTCCATCATGCCCAGTGTCGCAATGAAGCTGAATATCAGTTTGACAAAGCCTACATCTAATTTTCCACGGCCAGTAATGAGGTTCGCCGCCGACTTTCACGTGGGTGTGGTTTTGACACCTCACAATCACACTCTCACCTCTTAATGCAAGATCTGAAGTGAAAGACAGTTATTATCGACATTATCTGGTGAAATTGTCCAAGTAACACAGGGATCCTGTTTTCGATTTATGTATTCCGACAATTCCATCCTTCATTCTAATAATTGTGGCAACATTTATAACTTCCACTCTATAAGATTGGACTTGTTGTGATTTTATTAGCAGAACTTTGAAATTAACAATAATGCCTCACTAAATTCATGCAATTGATCTTCACCTCAAAGACATCTGAGTTATCAAGTCTGCAAATTCCCTGGAATCAGCCTACCTTTGTTTAGGTTTTCTTTTTCCTCCTCTTTTAGGGCGTACTTTTTCTTGTCTTTTTCTACTTTTGTTTGCTCTTTAGTTGTTTCAATTGCATTTGATGTGGCCGTGGAACTGGAGCTGGAGTCGGCAGCTGTTATTACGATTGTGGGGCATTTTTTCCCAAACGATGTCTTGATTGGGTACACAACAACTTAAACGAAAACAACAGCTCATTAGTGGGCTCGATGTTTTACCCAGTTACCGTTTTTTCCTAAGATATCGAAATAATTTAGCATGGGGGACAACGGACGTTGTTTATACATGGCACTCACTTTATAAATGAAACACAGTTCACCGCGACTTTATTAATTAATATTACAGTTTTAAATATGTGTTTGCTTAGTTTGCAGTCTGTCCTTTCCATTGACTATATCTGGCAGTTCCAGTGCCAACTGACGACCTGTTTCGATGGCTATGCGTTCCGTTCGTCCACCGGTTTTTGTTTCCCTGTTGATTAGATTAATTCGTCTAAAATTAAATATAATAAAATTAATATATTTCCTAGTAATTTCATCCGAATGATTAGTTACTTCTATGCTTCCTTGAAATTAATGATTGCTTTTCCTGAGTATCGATATCCAATCTTAGGCGTACCGATTTCTTAATCTTTTTTTAAGAATAAAACGAGCATTCTTCATGGACTCGATGTTTTGTTTAGCTACTGTAGTAGTTAGAAAATTAACCGGGAATAACACACCTATTTAGTTGAACTTCAATTGTGTCACCCAGTCCTAAATTCTTTGCGGTTTCCAGGAGACCAGCAAATTCACTGTGGAAGACAATGGAAGCACTAAACATTTTAGGCAAATAGCAGTACTAAGTACTAAGCCGGAAAGGACCGGAAAGGAAAAACACGAGTTTCTATGATAAGGAGAAACTCGACTCGATTAGGTCAAATAGAATTTGCTTAAAGAAGACCTAAGAGGGTCCTTGTCCTAAGAATACAAGACATCTCTTACGCTATATTAGCATGGGGAAGCGTGTATAAATCTCACATAAACAAAATACAAACAAAACAGAACCATTCTATAAGGCTTATATTTTTTGCACGTACATACATGCGCACTAACTCTGGAAAACGAATGACTGCCTGCGTAGCGACTGCTTCTGGGAATATATCCCAGTAGACTTAAAAAACCTAAATGTCTTCAATTTCTCAAAAAAAGTGAAACTTTATTTACTGTAGGTACAACACTCTAAAAGTCTGTCTTAGTGTCATCCTTTCCTTTTCTACTAAACTACTTTTTTAATAGCTCCCTAGTTACTTAGCCTCCAGGCTCTATATTTGTACTTATTTAGTTTTTATATATTAATTTCTACTTATGTGTTAAATTTGTAAAGTACAAGAGCGAAATAAAGTGCAGTTGTTGTATTCGACTTACCAAACACAGTTCTTTAGCTTCTGCAAGCTTCTCGCTTTCTTTCTAACTTTACATCTGAGCTTGTTCTTCTTTCTAAAATTCTCTCCGCCTTTACCCTCTTCATAAAAAGCCACACAGTCGACAATTACTTCTTCACTTTCTTGATCTTCCGTTGAACTCACGTTGGCAGCCATATTTCGCAACCTGACCTTTGCTCCTAAGTGCAAGGTCTATGTCCAAGGCGTTATACAAGACAAGACCAGCTACGCAGAAGTTGAAGTCTGTCACGCATTTCTCTCTATCATCGTCTGCGTTTGGAGAAAAGCACTCACAACTGCCAAAATGAAACCAGAAACCGGAAACCAAATAGGAAAAACCGAAAACCACGTCGGATACCAGATACGAAAAACTGCTTGTATTTTGACGGAAAACCAAATGTTAATAAAAGGGAAAATCGCAAATCGAAACAGTTACCAAAACCGAAAAACCGAAAACCCCAACCCCTCCCCCTCTTTATTCTGTTTACAAAATTTTCCTTCTTAGGGACGGTCCACCAAAAATAATTATTAGCCGGTCATTTTATGTCATGCTAATTGTTTATCGGTTTTCCACTCTGGTTATATTTTTTGCAGTTCCTAATTGCAATCAGGCATTTTCAAATTTGACAAATTATTTCTCAAAGTTCTATAAAGATTATTATTTATAATCCGTAACTCTAATGAGAAATTTCCTTATTTCGGACTCTCGATCTTGCACGCGTCTGTCTTGGTCGTTTTTTTATAGGGCGTTTCAGTCATTTCGTTTTCGCTCGTTGTCTTGTTCGGTTGTTTTCAATGTTCGGTTAGCCTCCTTCGCTGCCGTTGTTTGTGGCGGTCCTATTCTCCCTCCCCACCAACGTCTGCTGAACCGAGCCGAACATTCCATTCCCATTGTGTCTGGGTATCCAATCAGGAGGGAGAATAGAGCCGACACAAACAACGACTGCGAAGGAGGGTACGACAAGACAAGACAAGACAACTTTATTACATTTTCGCACATGATACAGTAATAACAGACCTGGCACCGCAGGTAGCGGAGGCTAATCGAGGCTAAAAATGTGCTAACCTTTGTTTAACCTTTGTTTAGCCACCGAAATTTAAAAGCCACGATGTGATTTGTCAGTTCCTGGAATGGAATGTCCGGCTCGGTTCAGCAGACGTTGGTGGGGCGGGAGAATAGGACCAACACAAACAACGGCTGCGAAGGAGGATAATGTTCGGGCGGTTTGGTTCTTGGTCTCTCAGCCGTTCGTTATTAGGTCATTCGGTCGTTATGCCTGGAACCGAGTGGTCGTTAATTCATTCGGGCGATCAGGTATTCTGTCGTTTTCTGTCTGAGATTTCTGCCCGGGAGGGAACTCCCATATAAAAATGGCGGGAGTGCTCGTCGTACCTTTTAGGTGTTGAAAATACAGCTTTGGTACCTGTTAGGGTGTTCAGTTTAAAAACACACAGTTGCAACTTTCATGGAACCTTTAAGGGTGGAGATAAGAAAGAGATTTATGACAGCGTTTTCTAAAGGCTTGGAACCCTAAGAGTACAATAGAACCGACCTAATAGCCTATGCAAATTATAAAATGACGGGTTATGTTTTATTTTGGTACCTCTATGGGGCAAAATTATCCTGGGGCGACGCCTAGAAATCATGCAGCATCATAGGAACGTCCTCCCTATTTGTTTGGTCACACTTTTTGAAGGATTTTGATTCATATTCGTACCCGAAAAGTTAGTAACTTTTATAGGCTTATATTTCACAATTAAATTATGAGCTCGAGATTTCTATCGCGTGATAGCTGATGAGGGCGCAGCCCGAATCAGCTGTCACGCATAGAAATCGAGAGCGAATAATCTAATTGTTTTAGTATAAATCTACTAGTCGTTCAAAACTAAACAAGTAAATTATCTAAATCCTCCTCCCAGAGACTTCGAAAACGCGAAGAAGCGGCCGCCATTTTGTTGACAACCGCTACTCACTATCTATCACAGAATAGATAGCGAGTAGCGTAGCCAATCAGAGAACGGCATTCGTGATAGAACGCTAATAGATTTATGCTAATTTCTAATATATTGTCAGCATTAAGGATTGTATTCACAGACTTAACTTGTAGACCACCCCGTACTGACAGCATGATAAACAGAACCCCCAGGAAAGTGCTAATCACACCTGAAGTAAGTTCTATTTGGGAAACAGGGTTGGTGCAGTGGTAAGAGCGCTTGTTTTCCACCAATGTGGCCCGGGTTCGTTTCCCGGACTTGGTGTGATAGGATTGATTTTGCTGGCTCTCTACTCTGTTCCGAGAGGTTTTTTTTTTCGGGTACTCCTTTTTCCCCTCCTCAAAAACCAACATTTTGACTTGATTTTATTCTAATTGATTTAGAGTTGATTTGATTTTAAGTTAACTCGATTAGTGGAGCATCTCTGCTCGGCTTATAATAAAGTTATTGTTATTGCCGTTGTTACTGTTACTGTTACTGTTACTGTTATTGGTATTGTTATTATTATCGTGATTGTGAGTATGATTAGTATAAGTAATCACATGATTTTGAGTGCAGTTTGGAATAAATAAGCACGAGTGAATTATTTCAAGACTCAATTTTGTGGCTTTTGAAAAAAAATTACAAGTGCTTATTCCAAATTGCACGAGAAAAATCATGTGATTACATATTAATAATATACACGAACAAATTGTGTTGCATAAGCATCGCAGGGTGAATCACATGCAAACATAATTTACTCATCACGTGTAGGTTAAAACAACAGTTTGTCAATGTTTCTAAAGTTTTTTTAAGCCGCAAAAATGGGCTGAAAAGTTGTAGGCTATAGCTATAAGGCTACTTTGTGTTTCAAGTGTCTATCAAGTGTTGTATAATCATTACCTTCAGTATTGCGTATCATAATCTTCATCTTGTTTGGTTTTGTTTTCTCGGCGTAAAATGGCTTGAGCAAAGTGTATATAGAATCAAAAATATTGTTTTCCTGCTCTGGAATCATGATTTTAAAACATAAAATAATATAAGAAATTTTTTCTGTACTCAGAGCACAATTAAAAGACTTAAAATAGTGGAATATTTCGTTCGGATCAACCGAACTTCGTCAGCCACAGTGTCAATTTGAAAGTTAAGAAGGGTTATATAATGGACCCGAGGGAGCTAAGATGGTGTCATAGATTCTGGCTAATTCGAACCCATTGTCTCTGTTCAAGGAGGGCTTACGTAATTTTATCCCAATTGCCTCCCTTATGCGGCGTTTGAAAGTGCTACTTTCCGTGGCAAGAACTTTTGTTTTACTGGAATCCACCGAATGACCTGTGAAGTGGCAATGTTCACGAACAGCTGACGAGTTTGTAGAAAGATGTTCCTTTACTCGAGTTTCCAATAAACGAGACATTTCGCCCACACAGTCTTTGTCACATTGTTTGCAATGGATATGATAGACTGTTCCACACTTTCTAAGATTTTCCGTTTTGTCCTTAATCCGAACTAGTTGTGATCCTAAGGAATTGAAAGGCTTGTGTACAAGTGTTATCTCGTGTGATTTGAATGCTCTTTGGAGGCGTTCCGAAATGCCCTTGATGTATGGTATTGAAGCATAAATTCTCTTCTCATTAACAGATTCTTCGGGATCTCTCGAGGCCGATCCAGTGCTCGGTATTGTTAGCATCCAATCAGGATAATTATTGGCTTTCAAGGCTTCCTTAACGTGTTGAATTTCCTTAACTTTGTCGACTACCTCGGACAGCTAGGTGTGAGCTCGGAGTAGTAGAGTGTTAACTACAGCTCTCTTATGTTGTAAGTGGTGGTTGGAATGAAAATTCAGATATTGATCGGTGTGAGTCGGTTTCCGGTATACGGTGACCTTCGTTGAGCCATCCTCGTTCACGTGAAGGCAGGTGTCAAGAAACGGGATTTTGCCATTCTTTTCTTCCTGTGAAGTGAACTGGATGTGTGGATTGATGGAATTAAGATGATCGGAAAAAGAGCTCACTGCATATTCATGAATTTTGGTCATCGTGTCGTCAACATATCTATACCACATAGCTGGCGGGGTAGGTGCGGTATTCAATGCTCTGCTCTCAAAGTGTTCTATATGAAGATTGGCGACTATATGATTGGCGACTCAAAGTGTTCCATATAAAGATGGGCGACTAAATGATTGGCGACTATGAGTGAAATTCATTTTTGGTATATTATATTATAATCTCTAATTGTAAATTCTCTTAGCAATTATTATTATTATTATTATTATTATTATTATTTAAATGAATCACACTCGAATTGCATTTGTTGTATACCATGAAAAAAAAAAAGGTCAACAGTTCGGATTTTATCCACAGACCTAATTTTTCAGCATACCAGACAACAGCACAGGGCACTAACACACGCTTCCCCCCACCCCCACCAAGTTTCTTAATCTAGCATCTTCTTCGAAGACGCGGCGTGTGCAATGTGTTGTCTATCTTTATTTTCTTTCTCAGACCCCTTTCGGCGTTACCTTGAGCGATGTTATGTTCAAGTGTCCTGCCTTTGGCAAGGCTGCCTGCCCATACGCCTCGCTGATTGAAAAGGACAAAGGCATCACTGGCAATTGCCCTGCATTCAAGGCAGGCTGTCCCTTCAAGATCTGCAAGTCCGTTGGAGAATTTGTGGAAAAGTTGACTCAGATGCGAGATACCTGCCGCAAAGGAAAACCTGCTCAAATCGAGTTTTTTCAGGATGTTCTCGCTGTCTCGACGGCGGGTGAGAAGGAGTTGGGCACTTATCCCTTCATGGCGCATGCCTGCTGCTTCAGGGTTGATGCTGACGGGAAGGCAATCATCTCCAAGTAAAGGCCCGCGGCATATTGAGCAGCGGTTTATCAACAGGAACATTTTGATTCTGGACTGATTTAACTTTTCCAAGTGTTGAAAATATTAATTAAGGCGTTGCTTTGATTAAGTTTAATTCGGATTTTTTCTTCCAGCCAAATTATAGATTTTTTTTGCTAGATTTTGTTCGTGAAAGTTAATGTAGTACAATGTAAGCTTAATTCTTTCTTTACATCCTGTTGTGCGCTGTTACTGGAATTGACAAACACAATAAATTGATTTATATAAAAAAAACATCTCTAGTGTTCATCTTTTACTCCTTTAGCATGAGATATAAAGCTAAAACGAGTGTTTGCATGGTAAACTAGAGCCTTTTATTCTCGTATGACAAATTAAGTGGGCAATTCTGGTGAATGCCAGTTTTTATTTGATCTAAAAATGCACCGATAATATAGCAAATGGCGCATTTAATGCTTGGGATTTTTTGCGATTCCTTTTCAAAGAAAGGAGTAAAATTTAAGCACTAGCTAAGAGAATTTACAATTGAATATTTCAACCCAAGGCCACAGATTTTGTATCCGTTTACATTGTATAATAACAGCCAATCAGCGTTCGCGTAATATAACATCAATTATTTTCCTTCTTGCTGGCGTATAAAATGTTGTCGTCATCCTTCTTACGAGTGGACTTACTTCTTCTTCGGCTCCAAGTTTGAACTGAACAAAGAGCCCTTTACAGACCTCTCGCCTTACGATAATTGAAATCTCTTTTTTCTCCACAACAAATGACTCGAGGAACAGAAAAAGAAACGGGTGCTGCAAATGAATGAGTTTATGAGATAAAAAACAAACAAACAAACAAACAAAGTTTCCAATAGTGTCTAGCCGAGATGCACGATTTGGTTCTAAATTGTTCATTACCGACACCCGCAATTTGGCTGATGCACCATGTACCAAGTCCATTGTCAGTGTATTGTTTTGTTCTATTGTGTTTGGTTTATTGTTATCGTTCTTTGTATTGTTTCTCCATTGTACTGTGCTTTGTGATGTCACCCGTGATAGCTCATTAACTTGGTACATGATGCATCAGCCCGCCATTTAATGCTCTTTTCTTCAAACGAAGAATTCATCTAAATTAATGATAATAATAATAATAATAATAATAATAATAATAATAATAAAAACATTAACGGCATTCGCTCCGATCCTCTGGCAGCTTGTTCGCTAAAACTTTCGAGCACTTGTTCTGGAAAGTATTCTTGAACTCATTTTGAGAGATGACAGAGAACAACTAGAACAGATTTTGTATGAACTAATCACAAGCAATCGGAATTTGAAGACGACAGAACTGGAGGAGTTGTTTGTGTCGCATTTTTCTTAATTAAACTCTCACAATTACTACACAATATAGAAACTAAAAAAAGACTACGTACAAATCAATGGCCGCTATTAGAACCAAAACAGTAAAAGTACAGATATATGTCTATACAAAGAAGAGCAATATTATAATAAATACAATCCTCCATTGTTACGTATTTACGGTGCTGATAGCAGAGACTGCCATTTTGTATTAGGATTATCAAGGACATTATTGCTTTCGGCTATCCGTGACTCTGATTTATATGCATACTTCACTTTTTCAATCAAGAAGGTCAGTGAAGGTTTCAAGGACAAACTGCGACAGCGATGAATAATTTGTTTACCAAGAAGAAGAACATGATTAATCAATTGAAGATCCTTTTCATAAATTCCAAAAGTTATGTCTGCAGCACTCAAGACGTTTACAGATATACCATATACTTCTAACCAATTCGTCACAGATAGCCAGAAGCTATTTGTGAACTCACAGTAAACAAACAAATGCCCTAGGGACTCGTCAGACAGGCCACAAAAAAAAAAAAGAAAAAAAAATGGTGTCGTCGTTTTCCCCATTTTATGTGAAATATTGTTTGTATAAATAATTCTATTTAATAATTTGTATTGAAATTCTCTGGCCTTGAATTCTAAAGTCGTATCTCCTCAACCTCACGAAATTCGTTTAACCAGTCACTATATTGGGAAGAAATCAGCTCCGCATAATTCTCGTCTCCCAATAAGCTAGAGTTAAAGAACCAGTGCGAAGGGCCGCGCCCCTGGTTTTCACTACTGTTGATATATGGCATAATTACAGAGTGATCGGTCTTTATAGGTACGCGGTTGTGGATAAAAATTGTGCACTTTCTGATAAAAGCGTTAAATTTGGCACAAAAGACTGTTTCTACGTACTTATCAATTTTAGATATGGAGCCATCCTGAAAGACGAGAAATTGGCGTGTTTTAAGGATTTTTCAAAATGGCCGCTCAGCAAAACCGGAATCGAAAATTATGACAGCCGAAAGTCGGCAAATGTCAGTTGTTTTATTCTCAAAATAAGCCTTACAAATTCATATCTACTCGATGTGTATTGCTGAAAATTATTTTCCATTCATTATGACATACTTAACAAAATAATAATTCGTGAATCGGAAGTCTAAAATTTCATTCCTTTTGGGTTATTTTTACGGTGTTTTTCTTGTTCCGTTTTTACAATAAACAACATCTATTCAGTGATGTAAACACAGTTCTCATTATTCAGTGACCTGCTGACATTCTCCACTGCAAGTACAAAGTGCCGTGCACCTCAAGGCAGCTTTAACGCACGAGCAGTTTCCACGACATCCCTTGACTAGCTCTCTGCAACTGGCTGTAACATCTGGAAGTGTTGTCCAGAGTGATTTTCAACCGTCTGCACCAGACGACCATCCCCAGTCACGTGGACAAGGACGCTGTAGATGAGGCTTACATGCTTGTCCCCAGCAATGGCCTGCTTGATAGGCAGCTCTCTTTGTGTGCTGCAGTAGTGCCGCTTGGGTCGGAGGTATGGCATCAAGGCCTCTTCCTTTCTGCGCAAACAGCTGTTTGCGTGCTTCATACTCTATTCTTGGTTCTAGCTCTGTCATACAGCAGGATAACAAGCCTTTCTACTATTTTCACAAAGTGTCATCTACTTGACAGTGGATGTCACTCAAAGCAAGAAAAGCATTAGATGCATTATTGAATAATTTCCAGGTTGCCCATGCAGGCTTCTTTCCACGTCCGGAAAAACAGGAAACTGTATCACACCCTGTGAAGGCGTGAAAAAACGGTAGCGCTTTGGCTAATTTCGTGAGCAGGCAAGTGACGGAAGTTGGCACCGACTCCAAATGCTACCCACAGGTCAACTTGCGGAAACTTTGCTACAGTTGCTGCGGACAAAACGACCATATCAGTGTCGACGCTGCGAATAACTATCTTGCTAAATCCTTGTTTTACAGCATCTGCAGCATGTAACATCATTTCCGTGTCAGCTCCTTCATGGTTACAAGGGGCTAGGTTGGAAACATCAGCACGGGATGGATTGCAGAGCATGCCTTCACCAAAGGTGGAAAGACGCAGTTTGCCAAGGTGGGACAGAGACGGGGGGCATGCCCGGTTTTCATGTTTAAAGAATTCATCTAGGTCACTTTCTCTTGTTTGGCACGAAATGTAGAGCCTTGAGAACAGCGAGCAATCATTCTTTAGGGATGTTATTTGTTGCTTGCTCTTGGAAACATCTTTTGGCCGGGGACAACTGGATAAGGGCAGCTTGTTACGTTTGATTGGCTCAGATAGTGGTTTTTCCCTGTTTATTAAACGTTCGGTTATGAACGTTTGCCCATCTTGCATGATGGACCCTCTTGCTCGGTGGAGCATCGGTTCTCAGCTCTCGTTAGTTTGGTAGAATTAAATTTAGCATTGCAACTTTTATGCCAACGCGCTTTACGAGTAAGGAACGTATTTTCAATGCCTTCTCCATCATCTAGTCTACACAAGGCAATACGAATAGGCACGCTATCTAGGTCACTAAATCTAAATATGTTTTGAGCCAGCGTTCTGTACCCGGCACCAACACCGGCCTTTTTTGATTCAGCAGGACACTGTAAAATTTCTTCAGTCTTCAGTTGTTGTTTGGTTTTCTTCCTCAGCACTATTATTAGACATTTAGCTGACGTTTCAAAGTAACTCCTAAACGCAAGACAACAAAAACATAAAATTATATATAGGATTACCGGTAAACATGTTTTGATGCAATTACTTGTTCCACGCGAAACGAGGCTTATGATTTTGTCGTTCAAAAAAGAGCTCAGGCGGGATCAACTTTCGCTTTATGCGATTTGAGTAACACCACGATGGTGTCACTAGCCGCTCTTTTGGCATGATGGTGTGAGGCGGTCACCTTTCAACCTGATCACTGCAACTAGGCCAGTCGCAGGTTCACAGCCTCCTGGTATTTTTCTTTTTTGTTTTTCCTTTTTTGTTCTTTGCTTAGAGACGTATACCACAATTCTCCCTTCTCTACTTTCCAGTATGCTTTGCTTGTACTTTTTTTTCTCATCCTTTGCTTTAACTTGTAACCATATATAAATGAATAATCCGTCTAGATTAGCTAGTGCTATTTGCGGATCAGTCACGTTTGTAAATGTGTTGAAATTTTAATTAAAGATCAATCAATTTGTTTTTTAATGATAATGACCATCTTACTTTAAGTTTTACTTTTTTAACTACTTTTTTAATGTAATACCGTGTACCATGTTTTTAATAAATCAGTATTAAAAGCTTCGACCTTCAAACTTATCCACAACCACCAAAGACTTATTTATAAAAAAACTGGAAACCTCATTTATGTTTGTATGTAAACAAAATTATCTTGAGATTCGCGAGGTCCAGCCAGCATCGTTTTACAAGTTAATTTTACCTTAAACAAATACGCGAAGTGGATACTTTCAGTGATGACAGTGATGTCCTGATATTTGATGCTAATCAGGTTGTGCACTAAATTACAATAATTTCATCGAACGTGTCTGCCAAGATTAACTCTTGCTAGAATAAAGAAAATTCTACCGCACGAGCAAAGCACAACCAAAAATACAAACACGGCTGACTCTAAAAACTACGCCCACAAAGTATGAAGGAATTAAGTTCTAGTCTCCTTGCTTTATTTTTCGTTTTTACATTAGAATAGGGTTATGTTTCAAGAATATCTCTAAAATCTTTTAAGAAGTATTTTGTAAAATATTGGAAGAAAGTTTGTAAATCAATATTACTGCAGTACAGAAAATAAACTTATAACATTGAGATTCATAACCGGGGTTTAAGAATATGCAGTTCCAGTTTGTTTAGAATAACTTAAAATTTATTAAATATTTCCTTTTGCGTGATTTAAATACGTATTACATTTATTAAAACAAGTATATTTTTTCAATATGGTAACCGGGTCGCTTTAACGGCAGGTTTAAGCAATTTCCTGTTTCCTTCCGGTAAAGATGGCGGCCATTTTCAAAACATCCTCTTAATTTGACTCGGACTTAATTTCAGCCCTGGCGCCATATCTGAAATCGTTACCCGCGTTATGTTGCTTAGTTCCACCAAGTTTGGCACTTTTATCACAACGCGCACAATTCTTACCAACATCTGCGCATAACCGCGCATGTAGAGCATGCCGATGTCATTTCTTTTGTAATAGTAGTACTATTACAAAAGAAATGACATCGGTATGCTCTACAACATGCTGCAAGCAATTACTTACCAGCCAAAAGTCTAGACGACGCTGGACAAAAGGCTTTCTCTGTCTCCATCTATATTGTTTCTTATCGATGTTTCTTATTCTCCAGATATCGATCAGATCATACGAAAATTTTAATTCCTCCACAGTTTCCACAGAATCTTTTTTTCCTATTCTACCACTTGAGTTATCTAAGACAGCATTCAGATGGACATTGAAGTCTCCTCCCATTATAAGCTGAGTGCTAGAATCAAAAGATTATGTTCGTCAAGAATCGGGTTTACCTCGGTGTAAAAACCTGGCGAAATTTCCTTTGTTTTATGAGGTATTGTTTTGCTGTACGCCATTGTTTAGAGTGTTTTGTTTTCTTCGTTTTACTTAATTCGTGAGTTTCACAGGTTTTTACACCGAGGTAGAGCCCAAGAATCTCTAGTATTTTCAAAAAAATGTACACTGTTCAGATATATTATTCGGCGCGTAGATATTTAATAGCAGAAAGGGCGAGTCTTTAATCATGGCATCGATCAAAACATACCGATCATTCGGTTTATAAATTTGAGACTTCCTTAGTATCTGCAATTCTCTTGGTATGTCCTCATACATTCTATACTGCGTATTCTTAAGTTTCCTACCACAGCTCGTTCTCTGTTCGAATATCTTAAAAAACACGCAATAATGGCTCTTCTATTTTTTTCCTTCTTGCGACAACTTACCGATCCTGTGTATTCTCTGAAACTCAATATCCTTTGCATCTTGAATACCTAAAACGTTTTCAAAGAAATATACCAATGCTGCCCTTGTGTCTTCCTTCCAATTCACACCCTCCTGGTGTGGCGGCCATTCTTCGATCCCTTCCAATCTCAAATTTTCTCGGTGGCTATAGACATCGAGATAAAGGATCTTTGTGCGGACATCACTGATATTTCGTTCGCATTTTTCATTTTCTTCGCCCCGCAGTTTTTCAAAGTCATCGCTCCTTTTGCTCGTGAATTCAAGGTTGTTGTCGATCTCCTTGATTTTATCCTGGGAAGATTTCTGCTTCTCCTTGACTGAGGCGACGTCCAATTCTAAAGCTTCCACTGAACGTTCAAATCCTGCCCCGCCGTATAAACTTCATCCAGCTTCTTTTCTAAAAGGTCAAGCATGTTGAGCTTCGATAGGATCAAATTAATCTTCTTGTCAAGGTCTTTCGCCGCCAAAACTTCGTCATCCGATTCAGAGGACACATTTTTTGGTCGCTTATGCACAGGACTAGACTCCTGAGAGCTTACTGAAGAAAGAGAATAGCGAACTGTCCTTTTTGAATAACTTTCTGCCTCCATTCGCGTTCTGTAGCCCGAAAAGTTTTACCCCGTAGACAGAGCCATGAACAGCACGTCTACATCATACGCTGTCGTCCCAGTTTGCGTCGTATGCAGTAGCTGTGAGTTGCTTGTCAGTTTTATCAAACGGTTTGGTAAGTTTCTCAAAGAAGAACACGTACTAGGGGTTCTCTCTCTGTCAATAGAAGAGTTCAGCTTTTTGGCGTAAACTCTTCAAACTTGCTACTTATTACTCAGCTCCAATTATTTTGTTATTTTCTGCACAACTGTTATTTAACGAGCGTTGTGCGCATGCTTGTTAAATTCAGCAGTGAAAACATTTAAGTCAAAAGAAATCGAGTACTCTCTTTTCAAGGTTCTCTCTTTTTTTTAATTTTAACATTTTACTCCATTAATTACTCCCCTTTCCCAGCCCCATCAAAAGAGAACCCGTTGAGTCAAGTGTTTTTACATCGTGAGGCAAAATAAACCTGCATGGGTACCGGCTTATTAACTCATCCTCCCACTCAACCTTTTGCCAATATTATTTTTCCCTTGCACAGGGTTCAGCTAAGACCCGTTCTTAGTAGAAAGTTAAATGCTTATTTATCTGCATGGTCCAGCTTTCGTGCTGTTTTTTTTTTTTTAATTTAATGGATAATTGTTGATCCTAATGAAGCACTTTTTTAAATCTCCTGTACAGTTTTAATTGAATGCCTAGTACAAGTGGAGGATTGTTGAAGGTTAAACTCTTTCTTCTCGATCTTTCTTTTATTACCAACCCTGACTAGACGGAAACTCATGATATCGAGTTCTTTACTCTTCAGGGAGAGATATCTGCACCACTTCAATGTGCATTACAAGAAATCCCTGTAACTACATTGAGAATAGCTGTAGAATACGATAACATAAAGGCAGTGAAATGAATTTGTTACCATGGTGCTAATGTCAATTACAGAGAAGCCATGTGGAGTACCAAATCAGATGACGTCACTTCTGGCGTGTGCCGAGTCCACTGTATGACGGGTTTACACATTGCACAATCTACCGAGTGTGTTGAGATTCTACTGGAGCATGAATCACATATAGCCGCTCAAGACTGCATGGGTAAGACGCCTGTTTCCATGGTAACATTTGACGGCCGTCTCGAGGTTTTTTCCGCTTACTGAAATCACACAGCACCTCTTAATTTAGGTAGCTGTTCGGGAGCAACACCGCTGATGTACGCTCAGTACGGCCGTAACAGGCGAGGGCGAGTATCAGCAGCTGAAATCCTGTGTCGCGCGGGTGCAGACGTGAACTTGCAAGACAGAAGCGGTTGCACGGCTCTACAGCTTGCTAAACACATAAAATGTGCGCGCTTGATTCTGTCGCATCATGGTGATCCCAGTATAGAGACTGTATTTTGAAAGATAGCACTTGTCACTGCTGCTGAGAACAACCGCTGTGACATTTACAGCCTACTGTGTGATGCTGAGCCCGTGTTAAGTCTTGGAGCCCTGGGTCTAGGGAGTTCTACGGAGTTCTCCTCTCTGCCACGTGATCATCAGGCATAGCTCATTCAGTGTTCAAGAAATGTCAGAGAACTCGCGCATTTGTGTGTCTACGTCATAAGCAAGCAACAGAAGACGAAGCGTGGAAACGTGTGCAAAGGTATGAAGAGGCTTCCCGTTCCAACTGTGAAAAAAACTATGTTTCTCTTTTGTAGGTCCGAACTGAGTAAAGAAGGTATAAGAGCTCAGAAATGCTAAGAGAACACCAACCTCGTTCTCAGGGTCTCTCTTCCTTCCGTCTGGACTGGAAAAGAGAGACCTCGGGAACGAGGTTCAGAGACGGCTACCACAAAAATCAAAACGTATTAGTTTTGTTTGGTATGTTTTTGTTAATCAAGACTCTATCGACTTATAGTTCTCCCGCAAAAACTGTTAAGTTCCAAAACTACTTCGAGGACGAAACGTCAAATATAGAAACATTTTAAAGGTCTTTAAGTTGCTCAAAAAACATGCTCCATTTAACAATTCATGAACTCGCGAAATCGCGCAGAATATCGCCTGATACTCAGCCGACGAGGCCTTAGGACGAGTTGGCTAAAATCAGACGATATTTTGCAAGATTAAGCAGGGTAATTATTTTATTGTTCACACATTGATCACAAACTACAATTTATTGAATTTGTTGCAGAAAAGCTGGAGAAGCCGCCATTTGTCTCCGCGGCACACGGAATTACTTACGTCGCAGGATATCTGTTGAGCACACAACGAATATTGCTAGCGTCATGACCATATTTCAATAATAATACGTATTAGTATATACTAAGATAATGGATAGCGTTGAAGGCACGCTCTGATTAGCTAGTAAAATTCCGAATGTCCTTTGCTATTTACCCCCGCGCAACTCGCGAGTTTTGTGCTCGTTCGTGTGAATTTCGAAAGAATGGCGTCCCCGTTTGCATCTGTGACAAGCGAAGAAATCATCCGAATTAACGACGAAGCCGTCCCTGAAAACACAAAGAAAGCGACTAAATTTGGTTTGGCCGTGTTCAAAGGTAATGGTTTAAGTTTTTAACCCGGACTTTATCGATAAAACACAATAAGAAAGGTTTTGTTTACAGATGAACCTCACTTTTTCACTTGAAAACCAAAGTTGAATGATATTTTTTTACAGAATGGTTTCAAGTACAGAGAGAGTTTGCAACTCAATTTGAAGAAATGTCGCCACCAGAACTAAACAAACGTCTTCAGAAATTTTCTCTGTGAGCAAGAAAACGGGCGGCTTGTTGTTTCAGTCCTTTGCGCGCGGTAAAATATTGCAATCGTTAATGGAATATATGAATTAAAATCAATTTTCTGTGGTGTATATTATCTCACTGGAGTTCGCGGCTCGGTAAATATCCACCACTAGCCACCTCCACTTCGGTGAATAGTTGTTAAATATCTCTGTTTTGAAGGAAAATCCCCGACACTGCCACTTTGATACTGCTGGTATTTTGATTGATGATAAGGTCATTTCTTACATTTCTGTAGTGCACTGCAAAACAGTCGGTTTTTATTTTCATTTTTTGAATGCGCGAATTCTCACGCGCGAAACGCAGGAACTTCACACGCCCCCAGTCTCACTCTACATTTTCAACCTCGCTTCAGACCTTTCGCTTGACAAGACGTCGCATTCGACCAACGCAAAAATACGGCTGTTTTGCAGTCTATTTCTGTAGCGGCCTGTCATAATTTTTTATCTTGTTTAATTAAAGGATGGCAACAAAGCCCACTTTCAAAGCCCGTTCAATTTCTTGTTCGTACCAGTGGCCGTTAAAACACGACGAAGATTAAAGAGGATTTACAACATACTGCAGAACCACCTGCCGAGAGATGATCACATTTCGTAAAGGAACAGTGACTCAATCTGTTTTCATTACGATGGAGATTTTCGTCATTACTGATGATTCAGAGCATACCTTAGTTTTTGGTTTTTTGAAACACTTTATTTACAATTTTAATTTTTTTTTATAATACCTTACTTACAACACTAACCTTACTTAAAATATAATTATAAGCGACATTGCTTAAAAATTCTAACACTATCTACAATATTAACATTACAATAATACTACTGATAACGAATAAACCAAAAAAAAATACCATTAACAGATACAATACTGATACTTAACAATAACACTTTAAAATAACAATTACTAACATCAAGAAAATCAACTGAACATGCCAAATATGTGTGCTGCTAAAGGCTCAAGGATTCTCGAACGCTTGAAGGCTCTATAGCTAATTTGTGTTTCAGAAAAACTTTAAAGGCTAAGAAACTATACAGTTCGCTTTCTTTCGCTGCGGTGTAGATATAAAAATGAGCGACTGTAAGGCATAGATTAAACGTATAGAAGAAACGTTTCTCGGGAAGATGTCCGTAAATTTTATCGTTGTTGGTCAAAGACACTGAGGGCGAGTTGTAGTCGTTCCACAAAGAGGTAAAAAGGTTCCAGAAGGAGTGGACATACTGAGCTTCTACAAACAGGCGCTTTAGGGTCTGCTTCGATTCACACACATGGTAAGAGTCACTGTGAATAATTTTGGCCTTGAAAAGTTTGTCACGAGCGTACAGGATGTGACGGTTTATTTTAAATTGAAACATAGCAAGCTTCATGTTTTTCGTGACTTTGAATGGGAGAACATATTGTGTGACCTGTGAATTCAGGCTCAATAAGACGAACTTCTGAGTAGGTCTTTGGATTTAGAAACATAAAATGCGCGTAATTGCCGGCAGGTTGGAGATGAGTTATTAAATGGTTGAACTGACTCATGTTCCGTAACTACCAAATCATTTTCATGATCACGGCTAAAGACTTTCCTGCAATGCTTGGGATGGCATTACACAAGCTAATATAACACAAGAAGTTTGTATTAATTTTGCGCTTCTTGGTTAAAATATCGGAGGATTTTAGCCACTACCGGTCAGCGTTTTGCCTCGCTGAATTTGGATTATTTTAGACTTTTCGGTAAATGCGAAAAATGTGTCTACTTAATCGGGGCTCAATTCATTTACACTGAGCAGATATATAAACAATTGCTATATTTTGACTTAGTAACAATCAATGTAGTCAATTAGACTGAAGAAAGATTCACAGCTATGTAAACATCTTTGTAACGAAAAGGTGAAAATTGTAATATTTCAAGTTCTCGCAAGGTGAAATCCGAGCTTCTGGTAGG
The DNA here is from genome assembly GCA_016490735.1 of Pachyseris speciosa. Lineage (NCBI taxonomy): Eukaryota > Metazoa > Cnidaria > Anthozoa > Scleractinia > Pachyseridae > Pachyseris > Pachyseris speciosa. The sequence goes on along the minus strand of JAEMWC010000424.1, from coordinate 360,232 downwards.
ATGACCGTTTTTCATGGCTTTCTGCCGTTCTATTGAATATTTCCCAAAAAATAACCTTATATCCTTCGATTACTCACCTAAGCGTTTAAACTGACAAAGTATGAGCGAAATCGATATTTTGACCGTGGCCAAGATTTCTTTGATTTTTACTGACAATCACTCTTAATTTCATTTTTCTTGACTTGGGGTTGGTAGCTCACTTTGTTTGATACTAAGATAAATCTTATGGACAAATCTGTATAGTTTTGAGTTCTCTAGAAAATTTTAACAGTGGTAAGCTTTCATAACTAGTTTCACTTCCCCCACTTTGCCTACGAAGAGAAATGACTGCCGATATTATTCCATAAAGACTTAAGGCTGAGACTTGCAGGGAATACTTGTTTTGGAAAGCAATCAGCGATAGAAATTTAAAATCGTCCGTCATATGTTTAACTTTTGTTATACCCTTGAGAAACCAATCCTTAAAAGAATAACGGGTCTATTTCAATTCTTATGAGTGAGTTGTACCACAAGGGTTAAGACACAAAATGTTCAGTTTGGATGTCAAAGTTTCCTCAAAGAAGGCTTCCGACCAGATTTCAAGAATTTTTTCAACAAAAGGGTCCGATACCTTAATCAAAGAGGGCATTTCCTTTGTATTGAGGTTTCCCAAGTATATCTCTTTGCCTCCGTAAGGTCGAAGTTCTTAGTCAAAAAAACCCTTCCAACTGCTGCTGTTTTCAATGTCAAGATACTTTTTGATCCATGATGTTTTAGGAGATTTGGATAAAGATTCTATATCGAACATTTTAAGTCCTCCTTCTGAATAGTCATTTATCATCACATTTCGCTTTATTTCATCTTCTTTTTCGTCCCATAGAAATTTATATAAAGTGACATTTATCTCATTAATTGTTTCGTGGTCTGTTTGCAGTGGGGCGAGTAGTTCACGCACTAACCAGTGTAATACTACAAGGCTTTTTATAATCATATTCTTTTCCCAGCCGACTGACTCTTCCGGAATTTCCAACAGCTTAGCACTGCTTTCACTTTCTCCACTTTATCTTTGTAATTTTGTAAAACTGTTATATTGGGGTCTGACGAAAACCAAACTCAAAGAACTTTGACTTTTTGGTTTGGCCATTCAAAACTTTTTTCAGGACATAATTTGAGCTCACAATTTGCTTTCGATCCTACCCATGAAACTTCTGTTTTTTTTTCCTTTTATAAACTGGCTCTTCTTCTTTTTTCGGAAATTGTAATTTTTATGATTAATTGGTAATAAGACTTCACATCGTCCAATTCGGTCTGTAATCATACACGTGATAAACAAATCGGACGACGGCGCGATTTTGTTATCACTCGTATGATTAGAGATCGAGTTCGATTTCACTCAGTCCCATTACCATTACATATCCAAATTTTACATTTGCCACTATGCGAGTGAAACCAGTGGTCCCAAGATATGAACGCTTAGGAAGGTTTATTCTTCTCAGCTTACTTGAAGCGTTACGCGATGAAACAAATCGTTGAAGAATTTCTGATTTTGCTAGCGGAATGGAAATTTCAACTCCGGCCAAATTCGCAATGGAGAGAAATCCGAGCACAAAAGGAACACGTCCAGTGACCACAGATATTGATTGTTTATCTCTTGCTAAATTTTCGATTCCCCCGGAAACGTTAACCCGTCCAAATTCGCAGTAAAACTCAGTACCTCGAGGAAAAAGTACTGCCCTGGTGTCTTCTGGGAAATATCCAATATGGCTGTAGGTTTGTGCTTTTCCTCGCTGAAAGGGTACGGAAGAAAGTTGCCGCCTTTCTTTCAGTTTTCCCAATTTGCGGACCTTGAAGGGTGACATTAGGAAGAACAAGAGTTCTTCTCAAAAATACCTGACTTTATAGCAAAAGACCACATAAAGTGTTGTGAATGAAGCCTCTAATTTAGCCTTCCGGGAAAGCAGATCTTGAAGTTCAATTTAAGGTCGAGGACCTTACGTTTGCTATCTATGACCGCTGCAAACCTCTTTCAATGTAGCGTACGGCTAATTGACAAGTTAATACGAGAACGTCATCTTCGGGAGCAAAAGACCGAAAGAGTTATGCACTGCTATTTATAGAGAAGTGGGTCGACAAAGCAGGAGACCTTATTGTCCGCAAAGGCCGAACCGAATATGCAGATTTTGTCGAATTTGTTCGCAGGGCAACTGAAAGTATCAACAACAGGTATGGACATGAGCTGAAGGTGTTTCCCTCTACTGAAAGGGACAGAAGGGAGTCCAGCAAAGTAAAGTCAGATTCTCGGTCCAGGGTGACAACGTTGGCCACTGGAAGCGTTTGGAGTCAACGGAGCTTAGACCCTCAACCCAAAGCTGTTTCAAAGTGCGCTCAATTCTCCGGACTTCATGGAATTTGGAGGTTCCGAGCCTTCCGAAGTGTGCCACTGAGTGACCGCCTTAAGACCGTAAGACAGCACAAGCTTTGTAGAGTGTGTCTTGGGGAAGGCCATAGCGCGAAACAATGTAACAGAGGTTTCACCTGCAGAATATCGGGATGTGGGAAGGATCGCCACTATCTGATACATCCATCAGGAGAGAATGTTGGCGAAACAGTGTGGAGAGTACTAGTCACAACACACTTGAGAGTGGTGCAAGTACCAGTAATGCACGACCGCCTGTCACCGAGCATTACAGTAACCGAGTACGGACAATGGTGGATGCAGTAAATCAAAGCACTTCCTCAGCGGTCGACGAGTCCAGAAAGACAAGTCCCAGCATTCCTGTCGCAGTTTGTTCTGTTAAACCAAGTCGACCAAGAGTGTGCTTGAAAGTTGTTCCCGTTAAGATTAGCTGTGAAGGAGGTACCAAAGAGATTACCACTTGCGCGTTCTTGGTTGGTGGTTCCGATGCAACGTTCTGTCTAGAAAGTCTAGTCTAAGAGTTAGGCTTAAAGGACATCAGACCCACCAGCTTTACAATGACGACTGCCAATCTCGAGGAAGAACGATCTGGTTACGAAGTTCAGTTGAACATAGAATCGCTTGAAGGAGTTGCAAAGTTTCAACTTTCTAATGTTTTGACGACACCCAACCTTCCTGTTACCCGACGGCACGCAGCTACCGAACAAGATTTGAAGAAGTGGTCCCTCCTTCAGGATGTCAGTCTGCCTGATACTGGAGACGGGAGAGTAACAATCCTGATCGGCGGTGACCATCCACACATCATCGATAAGCAGTTAGACAAGAGAGAAGGAAAGCATGGTGAACCCATAGCAGTAAAAACACCCCTTGGATGGACCGTCCATGGCCCCATTGGAGAAGTTTCTGAAAGTAGTGTCCATGTAAACTTCACCCGTACAGAGCAAGAAAGAGTGAACGCCCAGCTGGAACGCATGTACGAAGAAGAATTTAGCGATTCTAAGGCTGATGTTGAAGAGGGTCTCTCAATTGAGGACCGTAAAGCCCAAGAAATCATGGACCGTTCAGCAACCCTGTTGGATGGACACTATCAGCTTAGACTTCCATTTCGTCGAGACCACCCAGACCTACCGGACAGCCTCCTGACAGCAGAAAGTAGATTAAAGTGGCTGAAAGGGAAGATGCAGAAAGATCAAGTTTTCCATAGCAAGTACAGCGCTGTCATAGAAAAGTACCATGCTGAAGGAGCTTCGCGACAGGTACCTGATAATGAACTTGCTAACCTTAGACCTATCTGGTACCTTCCACACCACGCTGTGTGGCATCCCAGGCAACCAGAAGAACCGAGAGTGGTTTTTGATTGTGCTTCTAAGAGTGGTGGAACATCATTGAATGAACAGTTACTGAGAGGTCCAGAAAATACCAGCACCCTGATAGGAGTCATCCTCAGATTTAGAGTGTAAGATGTCGCAGTCACGGCAGATATAAAGAGAGTGTTTCACCAGGTTTATGTTGCGCCAGAAGATTGTGGTGCCCTGTGTTTTTTGTGGTCGCCAAATGGTGACATTTCAAAGGACCCCCAAACCCACCAGATGCTATTACACATCTTTGGAGCCAAGTCTTCTCCAAGCGTAGCGGGTTATGCTCTTCGAAGAACAGCTCAGGATAACAAACAAGATGTCTCTCAAGAAGTCATTGATGCTGTATTCAGAGATTTCTATGTAGACGACTTGTTGAAGTCGTTTTCTGACTCAGAACAAGCTCTAGTTGTTTGTAAGCAGTTGCAAGAATTGCTCGCCAGAGGAGGGTTCGAACTCACTAAATGGATCTCGAACTCCCGAAGTGTGTTGTAGGCATTTCCTGTTGAGGAGAGAGAACCTCACTTCAAGCATTTAGATTTGAAGTCAGAAAGTTTGCCCATGGATAGAGCGCTGGGGATCCACTGGAATGTACAACGCGATACGATTTACTTTGTTATCAGTGGCAACGAACAGCCTGATAATCGGAAAGGTGTCTTATCCTCTATCGCAACCGTGTATGACCCACTCGGATTCGCTAGGCCACTAATCCTACCTGGTAGAGAAATTAACCAAGAACTGTGTAGCCTCAAGCTTGACTGGAGCGAGAAACTCCCAGATGAGTTGTGTTGTCGTTAGAGAAAATGGGAGGAAGGCCTGGCGAGTTTACAAGGTTTTAGCATACCACGCTGTTATAAGCCAAGAGATTTCGGCAGAGTTCAACGAATAGACCTGCATCATTTCGCTGATGCTTCCCAAGAGCATGGTTACGGGACAGACTCATACTTGCGCCTTGTGAATGATAAGGGACAGATACATTGTAGTTTTGTGATGGGGAAATCATGTGTTAAACCCCTGAGGAGTGCAGTGACTGTGCCAAAGCTAGAAGTGACTGCAGCTACCTTAGCAACCGAGATAAACAAAGTTGTGATGAAAGAGTTAAAAGGAAGATTGAAGATTGACAGTGTCACGTACTGGACTGATTCCATGATAGTTTTAAGGTAAATCGCCAATGAGGCTCGGAGATTTGTAACCTTTGTGGCAAATCGAGTTGCCGCGATACGGCAAGAATCAGAACCGAAGCAGTGGCGCTATGTTCAGTCGGAAACTAACACAGCGGATTATGCTTCTCGAGGAATCATGCCTTCGGAGACTGGGAAGCTGGAGAAATGGCGACATGGGTCCGAATTCTTATGGCAGAGTGTTGAGGAGTGGCCTCCACGGCCAGCAGAAGTATTCAAGGATCTTCTAGAAAGTGATGAAGGAGTGAAGAAAGAGAAAACGACAGTTGGAGCAGCCACAGTGCAGACTGATTTCTGGAACACTATGTTTCTGAGGTAATCAACTTGGAATTGTCTAAGAAGAGTGGTCGCTTGGCTAATCAAAGCCTTCCAGGCACGGGCTCGTCCTTAGTCCCAATATAAATCGGAGGTTGCCCCAGAGAGGAGATTAAAGTGTGATCCCACGTGTCTATCAGTCCTCGATTTAGACAAAGCAGATAAGATGATTGTAAAGGCTGTACAGAGGCAGTCATTCTCCAGTGATGAGTCATTGTTGAAAGGAAGACTCGCTCGACTTAAACCGTTTGACGACGATGGAATTTTGCGAGTGGGAGGACGACTAAAGCACTGAAATTTGCTGTATGATGTCAAACATCCAATGATAATACCAGGGAAACATCCTGTGGCAGAGTTAATAATTCGCCATTATCATCATTTGGATGGACATGCAGGGAGTTACCAAGTTCTGGCTGAGACGCGACAACGGTTTTGGGTTAGTAAAGGAGTTTCCGCAGTGAAGCGCATTCTCAGTAAGTGTCACGTGTGCAGACCACAGAATGCTAAACTGGGAGAGCAGATAACTGTACCTTTGCCAGTAGTTCGTGTGTCATCCGACGGTCACAGAATCATCTACCCCTTTGCAGCAGTAGGATTGGATTATTCGGACCGCTCTACGTGAAGATGGGACCTGACACAAGGTCGAAGAGAAACCTCACCCTGAACAAGCGGTACGGATGCATCTTTTACTTGCTTGAGGTATCGGGCGGTACACATAGACGTCGCGGAGGACCTCTCCACAGACAGTTTCATCAATGCAGTTTTGCGCTTTGTTGGGAGACGAGGGCCCCCTACCGTTATCTACATCGATAACGGCACTAATTTTAGAGGAGCTGAGTTAGACGTCGTTAAGGCCTTGAAGGTGTGCAATCAAGAGAAGATCCGGGCTTCATTGACTCAAAGAGGTATTGACTGGAAGTTCAATCGGCCGGCAGCGAGCCACCAAGGGGGCGTATGGGAACGCCTTATCCGTTCCGTCAGAGGAATCTTACACTCGTTAGTGGGAGAGCGTCTTATTAATGATGAACAACTTAGAACATTATTAGTTGAGGTAGAGAAGATTTTGAACGACAGACCCATTACACCCGCCTCGAGCGACCCACAAGATTTTAGGCACTGACATCGAACCAGAAAAACTCCCTGATCGTCTTTGGAGGGGTGGGGGGGGGGGCGTGTAAGGTTCAATTCGTGACATTTACATGAAGGCGGTTAGTCCGCTGAACAGTTTTTCTAGTCGGCTCTTATTGTCGCGCCATGTGGATTTCCCGCCATGTTAGATCGCCATGTTATCGAAACAGCTGAAAAGAGTGTAGTGTTTGCTTGTAGAGGAATATGTACAATAACTTGTAAGTATTTTTTGTTGCCTGTTGCTGTTATCCGTGTCTAGCACCTAGGTTTACACGTTTCGCCTGTATCTCTTTCAGCGAATCGTCCCCTTCGCCGTTCATTTCGCTGGTTGTTTCTCTGTTAATCCTGTTGTTTGGCAATAAAGGAGGAACGCATAAAAGTTATTGAGACTGAATTCTACAGTATCTTTGCACCTTTTACGACTCCTTACTTCCTGGTTGCAAAAATCGTTTCTCAGAAAGAAATTGACAATAAATTATTTTAATTTCTCCTCTTTGACAACAAGACTAAATTCGTCAACACGGTTGAGCGTGACGGTACTAATTCACCTGAAGACATCACTTGTACATTTAACTTGACTGGAAATCTAAAACTGTGTTCCAGAAAAGTTTTTTTATGGGACTGGATTCCTTATGTTCCTTAAGGTTCTGTTAAATCGTAGCTACTTCCTGGATTGAATGGAGTTGCCTGAGTTGAAAAAACATGATGCCCATGCCATGCCACTATCGTGGAGTCATCTACTGACGAGAGCAGAGGGAAGCTCGTTACTTTCTGAACTTTCCGATAGTAAGATTTCGTATTATTTTTAGAGGTCACATTTTTTATTTTTTACTTCAAAAAAATCGGTAATAAACCCGTGTTTAACGAGACTACAATTGTGAATTATAAATATACTTTGAATGATATCATGATATTGTATATTTGATATAAATTTACTGTTACCAACCTCGTGTTTCCTGGTTATTTGCTTCTACGGGTAGAGTATTGAATTTGGTGGAGGCTTACTTGGGCTAGGGATCAAAGGGGATGGAAAGCTTTTTAGGCTTTAATCCGACTCCCTTCCCCCTCCACCGCCAAACATACACACACACACCCCTAAGAAAGTTAAAAAAAAAAAAAAAAAAAAAACCAGCAGCTGAGCATAGACCATACGTCAGATACGTAGGTCATCTTAAAATGAATTAACACATTTGTTAAACTGAATGTAGAACACTTTAGTTTTCACCCACAGTACAAACATTCTGGTACATTTAGCCCTAAAATCCCGAAAATATGCGACCCCATTCTAGTAACTCTATTGAAAATGCAATTATAGTCAATCCAGTCGTGAAAATGAGACCCCATCCAGCGGTACGTCCCCATTAGCCTAATTATTAGGAAATGCCCCCCCCCCCCCTCCACCTCCCTGGTCTCCAACGCAGCCGTTCTTTTCTTTGTCCCGTCACACAACGCTCTTCCCCACAAAGCTGACAAAGGACAGTGAAAGGAGACAAAAAGCGGCTGTTTAGATCTTAATGATGGCGATGCAACATGTTTAAGGCTGTGAATATTCAATATTCGAGCGAGCATTTAGAGCTTTACAATACGCGTAAGATCACCGTAAGATTCTTGATTTTCGGAGATTTAACAAAAGTCAGAACAACCTAATAGTGACCAAAAGCTTTTGAATGTCAGAGAAATTTTAACTGGAACAGGTGAGAGTTTTTTTTTTTTTTTTCAATCAATGACTTAACCCGAACCGGCAGAAATTAAAATTTCTATTTGTTTTTCGCGAGTAGATAACTCCAGCTGTTCGATCGGGAGGAAATTTTCTCTGACCAAATGGTGGTTATTTTAACACATAGGTATACTGCTATTTATTTTATTTTTGGAAAAATTGTCTAGAAAAACAAGGTGCGCATTATACACGGGAGGGCATTTTACACGGGTAAATACGGTATTTACGATTTACGAGCAATTACTGGAGATATGAAAGCTTTTACACGTGTAAACAAACCAGCGTTAAAATTAACATCTCAAAACAAACCATTATTTGAGCCACTGAAACTAACAAGAAACGTGTATCAAAAAAGAGTACAACATCAAAGCCTTCTAAATCTAGAAATTTACGTACAATGAAATTAACTAAACCCAGAGCAAAGAATATAGCATCAGAACCAAGTCAATCTCTAGCGAAACCTCCACAGCAAAATATCGCCTCAAAGCACTCAAACTAAAGCTGATGAACGTGTACTCTGGATGCCAGAGGTTATTATTTTTTTTTTTTGAAGGAGGGAATTTACGCGGCGAAGCCGCAGCAACGAGGCGCGAGGCGCCGAGAGGAAAAAAAATAACCTCCGGACCATTTCAGGGTTAAGACTGATAAAAGAGTAAGGAGAGCTTTATTTTCATCAACTCTAGAGATTACAGTTAAACAGATTTCATCGTGCAGGTTACACAGAGTCTAGTCGAGCTTCAACATGACGTTACATCATATCTACATATCTAGGCCAGTTCATAGAATCATAGTTGTGGGGAGCAGGGATGGCTTAGTGTTGAGAGCACTCGCCTCCAACCAATGTGGCCCGGGTTCGATTCTTGGACTCGACGTCATATGTGGGTTGAGTTTGTTGTTGGTTCACTTATCTCCGGGAACTCCGGTTTTCCCCTCTCAGCAAAAACCAACATTTCCAAATTCCAATTTCATCTGCTTGTCAAGCGCATTTGATCATATACACATGGAAAATGCGCTATATAAGTTCTAAATTATTATTATTAGTTTCAGAATGTTGAAAATCAGTGAATCGATACCATCACATAATAAACTTAGCGATAATTAGTCATTTTTAATGCCACAACGTTGGTGCTGATTAATGATTAGTTGAAAATTGGTTACTTCATGAACCTCTACACATCGTCCAAATTCCATTATAACTGTAGCCCTCTGTTGAGAGAGCGTGCCTCAAAACTAAAAGTTTAAAACTTGGCAAGGATTATGATACTGAAATCAGGATATCTTCTCATTAATAAAAGCTAAATTAAAGAGGGTTATTTTTACCACGACTACGTTGACATTCAACTATAAACAGCAGCAAACGTTACTGAGTAGACACAATTTGACCCAATTTCCAAACAAGAACTTAATTTATCAGTTATGTTATGTTTTTTGGCTGCAAGGTGCCAGTCCTTTATACATTGTTTTTGTTTTCGTTTTTATTTCTTTAGCGACCAAAGGCAACAGACGCAAAGAAAAAGGAAGCGAAGGCGAATGGATGGAAGAGACTTTAGAAGATCTCTTGGACAGCTAGTGAATAGCACGGGCGTTCCAAAAGCTGATTCCTTTCTATCGGATGAGGATGACGCTAGCTTAAGCATTAGAAAACAGCTAGTCTTCTTAGCGTCACGTCATCAGGGTGAAAGCACTCTATTTCTTTTTCACTACCCGGGCCAACAGTGTGGTGCAATTGCATTGATTGCCTTATTGTACAGTACAGTTCACCCAGTTGGTGGCTGGAGAACACCAGATTTGGACAAGATTCTTGTAGTTGGGGACAGGCTTCGTTTTATTTCAAGTGTGCTGTCCGAGGTTTAAAGTAGAGGAAACCCAAAACTCTAACTGTCGATGAATTGCCAACCAGTCTTCTTGCTTTCAATTATGAATTCACTTTGAACACTAAGGTTGTTGCTGGTACAACAGATCAGAGTATGATTAACACAGGCTTATTGGAGTTGCAAAAGGTCTTGGAGGATTGCGTGAAAAACAATTCAGTTGGTGTTGTCCTGCGAGTTCTGGATTACTGTGTGGCGTGTATAAACAACTACGGAGAATGGTTTTTGTTCGACTCTCACGCAAGAGACAACACGGGGATGGTGGACGAAGGAGGAAAAGCAGTGTTAATTAAATTTTGTAACTCGGAAGCAGTTGCATTGCACGTGAGCGAATTCCAAATGCGTCATGGAGAAGACTTATCTTTCGAAGCAATGGTTTTGGAAAAAATGCAGCGCACATTGTCTACACACAGCGATGAAATGCGAGTTGGCTTAATACCTCCTGTTGTTCTAGTCAAGTACAAATCTAAGTACGAAAATGTACAACTGGACAGTGACAACCTGATAAATTTGGATCACGGCTATCTAATTGACGACAACTTAATGGACTTTGTTTTATTCCACAAAGCAGAAGAAAAGAGTGCCGACACAACACTTCCAGCTCACATACTGTTTATTTTCAGCGCATGCTTTTACAAAAAACTAACAGCCTTTAACCCCAACAGAATAAGGAACTGGACAAAGGGTATAAATATATTCGAGAAGGACTTTGTCGTCATTCCAGTTTGTACGGGATTTCATTGGATTCTGATTATTTTAAAAATGAACCATGGAACTGATGTCTTAATGATGATATTAGACTCGGCAAATAAATCACCTCAAACGTCAAGTGTGACACGTCGACTATCTGTGGAACGCTTTGTAAAGAACTATCTTAAAGATGAATGGGCTGCAAAGTCGAGACACCTGAAGAAGACACAGAATTTGTCATTTGAAGACGTTTTCTATCCTGATGTACCACAGCAGCCAAATTAAACCGACTGCGGTGTTTATGTCATGCAGTTTTTTTGCAGAGTTTTTGACAAATATTCCTACAGGTCAGTGGCGTCATTGGACCCCTAAATTCAGTCATCACACAGTAATGCAATTGCGCACCGATACCATGTTCTTAATTCAAGAACTTGCTTCAAAGGAACTTTTATTTGACCTTAGTAGCTGAAAATTTAGTCCAGTTAGGGTTATCTGAAGCCACTTGGAGGGTTGCATCGAAAAAAGGCTAAATGAGTTCTCAAATTTCCCAGGTATTTTTTATCGGTTAAGGCCGCGCAGGACACTAATCTCGAGCGACTGATTCTGACGATGTACGGATATTCATGAGAAAGGTTTCTAAATTCTTAATTTATTCTAAAATTATCCCATGCATTATGGGAATTTCAGTAACTGATACACCCGGGAGATAAAGTTAGCATGCTGTACCGTGATGTCACAGATTGGGAAGTACGATTACAAAAACAAACTCCACAAAGAAGATCCGACGCTTCAAAGTCTCCACAGTATTACTCCTATGGAAGCCAATAACTTTAACGAGTCTTAAGCTTGAAATTGAGACATCAGCTTCTGTTCCATCGCAGAAGACCGAGATTATTCTTCAACACTAAGTAATAAAACCATTTCCTCTACTGCGCCTCTCAAACATTGATTTTCCTAGTTTTAACTTTAGCAGTCTAAAATATGCGCTGAAATATCACCTTAAATCTCGATCCGCTTATAAAACAATCTCGTACCCAGAGTCCTCGGGCTGTTTGGTCAGCGGGTGGACGCCCGGAGAGACTCTAGGATAATGAAAAGCCATTTTCCCAGAAAATCTGGTGTAAAACAATGGAAGCCGTTACGGGCCAGCCAATCAAAAATTTTGATTTTTTTTGCCATTATTCCAGAGTCTCTTCTGGCAACTAACCGCTGGCCAAAGAGTCTGAGCACTCTGGGTACGAGATTGCCTATAAAATGACAACATTACGTAATTCCATCATCCACCAAAGTCAGCGGAATCGACTCCACAATTAAGAGATTTGAAGCTTGAAAATGGAACACCTACCCCAAAAATTTGACCCGATAATGAATGTACTCATAGGCCATTGTCCTGCGTGACCTTAACAGACAAAGTTACTTTAAAGTCACAAAGAGATTAAACGAAATTCTAAAACTTTCTTCCATGTAGTCCTTCAATGCATGTGCTTCATGTTGTTATAGTAGCTTGTCAGCGGGAATATCGAGATAACTAGGTGTCATCCTAAACAGTTACACAGACGTTAGCCTCCAGTTATTTTAAGCTAACAACCAGCTACCTTGATCAGTGGAAGGCAGGGAAATAAGAGCCGAGCTTCTTTCGTTACATTTAGTTGAGTCCGGCGAATGACCAAAATGAAGAGAGCTCAGCGTTGACAGTGAAAATAAGAAAATAAGAATCCATCAAAGACTTTAAACTGACTAATGTACAACTAAAAAATATATATGTCAGAAGAAAAGATGTAAAAACGTTCAGTTAGTTGACCACGGTTTCAATCGCACGGCTTTATATAGGTAAGGAACAGACACAATTTCGGCCAAACCAGTTGTGTTAGATCCTATTATCAGTACACCGCGTGGGTAGTCGATCAGAAATGTTGGATAAAGGGAAAATGTCTAGGAGTTGCATTTTGGGTGATTTACAATACTGGCATCACTACTAGAGCAGTTTTCAATTGGGTGTCGTAAAACCAAAACCAAAGCAATTACTCCAGCCAATCACAACTGACCGAAACAGTGTAATTTCACGTAACTGGCGCAAAGCGCGGGAAAATACGCGCGTGCAAGTCACGAATGGTTCCTGTTTTGCTTCTCATCGGTTGAAAAAGTGGTGCAAGTTTTCTTGGCCAATCACAGAGCGAAGCAATGCAAAACCCAAGCAAACGCAATTTACTTGCGATACTCAAATGAAAATCGCTCTACTGTCCCATCATATAACAAGACGTTTTCTTAAGTTGTGTTTCCAGTCTGTTCTATGACCTCAGTTACCCGAATTTGACTGAATAGAACGCATGTAAACTGAATAGGGGAATCCTTGTTTACAATATTTGCCTCATTAGCATGAACAATTCAGTTTCTGATGGAGCTACAAATAAATCAGTTTTGAATATTGAAAGGTCGTGGTATGAATAACTTTGCCAGTGAATATGAGCCTCATGTATTGAATACTTTTTGTGCAACGCGGGTTTAAAAACTCAAAATTTTGCAAAGAATGTATGAGCTCATTAGTGCTTTTGCCACCCAGAAATTTACTGTTTTTGGAAGACAATATCTCCTTGAATACTATACCTAAAGAGTTAAAAGTTTCACAATGTATTGAATTTCACTAGCTCTTTAGCTGCCTGGAGTCAAATCACATCTAACGTGTTTCCTTCTGTAAGCAAAGTCGTATGCAAATGAGCAAAAATGTAAACAATGACGTCAGCATGAATCCCCCTGTAGAGCTCTAGGATTTTAAGCGTGACACAAAAATATGTGATCTATGCATCAGGTGGACATTTTTAACAAGCGTTACTAGTTTGTGTACTTCATATGGGCTGAACGCGTAAGCTGTTTTCACAATTTTTTAGTTTTCTTACTCCAGGTTTCTGGAAGCAAAATATATGTACGGGTCTTATGCTTTTCACAATTTAGCAGTAGAGAAATTCATGAATGGCATGTCATAACAAGCAGTTATTTAATAGTACGCATATCTTATTGATTTGTATATTTTTTATGGAATGTAAATGCTTTCACGACGGGTGGTACACTAACATTTTCTCCTTAGGAATAATAATATACTGTGCTGGCAGTCTATACCAATCACACATGTAATTTTGCAACTGATTTATTGTCACGTTCGACAAGGGTGTCACCAAGGGCTTTTGCGCTCTCCGGTCCCTGATGGGGTGGCGTATCAAGTACATTTCAGGAGGGATTTGTGCCACCCGTATGTCCCCTCCTGGACAATTTTCAAGGATATTCTTGGAGTGATAGTGATATCCCGCTTGAAAATTAGGTTAAGCGATAAAAAAGTTAAGATCATCAAGTACACGCAACAGACTGAAAAGGGGCAGATATCACTCGATACCGACGTTGCCTACGTTAAGAATATTGAACAATGTTCGTGCTCGAGAAGCCCCAAAACACTACCCCGCTGGGTGGCACACACACTCCTGTATAGGCGTTAAGATTAACCTCCCCCCCCCCCCCCCCGAGATAAATTTTTAACTAAGTAACGCAAATTTGATCTGTTAAGATTTTCGTTTTAGTTAACAATGAATACAGAATTTATTAAAAAAAATGTGGTCTACCTCCCTTGACTTTGCGTCCAAATACTTGCAATGAAAAAATAGTGTAATACATAATGATTTGAGCCACTCCCTTCTTTCATTTCTGCTTGTTTTCGACGCCATAGGTTTGGAAGTTAGTGGAACTGCAGGTGACATTTTCACCGTTGCATGTCGGTTTCAGTTCGACTGGTTACACAACTTGTCGTTTTGCCTATCTATTCTAAAGAGAGAGTGGCCACTTTCTTTCTGTAGAGAAAAAACAAACAGAATAAGACATTAAAGCAGTTTTTAGAACATTCACACCCAAAATGTTCCTAATTTCACATTTTGTAAAACGCTTTCTGCAGTAAGATAATGACTAGCTCATTTCACGATAAAGGCAACCGAACTGAATTATGTTTCAACTTACACGGCAAAATTACGTTCCAAGAATATAAAAAGGGTAAAACTTCTAAGGCTAAAAATGTTCTACAATGTGATTCGAACGTGGCTTAAAACAAAGCAATTTTTGCAAAGTTCCTTGAGTTCCCCAGTAAGTACTTGCTAGTGTTTCTAATGATCAGTTCCCAGTGAATTGTGGGTAGATCCAGTCCTTTGTGGGGGCAAACGGTCAAAATTACAATTTTATTACGGCTTAAAATGGCCGTTTTCCCCCACAAAGGACTGGATCTACCCACATTTCACCAGGAACTGATTATTAGCAAAATGGTGTATTGGGAACAGTTTGTGAAGGCTGTGTTGGGGGATGGTGGAAACCTCGTCAAAGAGTCTGGCCGCAGTTGCTTCTCTTCTTTTAAACAGGGTTGTAAGTCGGCCTGACGGGTCAATTGCTCTGCTGTACGATAGATCGGGATATATAATCCTTATTGCCCTTTTTTGCAGCCTCTTCAGGTCTTCGCTAATGTATGCCAGGAGAGCACAATGGAATACTGGAGAAGCATATTCCTGATATTCCAGAATGGAACGGATACCATTGACATAAAACAGCATCGGCTCCTTTGGTGCGATTAGGGATCTTCTTAATTGTTACCTCACGAAATACAATCTTGAGGAGGACTTCCTAGCGAGTTCCTATATATGTGCATTCCATTTTAGGTCACTACCGATGTTTAGACCAAGTACTTAAACATAATTCATTGACTCTTAAGGCTTGCCATTTACTAATATTGGGTCAAAGTCCGGCTTGTTCCGTGCAAAAAATTGACGCTTAACTCCTTACACTTCTGAGAGCTAGATTGTCTGAGGAGTGAGTCCACTAGACGCTGCATGTTGCTTACTTGACCCTTTCCTGTAACTTCTGAGATGGTAGTATTGTCTAGGTACTTCCAGACATGTCAACTGGTGTGTTTTGGGGATAAAAGGTATTAGAGATCGAGGTTTTTCTCGCAGCTTTGGTCACGTCATATAAGGCGATATCGGCTTTGTTGCTATCAGATAAAAAAGGGCCGTGGAGAGAAAGGACTATTTATCATATATTGTTTTTTTTTTCTGTTGATGTTATTCCTGCACTTATAGAAATAATCGATCGCCTGTGAGTACAAAAAGCGAAATAAATGAAACTCTTCCCTTTTCCCTTATGGCACGTTTTTTTCTGAAAATGAACAGAAAGAAAAGAAAGCTAAACTTGCGTCAACGAGATTGTTCGTACATAGATATTACAATGCCTACCGGCACTATACAATATATTTGTCGATATTTCTTTGTGAGCGCATGCGCTAATTGTATGACGTGCCTCACTGAATTGCGAAGTGGGTATGCGCACAAAGTCGCATACCGAACGTCCTTTCACTGGAACCAAAAATGTATGTTCTTTCCTTAAAAGTCTCGGAATAATTCTGCTTCCAATCCCCACTTTTACAATAAACATCTCCCCAGCGGGCTTTACAGAAATTGCTAGGACAAACAAGTGAATTTTTCCCTAACGATTTAGGAGACAAAGTTGGCAAGACGATCGTAGAAAATCATAGGTTAAGTTATGATAAAACCTCCGAAAATAAAAGATGACTGAAACAGGGCTATCGCCTATCGAATTTTCTAGGCAACCTATACCTTCCCGAACAGATATTTCACCGAATACTCTCGTTGGGTGCCCCTGATTTAATTCTACTCAGACTTCAGCGTAGCTGGCTCCGTGGCTATGCGGTACGCAACATCAAAATGAATTCACAATAGGCATGATTCGACATGAAAACACTTTCGCAAGATTCTTCGTTCTTTAAGCCATTAAACCGAAACAAGCGCCGCAATGAGTAAATTTACTCGAAAGTAATTAAAACATCAAAATGAATTCACAATAACTGATAGGGTGATTCGACATAAAAACACGCGCTACATAGATAATATTCTTCGTTCTTTAAGCCAATAAACCGAGTTCATAATAATTGATAGCGTGATTTGATGTGAAAGCACGCGCTACATGAATAACATTTCTCGTTCTTTAAGCCAATGAACCGAATTCACAATTGATAGCATGATTCGCGCTTGTTCACGCAAACAAATTCACAAATCATAGCCCCCTTATAACATTTGCTTTAAGTCGACGTAATATTTGCAAACGATGGCCACTTACTGTTCTCACCTTCAGTTACTACAAACTCACAGTTCAGTTTTCGAAATATATTTTAAAATGAACACTTCGATGCAAAAATACATGACGAAACTCATCTTCGCCGTGTGAAAATGAAAACATCCCAAGTCAGAACAACCAAATAACTAGCTCCTCTTTATTCTGTTTCCAAACCAAGAACGCCTGGACTGTTCCAAACAACGAAGGCACGAAGCCTTGAATGTCTGTGGAACCACCAAGGACGTCATTTCCAGTGTAATCTGAGTGTTTGACCGAGTGCATTATAGCGACACTCGAAATCGGTCAAATGCAAACTTTCAGGCCAGAAAAAACTTACATGGAGAAGGTTTCGGGCGTTTAAAACCGAGTTTTTGGTTTTCTAACGATATGAACAAACATATAAACCAAACTTTTTTTTTTATTTCATAGGCACTTTAATATTACTCAGTCACGTGCGGTTAGCGGTCCGCAGTCATTCCTGCGTTACAGTTAAAGTTAATATGCACAACAAACAACGAACAGAGGTGTGTCTACCTCGTTCTTTAAGCATTAATGCCCAAAATCACACGAATTTAAGCTTATATATTGATCATTCCTTTCAGATACACAGATTCCACATCAATTAAAGACTTACAATTACTCATTCATTCACTACAGGACCGCGGACCGCGGTAGCACTCCACTTTAATATTTAGAACAATTACTTATCTATTCGCTACGGGACGACGGACCGCGGTAGCACTCCAGTTTAGTACTTAGAACAATAACTTCTTTATTCACTACAGGACCGCGGACCAAAGTAGCACTCCAGTTTAATATTTAGAACAATTACTTATTTAGTCACTACAGGACCGCGGACCGCGGTAGCACTCCAGTTTAATACTTAGAACAATTACTTATTCATGTGTTGACTGCGGTAGCACGGAC
>JAEMWC010000424.1:297500-337500 GCA_016490735.1 Pachyseris speciosa | reverse complement strand
ACTCCAGTCTCTTGGCTAAAAACGGAATGGTTAAGACGAAAACAGATTTTATGTTTTACAAAAATCCGACTGTCATGAGATGGGACGGGGTATTGAGCTGACACCTTTTGTGGCATTACAAGGCTTTCAGAGCTCCTCACAAGTGGGCAGTTTGGTATGCTATTGCTGAACACGTGGGCTGCATCCTGATAAAAGTGCACTTGCTGTGAAGCCTATTACAGGTGTTTCAGTGAATGATGTTGAAAAACAGGCCCTTTGGTATTAAAAATTCATCATCAACCCGATCAAAGCAAGACATTCTGACTGTGTTTCTTGGTTTTTCAAAGTTGCAAAATTCAGTAATTTTGTAACTTACAATATGTTAATTTTACCAGCATTGTGGGAAAGAAAAGGTACCAGAAATGAAATTCACGTAATAAACGATGGCAAAAATATGTGTGTACCATTATGCTGATGATTTCTTAAAATACGATCAAAGTGTTGATGGTATCAATCAAGTCAAATCAAAACTTTATTTATCCACGCAGTCCATTTCATTAAATAATGCTCTCCCATGGAGCCGTGCATTAAAAATACGATAACTATTAATTTAACGATGACCATTAAGTTAAAAAATAGTAAAGTAAGAATGTATAGTTAAAAGTCTAATTTATCTACCACTTAAATTTAGACGAGTTAAAAATATGACAGTAAGTCCTAAAAATAAATTAAAACTTAATTAATTAATTAATTAATTAATTAATTAATTAAAGCATAAAAAATGTTTAAACTAGTGGCCTATTAATTTAAAAAATAGTAAAATAAGAATCTATAGTTACAAGTTTAATTTATCTACTACTCAAAATTAAAGCATAAAAAATGTTTAAACTAGTGGCCTATTAATTTAAAAAATAGTAAAATAAGAATCTATAGTTAAAAGTTTAATTTATCTACTACTCAAAATTAGACAAGTTAAAATATATGATAGTAAGTCCTAAAAATAACTTAATAATTAATTAATTAAACTAGTGGCCTACTTAGCCTCGCTAGGTAGAATGTTCCATGTTATGGCATCCCTGTAACGAAAACTCTTTTTAAGGGCTTCTGTGTTCGGTCTAGGGATGAACAGATTTAGTTCAGAGTCACGTAGATTGTATCTATGGATAGTACTGGTATTCAAGAATCTTTCGGATATGTACTCTGGCAATTGTTTGTTCATGTTTTGAACATTAGACTTTTCATTTGTTTGGTTCGTCTGTCAGCAAAGGTCGTCCAGTTAAGGTCAGAAAGAATCTGAGAAGATCTTACGTCCCAGTTAGCTCCAGATATTATGCGAGCAGCACTGCTTTGTAATTTTTCCAGTTTTTAAATTTTTTGAGTTTTTTACTTAAGCCAGCACCAATGCCACCCCAGACAGCACTACAATAATCTAGATGTGGCAAAATGAGAGATTTGTAGATTGCACTCAGGCACTTCCGTGAAGTTAGTTTCTGATTCTGAGTAGTCAGATAAGTTTGTCAAGACAAATAAATAATTGAGAGAAGTTTACTGAAACGACTCTTTCTCTGTATGGAAAGAATCTTGTTGTACCCGTTACCACAAAATTTCAACTTCACTCAGTATTTATGGCGACGGGAAACATTATTACCGGCTGGCCGGCAGTTTATTATACAGGGGGTGGGCTGAGCGGAGGGGTCCGCGTGGTTCACCCTGCACTTTTGCCTTTCGAGTTGTATGTTACCCCCATTCAATGCTCGATATGAGCTATATTCTTTTATACGGTATATACGGCCCTGAAGGATATTTTTTTTTTATGCCGCTTTGGTTTGAAAATGGGTACTGATGCTTTGATCAGTAGGTGGTTTGCAGCCAATCTCTAGAGACAGAGATAACAATGGTGAAACGAACAAATGCTGGTGAACGAACAAAACGAGGGGTTAATGAGAGATGTACTGTTTACGTCCACCAGCACGGCGGCGATGACGTAACGTGCAAACCACTTATATGGTCAACAATTTGGTATATATATTTTTAAAGAAATCACGAGAGTGAATAAAGCTTTTTGTCGTTTCACCGCGAATTGAAAAACGGAGAATAAGAATGACAAAGAATTTCATTCGAACTAAATTTTTTTATCAACGAGTTCTTTTGTTGGTGTCAAATCCTTTGAATTCTTTGATTGCAGTCACGTGATAAGACGGCCATGTTGGTGCCAAAACAATAGAAAAATGTAGCTCAAGGTTTGCATAATTAATAGAGTCAAATTCCCAAAAAAATTTTTCGCTATTGTTCTTTCCACCAACAAGGCCACCGTGACGTCAGGTGCAATCAAAGAATTCGGCTTTAGTGCCAAGTTTAATTGCGCGACAGCAAAGACAGTGAGACAATAGACCCATTCGGCTTACTCAATGTTGTACCCAATTCAAAGTCTTTGGGATTAAAACGTTTTGTTCCAGGTATTTCCATATCATTTAAATATGAATGCTACAATATAATGGAAATACAATACACAAAGAATCTTAAGCCCAGAAGATTTGAATTGGGTACAACATTAAGTTAGCCGAATGGGTCTATAGACCTTATTCGCTTGTGTATTTTGTTTTTCCAAGACCGTATCATGTGATGATAACTCAGGAAATTTGGTCCTTCGTCTTGTGTAAGCACGAGCATGTCTACATCCACTCTTTATGATGACCAAGACAAAAGACCAAATCTCCTAAGTATCATCATATGATCTGTATTGGGAAAACAAAATGTACAAGCAAATAAAGGCTATTGTCTCGCTGGCTTTGATGTCGCGTAATTAAACTTGGCATGGTATTTGCATGGTGGTGTCAGAACATGTTCACGTGTAGCTTGACGCGTCGACAAGCAGGCGTCAATCATTTTATGGGCGTGTGTTGGTCGCAAATAAAAAGGGTTCAACCTGACTTCAACGTCAGTTGGTTTGTCAGTGACAGAGGGAACTACACCAGCTCAAGGATTTCCAATTATCAAGCGAAATTTCTTGTCGAGCGTTTATACCAAGATGTCCAAAGTAAGTGAATTCCTGTTGACATTTTGAATGCAAACTTAACATTTTCGAAAGCTACGCTGCATGTACTTTGGAGGGAAAATGTATATATATTGATTGTGCTCCTTGACGTAAATTGAACCAACGACCCTGAACCAACGAGTAGTCCACGGTGGCGTAATTGGTATTGGCGTAGTTGGTCTTGATGCAGTTTGGTTGAAAGCGTAAGTCCACATGGGTATCTTGATAAAAGAAAAACCAAGCGTTTTCCAACAACGTCTTCCAGGCGTGGAAAGACCAGGGCTCTTTTGTCAGCCAACAGTGACTCAGATAATAGGGAGTTTAAGAAACGAGGACGGGAACGTCAACGAGAACGCCACAAAACAATAGCTTTAATGAGCAAAAACAATCATGGCCAGAATTAAATTTCACGCACGCGCAGTAGCTATTGACACTTAGAAAAAACTACGAACACAAACAGAATTTTACAGAGATATGTGAGAAGGCACAACTTCTATAATAAATAGCACGAGCTGCAACAAAGATAAACAATTAGTTCGATCTCATATTGAAAGTGTAAGGTGTTTAGATATTAGTTTCGGGAAAATTGAATTCGCAGATTTAAGTTTCGCACTTCCCAGCAAAAAAGTACAAACAATATATTTTACCTTCGTCTTCCATACAAATGTCTATAAAGTCGACCATCACGCTCCAAAATGCCACTTTTTGTTGGTTCCTGACGACAACACAATTGACAAATTCGCATTTGTTCGGTCCGAAACTTCAAGAAGACATTCGTCTCTTTCACATTTCGGTGTTTTCGTCCTCTGAAAATGCATCCTCGTCCTTCCCATCTCATCCAAACAAAGGTAAAAGTTCGGCTCGTAATACAAACACACGGTAGCGTGACGACTTCAATCATGCGAGGATCCCTGCGTGTTAAAATACTGTCTTCACTTCACAACATCTTTGTTCATTTTTCGCCGCCATCTTGCTCTAATAACTTGGTGTAGGCCTAAGTACTAGTTTATTGCTTTGGTACAGGACTAATGATTGGTCCTATTGTATGGCCACCATAGTGATTATATAAGAAAACCCATTATTGGTGAAATAAACAAACAAGGTATTGCCGCGAAATATAAATAAATATGACTTATGAATGACTTGTACACATGACTAAGAATATAAACTGTTGAGGTATTATTTAATTTATTTTTTGTAATCCATACCTCGTCTTTATCGTTCAACTTTTTCATACAAAACGATCGAAGCTGTGTTATCTCATCCCTAGAGCCTGCGTCCCGGTCAGCGGTGCAGCGTGCAAAAATGAAATGAATTTCTGGCCATGATAATAGCTCTGCACGTGCGTTTTACATTTTGGTACATTTCTTTGCCGTCCTCCGCAAAACAACAACGTGAAACGATCAGATTTTAGGTTTTGGCGAGAACGTAAGCCATGATGGCAAATTTTTCTTCCTTTTTCCTTACTTTAATACCATTAATAGAAATTTAGTTCCTGGATAGTTCGCCGACATTTTACAAGTTGAACAGAATGGAATAATTTGCGAAAGTGCTACAATAACGAGAGGATATATTTTAAAATGACGTTTTCGTTGCCGTCGCGTCCTCGTTTCTTACACTCCCTAATGGCTAGCCTTCGAACCAAGCGTTGTTCCACGTACACAGTGAAGTACTGTCTGCGTAGCCTGTTGGATTTCAGACTTTTTCTTTCTCGATATCTTTTACCGGAGAAACAGAAACAGTTTAGTTCGCAAGAAACAGTCAGGGAACGGAAAGTAGAAATTTCACACCTTACGCTTTAGGCGGTCAGGGGCGTAGCGAGGTTGTTGAATAGTTGTAGACCTTTTTAACGTAAAAAGTGGTTATCACGCCGAAGGCATGTATCGAGCGCCGAAGTTGCGAGCTTCTAGGGGGGTCCGGAGACATGCTCACTGAAACCTCTAAAACGCCATTTCATGCATTCCTCAGAGCCGAAAAACTGTCTGTGAAGAACCAGATAGCCAAAATATTCATAATCCAGTATTCCCGTAGCAAGAAATAATCATTTCGTTTGTCATGAAATGCAAATTGACCGTTATTTGCTGTGATTGAATGTGATCTGATCTCTCCTTTACCACGAACACAAATTTGAGAAATCTGTGCTCGGCTACAAAGATTTGAGACTTCAATAAAGTTATTATTTTTTATTGTAATAAAAGGTGATAAGAGGTCTCGGCATTTTACCACTTCATAGTGCACATCCAGATTGTACAGTAATCAACACTGGCCCAGGGGTGGCCGCAGTTTTCGATCTTTTTGTTTTTTTCACGGAATGATTGTTCAATCCGAGTACTCAAAAATATTCAAACTTTTCACACTAGGGCAGCGTTGGGGTTTTGAATTTTAAGAGCAAGTGCACAGGAAAATCGAGCAAAAGGCGGCCACAGTCGAAAACCTAACCTACACTCATTTTAAGTCTATAGAGAGGTACTGACGAGTTTACAAACCTCCTGGGGTTTATATTCCGAAATACGGTCGATTTTTCGAATTATTTGAGATTTTTGATTTCGCCCGCCTGACGCCTGAAATTAGCCGCCTCACAAGGGAAAATAGACCGGCCGAAACAACTGCTTCGCGTAGCCAAACATGTCAACCTATCGGCAATCTAACACTTAATTTCTATAAAATGGACATCTAGCATCCTATTTACGACAGATTTCCGATTCTGAAGTGTAAATCAACGCTTGTTAACCGCTTTCTAAATGGCCAGTTGACAAGAGCTCACGAATGCGAAAAATTATAGGCAAAACTGAAATCGAGCTCCTGGTTATGGGAATTCTCCGCATTGCCCCAAATTGTAGTTTTGAAGTCTCGAGATATAGTGTTTAAACGTAAATTAAAATTTTATTTGGGTTTTTTAGCGAGCGCTTCAGAATAAGTCGACCAATTTGAAGAAATTTTGCACTAAGTGACCTCAAATTGACCTCAGAGTGTTCGTTTACATTGACTAGTCACATCGGTTACATTGAAATGAGCGCTCCATATTAACTAATATTCTCATTACATATTTCAATTGAGAATGAATTTGACTTACCATTGTATAATAGCGTCGAGTAGTAGCGTGTGTTGTCTTGACGCGGCAGAATGAAGCCGATAGAGGCTGCAATCGGGTTCAGTTGTTGTCCAAACTGTTGTAGATCTGATGTAAAACTTTCAGAAACTCCTTCGTCGAATTTGCCTAGTATTATATCTGATCGTAAGAGACGCTGCAGTTCATCAACCATATGCCTGGGTAAGTTGTTGAAACGTCTGTGACACATTTAGATCTGTTTTAGTGTTGGAACTGGAGCTGATAAGAGGTCATTATGGAGGTGATTAGACCCGAACTATTGTCGATTGCGTGACAGATTTTGAAACACCCCTCGGGCGAAATCCTTGTCACTTTCGAAAACCCGGTTGTTCCCTTAGTAAATCAAATGGAACGGATTTTTCCACCGGAATTTGTTCACAACATATAAGGAATACCATCTGAGGTATTCCTCTTTCTTGTTTTTGTCGGAATGATCCTAAAATCCTGTAACATCTGCGGCGTTCCACTAGTTCCATGCTCCTTGGTTGACTTACGACGTGCGACTTAGTGTTGTTTTTGTTAGTACCTAGTTTCATAAAGAGTACACCCTCAGTGTAAAAAGAACACTCTATTCCAGTTCTATTTTCATTGAGAAAAATTGTTCTGTTCCTTAAGACAGAAAATTCTCTCCGGTTTTTCCATTCAAATGAAAAGTGCTTCTCGAATCTCCGAAAATCCTTACCACAGCCTCCCATCGAAAAACCCACGGGGTAAATTCACGCAACAATGGCCCTTTGAAAAAGCGTCTCATTTTCATATCAACACAACGTGTACCAGCATCCTTATTATGATGTTGCTTCCCCAAAACAACCCTAATAACTATTCGTTTCTTCATTATTTATGTTAGTCCTGGTGTCGAGAACAGCCCCTCGGGTGCAGTCGATTGGCAAATTTGGATTCAGATCTTAAAATCTGGATATTTCGGATTTCACTGCAGTCGATCACAAAATCCGAAAACGGACTTCGCGACGGATTTTGATGATTGAAATCCATGTCGGGGAAAGATTCCTATTAACAAAATCCGCCGCGAAATCCGTTTTCGGATTTTGTGTTCGATCGGAAATTCGGATCCAGATTTCCCAATCGACTCGGCACCCCTACTTAGCTGAATTCCAGGTTGCGCAAATAGTGTTTGCGCGTTTTTGCCAAAGACGTGAATCGACGAATCCCCACGGTCAGGGTTTTGCACTAGAGTGCGGAAATCATGTTTTTACTCAATGGAAGGTGAAACGTGTAAGAGAAAACGCGTAAAGAAACGTAAAGAAAACGCGTGGAATCTTTTTCCACATCTTCAGGGATGTTGCTATCGAGTCTCAAAATTCACCATCACTATATTGAAATATCATAAACTGTTATACTGCTGATATCAACCTGTAATTACTATAAATAAGCCAGAAATCCAACGATTTTGCTTGAGCTGCCTTGAACTCAACGCTGTATAATTAGGAATTATTGGACGAGGCTGAGTATAATATGAAGAATTATGCAGGTCGAGGAGGGTGTTATCCGCCAAAGCCGAAGGCTTGAGGAGGATAACACCCTCCGAGATTTGCATATCTTTATATCATACAAAAGCCGAGTTCAATAATTGTTTAATTATTCATTCAAAATATTTCCACGGCTCTGAAATTTAACAAAACGGTAACTGAAAATAATTAAGTGAGTAATATTAAAGTTACTGCACATCATTACTTGAAAAGTGCCAAATTTGCGCTTTCTGTTTGTGTTGCGGTCGGTAAATTCGTTTCCAATGTCAATGGTGGAAAGCCTGTCAGTTCTTTTTTTGTGTATGTTTAAAACTGTCAGGTTACTAAATCGTTCCTGGTTCATCCTTGAACGGAGCCATGTTTTTAGCCTCCGAGCAGTCAAAAAGGATCTTTCACCGGCCTCAGCGGTTGCCGGATTTACGAGAATGAGCTCACATAACGTGATAACTTCTTTTATTACATTCATTTTAAAATCACTGGTGATCCTTGCCATCTGATTGGATCTCAACGGTGCAATTTATTCCCAAATCGCACCATTTTTTACTCTAAATCGCATCCTTTCTGTAACCGATCAAAATGAAAAGTGAAATAATACTAACCTAAAGCTCCTCCAGCCCCTTCCTCTGTGCGGTCCCTGATTTAGCGTCCTCTCTTTACGCGCGCCAAATGCGCGGCTTAAAACAATGCAAACCCAACAATGTTTTAAAAACGCTCTTTAACAAGAGTTTGATTTGAATTCGTTTCGGTAGTTCCGGTGGTTCCGTTCGTTCTTTTCCGATAGTTTCGGTTGTTTCGTTCCGGTGGTTCCGTGCCGGTGGTTTTGTTCCGGTGTTCCTGTTTTTAGCACATGCCGATTTTTAGAGCTAAATCCAAACAGCTGCCACTCGATTGCACCTGAGGGACTGTTTCTCGACCCGGACTAACATAAATAATTCGTTTTAACCTACCGAAAAATAAAGAAACGAATAGTTATATTAATGTGTTTTCTTTGAGGAATTTTGCGGACGAAACACCATGATGGAGATGCTGGCACACGTTTTGTTCAGATATGCAACCGAGACGCTTCACGGCTATTGTTACGTGAATATACCCCTTGATTATTATTCTTTGGATCTTTTATCTTTAAAGATGGACCATTAGAAAAGTGATTTCGGAGACAAGATTTATCCCGTAGGGTGTTTCAAAATCTGTCACGCAATCGACAATAACGCCCTGGGTCAGTCCGGTCTTACCAGCTCTAGAGTGAGCTCTTATCAGCTCCAGTTCCAACACTCCAACACTAAAACAGATCTAAGTGTGTCAGAGATGTCTCAACAACTTACCCAGGCATCTGGTTGATGAGCTGCAGCGTCTCTTACATTCACATATAATTATAGGCAAATTTGACAGAGGAATTTCTGAAACTTTTACATCAGATCTAGTTTGGACAACAACTCGGCTTCATTCTGCCGCTTCAAAACAAGCCTTGCACCTATTCGACTCCATTATATAGTGGTAAATCAAATTCATTATCAAATGAAATATGGAATGAGAATATTACTTAATATGGAGCGCTCATTTCAATGTAACCGATGCGAATAGTCAATGTAAACAAACACTCTGAGGTCAATTTGAGGTCACTTAGTGCAAAATTTCTTCAAATTGGTCGACTTATTCTGAAGCGCTCGCTAAAATACCCAACCAAAATTTTAATTTACGTTTAAACACTATCTCGAGACTTCAAAACTAAAATTTGCGTCAATTCGGAGAATTCCCATAACCAGGAGCTCGATTTCAGTTTTTCCTATAAACTTTCGCATTCATGAGCTCTTGTCAACTGGCCATTTAGAAGGCGGTTAACAAGCGTTGATTTTACACTTCAGAATCGGAAATCTGTCGTAAATAGGATGCTAGATGTCCATTTTATAGAAATTTAAGTGTTAGATTGCCGATAAGTTGACATGTTTGGTTACGCGAAGCAGTTATTTCGGCCGGTCTATTTTCCCTTGTGAGGCGGCTAATTTCAGGCGTCAGACGGGCGAAATCAAAAATCTCAAATAATTCGAAAAATCGACCGTACTTCGGAAAATAAACCCCAGGAGGTTTATAAACTCGCCAGTACCTCTGTATAGACTGCGGGTAGGTTAGGTTTTCGTCTGTGGCCACGAATTTTCCTTTTTGCTCGATTTTCCTGTGCATTCTCTCTTAAAAGCTTCACTTAAAAAATCCTTTTTTTTTTTCATTTAGTACCCATCCTCGGTATCTATAGATGAACTCAAGCGTGATTGTCCCGTTATCGCGCATAATGTTTGACCATTTTCAAAGCTCCCGGAGCAAAAGAATAGTTCCGCTGGCAAGTGTCCAGAGTTCAAGAATGGTTGCCCCTTCAAGGCATGCAAGACCGTAGGAGAGTTTGAAGACAAGCTTGGCCAGATGCGCGACAAGTGTAAGGGCGACGCCGCTTACGTCGAGTTCCTCAGGGAAGTCCTTGTGACTGCTAAAGAAAAGGAGGCTGACGTGGGAACTGCCTGCCCATTTTTCCAGACTAAGGGTGGCTGCCCGTTTGCCAAGGACACCAAGGGAAAGACCATAATTTCCCCACACTACATTGTGGTATGTTAACAGTTAGATATATTCATAAATGACAACCTGATTTTTAGTCGGGGTAAATAGCAACAAATATAAAAATATCATAGCAGAGTACTGCTAAGTAAATATCATATCAATAGTTATTCTTCTATTTGGGATTTTATCCTCACACTCAAAAAGTCTTAGAACCTCTTAGTACAATTACGATAAATCCTACCACAGTAAACCAATGCTTAGTAGCTTTTATTTAAGTCGGGTCAAACTTGAGGACTTATTCTTTCAGACTCAAAAGTTAAGAGTCACTCTGCATGCACTGCATAGTTAAGATCACCAATGCAAAGTATACTAAGTATAAAGTATACTACTACTAAGTGTTCGTATGCAAATCCGTTGTAAAAAAAAAAAAAAAATTCGTGAAGCGTTTGTTTCTCAGCAAAAATTTATATTGCTAATAGTAATGGCACGAGGCAAAGCATTCCACTGACAAAAATTGAGGGAATTAGGCCTGCCAGAAGACGTTCTTTAGCTTTTTTTATTTTTTCCATACATTCGTCTGTAATTCTTTGCAGCCGGTTGAAAAAATTCCCGGGAAAAAAGAACCCGGCAATGTGAAAATTAAAAAAGCCAAGAACATTTTCTAACACGGCTAAATACCTCAAATTTTATCAGTGGAACCCTTTACATATTACCAGTAACAATATAACGTTTTGATGAGAAAAAAGCGCTTCACGCATTTTTATGACAACGGATTTGCAAACGAACACTTGTAATTTGTTATGTTTGCCTACCCGCCAAAATGGTTTCCCAAAACCATGATAAGGTCTATTGGCATTTTCGTATTTGCCAAACGTCCTGGAATATAATAAGAAGTCGGGGAACAAGGACGACATATCAAGGTATTTTTGATGTTTTGATTTTGTTTACCGCTCCATACATTTTCTAACAAAGTTTCTGCGATTTTTAAATGCCCTGCGCCCACGCAACGGGCCACTGCTACCGTCATCTTGTCCGTCATTTCTGGTAATGAGTATCTTGCATAACATTTACAAAACGTCACTACATGTGTACGTACTGCTCAATAACTTCTAACTGAATGTTACACTCTAGGATTTATCGACAGACCCAAAAATTAGGATCACCTGCGATCAATTTCCTATCCAATTGTCAAGTTTGTAATTATAGGTTTTTTTAGTCTTTTGGCGTTATTGTAGTCAATTACTCAATTCAACTCTATTGGCTGCAATGTAATTATTCCCATAAACGTATCTATCTACCTAAACCACAACAGGAGAGTTGTGTTAGATCGATCACTCGCAATCTTAAAGTTGGAGCTGTGTTGAGCTCCATAATAAACAGTCCCATAGGAAAGAACCCTTGTGTCGTCCCTTTCATATCAATAGCCACCCGTTAGGATTTTATTCACAGAGTCAAAGGTTGAAACCTAATTTTGCAGCATAGCAAACAACACCACAGGACTTTAGACACTAATACTCGCTTGCTTTTCTATCTTATGTATTTGTTTATTTAGAGCGCTTTTTAATTGAGTGTCGTAAAACCAAAACCAAAGCAATTACTCTGACAGAAGTAATTACTCTGACAGAAGTAAGCATTGCAATGAGCCAATCAGGATACGAAGCAATTACATGTAGCCGGCGTAAAGCGTGGGAAAATACGCGCGTGCAAATCAAAATTGGTTTTGGTTTTGCTTCTTATTGGTTGAGAAAGTGGCGCGAGTTTTCCTGGCCAATCAAAGAATCAGAATCAGGTTCCAATCTTGCTTCTTCTTCGAAGACTCGGTGAATATCTAATGAAGCCTAAAATTTGCAATGTTTTGTTTATCTTTATTTTCTTTCTCAAACCCCTTTCGGCGTCACCTTAGGCGATGTTTTCTTCAACTGTCCTGCCTTTGGTGAGGCTGTCTGCCCTTACGCCCTGCTGATTGAAAAGGACGAAGGCATCAGTGGCAATGAAAATGAAACTTTGATAACTGATCCACTTGAAATAAGCAATAAATTTAATGAATATTTCATTAATGTTGGACCTAAGTTAGCTGATAAAATCCCCAACAATGATGTGAACTTCACAACATTTTTGGGAGAGAGATATGTTAAATCAATCTTCTTGGATGCTGTAACAGAAAAAGAAGTAGAAATTGAAATTGGTGAATTAAAAGTTAATAAGTCTTGTGGTCATGATGAAATACCACCTAAACTGATTAAAAACATCTCTAAATTTATCGTTAAGCCACTGGCATACATATATAATCAGTCCCTTATCACTGGAATTATTCCTGATGACTTAAAAATAGCACTTGTCACCCCAGTATTTAAGGCAAACAGCAAAAATGAATTTTCAAACTATAGACCAATATCTGTTCTTCCGTGCTTCAGTAAGATCCTAGAGAAAATTATGTACAAAAGATTATCTAAATATCTGGATAAGAACAACATGTTATTTCAAAGTCAATATGGTTTTCGCAAAAAACATTCAACAAAGTTAGCGACTATAGAACTTCTTACTAAGATATCACAGGCAATAGACAATAGAGAGTACACAATTGGCGTTTTCTTAGACCTTGCTAAGGCATTTGACACAGTTAACCATAAGATATTACTTAAGAAACTTGAGCATTATGGAATTAGGGGAATTGCGCTTGAGTGGTTCAAAAATTATTTAACAAACAGAAAGCAAATTGTTAAATACAAGGCAGAAAAATCGGAAAGCTTAACAATCAAATGTGGAGTGCCTCAGGGGTCTGTCCTGGGGCCTCTTCTTTTTCTTATTTACATGAATGATATTCCAGGATGCTCAGAGATTTTATCAGTTATCCTCTTTGCCGATGACACAAATTTGTTTTTCAGTCACAAAAATGTAGAGACTCTGCAGGAAACCATGAACCAGGAATTAATAAACATAACATCATGGCTTTCCGCTAATAAACTCTCTTTAAATATTAAGAAAACACATTTTATAATTTTTAAATCAAAAAGGAAAAAAATAAATCATACTACTATTTCAGTGAAAATTAATGGTCAGCAAATTGAGAAAGTCAAATATACAAAATTTTTGGGCTTATATATAGATGACGAGCTCACATGGAAATATCACATTGACCAGGTTGCAACAAAAATATCAAAAATGACAGGAATAATGGCTAAAGCGAGGCATTATTTATCGCAAAAAACTTTACATACGATTTACAACACTATGGTTTACCCGTATTTAACTTATTGTAATATTATTTGGGCAAGCACTTATCCAACCAGGCTTCAGTCAATATTTATGATTCAAAAAAAGATAGTAAGAATCATGATGTTTGCAAAATATAGAGAGGAATGTAAGCCACTATTCCTGTCACTTAAGATTCTTGATATATATGAGCTAAATATGTACCTCATAGCACTCTTTATGTATTCGTACTTTAATGAAAATCTGCCTACGTATTACAAAAATTACTTTAAATTAAATGAAAATATGCATAATCATGATACCAGGTCAGCCTTCAACATACACATTGATTATACAAGGACAAATTATGGGAAATTTTCATTAAAATTTAGGGGAGCACAGATTTGGAATATGTTACCAAATGACTTAAAAATAATTAAATGTTATAATTCCTTTAAAAAATGTGCAAAATTTTATGTTCAAAATCAAATTTCCACTCATATTTTCACTTGATTCCAATCAAAATCAAACACCCGTAGAAATATCAGAATTATGAATGCATCCATCTGCTTTATTTAATTTCGTTAGTTAAGTATGGGGATCTTCTTTGAAAAGCTCGGTAGAGCTTGCTAAGATCTCCTGCCATTATATATTATTTCGTAGCAGATATGCATATATATCACTTTATGTAAAAGACTGATATAATGGACAAATAAATAAAAAAAAAATAATAATAATAATTGCCCTGCATTCAAGGAAGGCTGCCCCTTCAAGATCTGCAAGTCCGTTGGAGAGTTTGTGGAAAAGTCCACCCAGATGCGAGATACCTGCTACAAGGGAAAACCTGCTCAAATCAAGTTTTTTCAGGATGTCCTCGCTGTCTCTACGGCGGGTGAGAAAACGTTGGGTACTTGCCCTTTCATAGCGCATGCCTGCTGCTTCCGCTTTGTTGTTAATGGAAAGGCAATCATCCCCCAAGTGAGTCTGTGTTCTTTTAAGAATTTCAACGTCTGAGAAACTCTTTACGAGAGCCACACACAACTTCTAAATCCACAACAGACGGACCTGCTGACTATAGAGAAAGGCCACTCGTCGGTCTTCTACGACGTCGCTTTCCAGACTCGAATTTATCAAAATGCTCTTCGGCTTTTCTCAGTTTGTGAAAAACATCAATATATACTGCAGTGATCATATAATTAAAGAGAAATTTTTTAGATTGAAACTGATTATGACATAACGAATTGAGTGTTGCCTCGAAGGATTTATTCTTTACGGGGTTGCGGCGCGCATGCCTTACTCGCCAAGGTGAGTAAACAGACAAAACGCCTCACTTCGGGTTACCCACTGTGCCTCCTAAACATGGGTGCTTAAGTTTCCTATTTTGCATAACACCATAGTGAAGAAGCCGCCTCAACTGAATTTAACTCGGGGCCCATGTTTTCTAGCGCCCTCTCCAAAGGCTAAAAATCCTAGATAGGAAATCGTGGTCCTCCCTGGTAGAAAGACGCTTTTGCTTCAAAATTCTGATTATATAGCTGTTCCCTCGCTGAGCTCGCTCCTTATAGAAGCTTATAGACCTTTTAGGAACCAAAGCTCGCGGCTCCGCACCGACAAACATCTGCAATTACGTACGAGTTCGAGACGCGTACCAGGGGCGACCTCATCGCCCTGATATCGCCCATAATATTGAGGACTAGCAGTACGCAGTTGCAACGATACGACAGTAGTATAGTGTTTGGGGGTACGAAATCAATTGATCTCGTTTTCCCCAAACTACTACTGCCTTCTGATCTCGTATTCTGGAATATATAGTTATTTAATTTGATGGAATATATAGTTATTTAATTTGATGGAATATATAGTTATTTAATTTAATGGAATATATAGTTATTTAATTTGATGGAATATATAGTTATTTAATTTGATGGAATATATAGTTATTTAATTTGATGGAATCTATAGTTGCTCAATCTGATGGAACCAAGGTCAGCACACTTCATCTATAGTTTATTAAAATGCGTGACATTCTCGGAAAAATCACCAAGCGTGACATTCTCGGAAAACAGGGAATGAGTCATCGCCTATAGCTGCAGAAAAAAATAGCAAAACTGGTGGCCACCAGAACCTCTCATGAGGGACTTAATTTGGAATTTGAATCACCACCCGTCCCTCATGAGAGGTTTTTTTGTTTTGTTTTTATTGAATTCCCACCTCCACACGACCAGAGCACTATCATTTATGTCTTTCCCACCTCCACTCCGCTCTGGCCCTATCAGACCCTCTTGGGGCCAATTATTTGTTTATTTGTTTATTTGTTTTTTTCACCCTCCGGCTTGAGATTGAACCGGCGCTTCTGTCAAAGCCTAAGCTTCCACTATAGCTCTACCCAACAATCCGACACCATCTAAGGGTGATTATTTATTTTTCAACCCATGGAATAACGGCGGGGGTTTTTCATTATTCCATGGGGTGGCTTGTATACATTTCGCTAACGAAAGGCCCCCGCTTTTTCCAATCGTTAGATCCTATGTATACAAGCCACTATTTATCTGTGTGAAACAACCCTTATATTTTCGTTTGTATTTTCATTTTTATGCTTGTGGTACATAAATGAAATTTACAAAGATAAAAAATAATACGCATGTGTAAAAAGCGAAAAATCTGACGTAGTTTGATGACTCATTCGAAAGGGAAACCCCCAAAGAGGGCAGTATTTTAAAACTCACAAAAATCATATAGCGTGACGTCAACAGCTAGATTTTAAAATGTCCATAAGCAAAGCTTGTCACGCCATTATCATGAATATAACGCTTGTCGTCAAAGCAGCTGAGTGATACTTTATTTATCTCATAACTTCCAAGTTGATGGTTCTGACTTCTAATTGTTTTCATTCTATGATGCATCTGTTTATTATCAAATAGTGTCTCTTTATAATTTTCATGTTTAATGTTATTCTTAATAATATTCTTACTAATACCTTTTGCTGTCTTCCCTCCTTTCTGATCATCTTTAATATAGCTATACATCTTCGATCTCAGTCCTACGAATTCACATATTGGGACTCCAGCAGTCTCATCTTTCATCTTACCAATTACCTTTTTATTGGTCTTATCGGAGAATGGCGAGCTTTCAGGATAGTCACTATTATCAAATTTATTTTTATCCTTCCAGAAATTTCTATAGATGTCATGGGTTCCAATTTCATATGTCAAACTATCTGTGTCTGTAAATAATAATTTTGCTTCATCTCCATATTTCTCTTTGATGTAGTTGTAATGGAAATCGTACATCAGTGTCTTGCTAAGGTCTAGAATACACATACCCACATATGCCGGCCTGTTCAGGGTGAGTGTTTCTTTTGTCTTATGAACAGCTACTAGATTTTGATCGAAGATTTTACTGCTAATATATGTCGGTTTACTGGCTAATTTCAATAGCTTCTCCTCATCAGTCACCAATCTGACGTCTACTCGCTTTCTTAGGTTTTCCATAGTTTTGCCAAATACACTGTTATTCATCAGCTTGAAAAAGTCTTTCTCAAAGGCATTTTTAGCGTTAGTTCTTTTCTGCGTGTTGAAGTCGATGTACTGTCTGAGCCATGCGGACTGATTGAACTCTAGAACTCGATGGATTTTAGTTATTTTCAAACCGAGATCAGTATATAATTGGAGGTTCCTGTAATGGAGCACGTATTTTTCTTTGTTGCTTAATGTTGGTATCAGTTTATGTACCAGACCAGTTGATATTTTATATTTCTTCGCTATGTTTTTACAATAATCTGATAGCATGTCCCCAGTCACTTTGACCTTTTCCGGTCCCAGTGGATAGTCATTGTGAAGATCATGCAATTCTTCAGGATATTTCATGTCAACTTCAAGAATCAAACCTTTGTTGCTGTCTTTTTTATAGACAGCCAGGTCTAAATTATTGATCTGTTTTTGTGTCAACCATTTGAAACCACCGGCTGGTAAATATTGACTCATAGCCCAACCATATAAATTATTAGCATCAAGATACACGATGTACGTTGAGGGCGCCTTCTCGTCATACTCTTTCATGTATTTATTATTTGCTTTACCATAACGGTTGGCTATATAGCTGATTCCTCCACGCATACCCTTTTCAATGAACTGGAACATATCAATGTCTGTCATCAATTCTAATTTTATGTCAGTCATTTTTAGCATGGCGTCCCAAGATAAACCGGGAGATGTGAAATAGTGACACGGGTCCAGTTTATAGTACTCAAGACATGTTTTTCTGAAGTTTTCAAATACATCAGCCAGTAGGAGTACATCTGTTTTAAGGTACAGGTCATGATAATCACCCATGTTTTTCAAAGAGAATGTTTCCCACACTGTCTGAGCATGTGTATAGTCTTCATCTGATATATGCTCATCACTCAGTATGCTATAGAATTCATTTTTTAATGGCAGCTTCTGATTGAATTGATCGAAACTGTCCATGTAGTCGTGAGGATAAACACCTTTCTGTGCCATCAGATTAAGATCCTTTCCCTTAAACTCTTGTGAGGTGTATTTTAAGGCTTCTCTAGGTAGATTGCCTACAAGTTTTTCCAAACTGGAGCTCATGAACTGGAAACTATCAATGAAGGTCAAGTGGTTACCAAGCATGAAAGCCATATACTTCTCCATGTTATTTGGGATAGCATTGATATTCATTTGACAGTCTTCACCTTTCTTGTTTTTGTAAGTGTGCTTCTTAACAATAGCTCCAATCTCCTGCATAATAAAATGACTATCATAGCCTCTTAGATTGTGAAATATGACTGGTATTTTTATTTCTCCTGGGTTCACTCTGAGTTTCAGATTACAATCTTGGTGAGCAGAACCTCTGTATTTACCAGTGATGTGACAATGATCTCGGACTCGGATATCTTTGTCAGTGTATTTCTTATCACAGATGTGACAAACTTTGGCTTTTCGGAATTTCTCTTCATCATCTTTAGTCATTTTCAATGGTTTGTTAAAAATTTTTTTCACAACATTCTTGCAATATTTGACCTCCTCAAGCATAGCTTCCATAAATTTGTACACAGCCTTTTCACCCCTGTATATTGCTGCTGGTTTGCTGTATTTATCATCATAACAACAAACCACTTTATAGCCGTAGCCACAGTCAGTATGCTTCTGATAAGCCTCTGTATATGATTTATCACTGTTGGGTTGACAACCATGTATTTTCTCAGTGATGGCCTCAAAGTCAGCATATATAACAAATGGTACCCGCTGTTGTTTATGAAAGTTGTTGAATTTCAGTATGCTGTTATCTTTGTTTGGCATTTTTATTGCCTGTGTGCCATTTACTTGCATGCAGTTGTCCTTGTGATTATTCAACACCCTTTCAGAGCTGAAGCATTGAAGACAGTGCATACAAAAATGTTTTCTTTCTTTGTGCTTTGTTTGAGTGTACATGAACTTATTGAAATCTTTGATTAGCACATAATGCTTGTTTTCATTTTCAGTTATTAGAAGCAGATTCAAGCAGTCTTCATATTTCTCTTTTGAAACAAAAATTGGATATGGCTGTCTATTCTCATAACCAAAAACATTGATGTTGATCTCATTTTGTTTTTCAATCTTGTTGTAATGCTTGGTTGCAACTGGGAATTCAATCCCTGTATAATCCAATTTTTCAATGTATTTTTTGTCAACTTTTTTAATCCTCTGTGGGTATTTCTCTTGTGGGTTCAGGTGTCTGATGTGACACCATCGGAAGCATTCATTATCCTCATTTTTCAAGTTAATTAAACCCTTTGCACTGTTTCTGAGTTCATTCGGTAGTTTAATGTATGAGGAGCCCTTCATTGGCGCATATTTCACAACATTAAGATAATGACTATCAACTGAATCAACAGTCCAACCTGAACCTTCAGATACCCAAACTGCAATCTTATTCATTATTTGGTCTTTTGACAACTGTAGTGATTCAGTTACTTCCAGATTATTCACAATTGTTTGAGCTGCACTGTTGAAATATGCTGTTTTGTATTCTATTTCTCCGTCAGTCATTTTTGCAAAAATTACCTTAAGTGTTTCAACAAATTTCAGTCCTTTCATTTCATTCAACGATTTTATAATATTATATGCAACAGCCTTTCTTGTGTTTTGCAGTTGCGCAAGCGGGTCTTTGTTATTTTTTATACTGATTTCAAAAGATTTTGTGAAGCCCTTCAGAGCTTTCTCTGTTTGTATAATCTTAGTCCTAGGTACAGGAGTTGGTTTTTGAACCACCTTTTTGGTTCTTTGTACTGGCACAGGTCTGTCTCTGAACTCTATTGGCGGAGGAATTATGTTGTTTTCATAATCTTGAACCATCTGCTTGACACTCTTGCGAGGTTTGTCCCTGAATTCCATTGGTGGAGGAATTATATTGTTATGAGGTTTGGTATCATCTACCACTATTATTTTTGGTTTCTTCTGCTGCTTCAACAGCAACTCGATTAGCTTAGATTTGCTCAATTTTTTGAGACTTTTCTTGTCCATATTACTACTAGTTTCGATAATTTTTTCCATCTATATTATAACTATATATTTTTTTGTTTAAGCCAGTTTCAATGCGCGTTTAAGTAGGGTTGAGAATTCAATTGATCCAATTACTGGATCCTTTTGAATTGTAATTATTGAAGAATATTTTTTTGATGTTTTTTTGTTTTAATGTGACAAGATTTCCCTGCCATTGTGTAGTTACGTCCTGTCTTACATATGTTACAGTACCATTCTTTATTTAGCATATAGGTAGTCTTGTTTTTTTCTTTCCTCATCACTGAGAACTCTAGGCCTTCCCCGACCTCTCTTGACATTTTGATTATCCATATAATATATATACTATATTTATTTTTTTAAATATCTTTCCTTCATGATAAGTATGTTCTGCTTTCTTCCAAGTGCTTGGTTATTTCGTGGATCAAATCTTCGAAACAATTGCTCATGAGGTATTTGCATTTATTTTTCTCATACATTAGCTTCATACTTTTTTGTTTATCTGACACTTGATACACACCTGTTGGGCTTTTAAATTCAAGACAAAGAGCATTGTATTTTCTTGTGGGATTCATCAGCATTAAATCACATTGTCCAGCCATATATCCTTTCTTATAACTTCTGATTCTAATATTCGGGCTTATTTGATTTTCACCTAATCCCGCCACCATTAATGCGTCTTCATATTTCTTTCTGATGAATGACACAATCTTGTAGTGCAGATCATTTTCACTTTCAATCATCAGCATATTATTGCTTCTGTCATTGAACTGATTGTAATACCCTGTTTTCTGATTGATGGTAACACTTTAGATGTAACCCAATGTTTGAATTTTACTGCTTCCTGTTTTTTAGAGGACAGTATTAGTGAATAAAATCCTGATTCATTTATAAAAAAACATTTGAAAGTTTTTTCAATGGTCTCAGCACGAGGTAACGTTTCGTTACATCGTGAATCAGTGGCCTCAGCACGAGGTAACGTTTCGTTACATCGTGAATCAGTGGCCTCAGCACGAGGTAACGTTTTGTTACATCGTGAATTTATGCTGATTTTGTGGTCTCTTAAGATTCTATCATCAGATAAAACATGATCCTTGATTGCCTTTTGTGGATTTTTATAGTCGAGAATAATAGCTATGTCTCTTCCTCTGAACCATATTTCATTTTTATCATCAAGATAGCAATCTATTGATACATCTAATTCTTTATTATCGTAGGAATATTTTTGCATTTGTATATTATATTATAATAATTTATTTTTTAAATTCATTTTCGACCTGTGTTTAAATATAGTCAGGAATAATAATATTCTTGGCTACATAATAGCAAATAACAGATATACTGTAGGGTCTACTCACATATATGTTAGATAATTTTCTCTTTATAATATGTCTTTTAAATCCTTGAATGGGATCCAACTGTTAAATTCGTCACTGTAACCCTTCCACTTCACTAAAGCTTGTTTCTTCTTGTAATCTCTGCGAATGACTTTATCAATACGGAATACATCCTGTCTGGCTTTCAATAATTCAGCTTCATAAAAACTCCCTTGTATTTCTTCATCGTTGAGATCTTTTAGTTTGTAAGTGACTGGATTAGTGTATTGGATCTTATCAACTGTAAATACTTCTTCAGTCCAATTTGGTGTATAGCCCTTGTCGAACACATTCCGTTTATACTTGGATATTCGAACCTTATCACCTATTTTGAATTTCGGTTTCTGTTTTAATGTTTTCATATCACCATACAAATTGAAGTAAACAGTTCCTTCATTCCTCTTATCAGATGCTTCAACGGGTGTCATCTTTGTGCTTGAATGTTTGGTATTATTATACTGTTTCACTAATTTTGGTAACATGTCTAAATACTGTGTATTACCTTGAACAGTGAATTGCTTCCACATTTTGGATTTAATTGTTCGATTCCATCTTTCAACTACTGATGATTTCTCTTCATTCTCAGTTGAGTACATCTGTACACTATGTTTCTCTAGCAAGTCCTTCAAGTGTTTGTTTAAAACTCTTTTCCCTTGTCGACCCATAAATACTGTGGTTTTCTACCTTCCTTGAATATTGATTTGAATGCTTCAGTGACAGATTCACCTTTCTTATCCTTCAATGGGACAATCCAACCATATTTGCTGAAGACATCAATAACCATAAGAAGATATCGATAACCTTTATTCCATTTACTGAACTGTTGCATTTCAACTAGATCACTTGCCCATATTTCATCAATTTTATTTACAATCACACGCCGCCGAGTGAAATTTCGTTTTATGGGTGCATGTAATTCATCAGCTAGTTTTTCTTGCCAGTTTTCTTCACTCGACGGCTTTTTCCGTTTTTTGAAACACCAAGACCAAGTTTCTGTTTTTTGTCATTAAGAATCTAGCTGTTTGACCCCATTTTGGCATCTCACCATATGGTATTTGATCTAGTGACTCGACCATTGTTCTATCACATTCACCTTTATTTTTTCCCATATCATAACAAATATCATGATAAGCTGCTATTTCATCCACTTTGTTATAAGGTTGTACATTCCATTTCAAGACCTCACCTGTGTTTTTATCATACTCTAACTGTTTATCGAGGGGATTATAAGGTCCCATGTATTTATACTTTCCGGGTGTCCATCCACTTTTCGGTTTAGGAAGCTTGCCAATAACCTTATGAATGTCAATAGCACCGCCATAATCTAATCCTTTGATATCTGTTTTGTAACGAATATTTGGTCTCACTTTTGTTGAGAGTTGTTTCAAAGCTTCTGACCCAACCTTTGTGATTGCAGGCTTTGCGAGGGAAAGTCCTTTGTCAATTAATTTCTTTTGCAGCTTTGGATTTCTCATTGCTTCAGAAGCATAATATCTTCCCATTTCTACACCTTTCTTTGCTAAATAAGGGACTCCATGTTCTAAGAATCCTGTTAGCGCCATATCTGCTGCCGAATCTAGTATGCCCGCCCCTTCAGACGGGCTATTCAGTTTCCCCGATTTCTGACAAATTTAGTCTTTGTTATCCCACATTCAGCACACTTGCATTTCATCACAGTTCGACCATTTTTTGTCTTTTGATATCTTTCACTTCCTGGTACACACTCAGTCTGCTTCTTCTGTTTCACACAATATGATTTTACCATTATACCATTAAGTTAGATATTTTTGAAGTAGTCTATGATGAATCTGTGATTGACTCTTGTGTCTGTTGGATCAAATTCAGCATTATGTATTGTATTAAGAATGGATCTGCCTTTTTGTCTCTCAAGAAGATAGTACAAACACCAATATCCACACAATACTGATTCCCTTTCTTGTATCTCATCACCAGAGTATTCAAGTTGTTTACCGCTTGCAGCCATGTATTTCTGTACTTCTGTTGGCATCATTAAACCGAAAGAGTCAAAGTATTCACAGTATTTATCATTTTTGAAATTCCTATAACAAACCCAATGAGTACCAGGTCCAATTTTGGAATCAAGATTGACTATCCCACATTCATTGTTTCTCATCAGGTTCGGCAGATTGTCTCTTGAAAATACTCCTCTAAAATGTTTTATTCCAAGTTGTTTAACCCAATTGATTAAATCAAAGTTGGATAATGGTTTATTTACAAAATGGTTCCTAGTATGGGGATTGAATTGAATGGACTGTTTTTGCCTAGTAGAAGTCCTTTTCCTTTGGTTTTTCTTTTTTTTTTCATTCCCATGCCTATTGGGTTATTCCATGTACCAAAAACAGGAGGGGATTGCCATGGAATCATAACATGTTTCCCACCTTTCTTTCTGGGTACAATGTCATCTGGAACATGAACAGGTATTGACCGTCTTGGACGGCTGCTTTCAACATGCAAACCTTTTCCAGTTAATTTTCTGATTGCTTCTATAGCCAAAGGAATTCCAATGCTGGCGAGTATTGTTCCAATACCCTTTCCAGTCTGCGCTTTTGTTGGTTTTATAACAACGTCTCCACCATACTGCATTTTTTGGATAACATCAGCCATCTGTCTCGTATTCAATAAATTTCATACATTCAATAATTGGGATAAATTGGCATTAGGAATAAGAAATCCTCCTTTTTGTTTCTTTCCAAATAGTTTATCAATGCCGAGACTTGCTAATGAAGAAAGAGCACCTGTGGCCAATGCTGGAGCCGCTTTAGCTACTGCTTTACCTGCATAAGGCAATAGTCTTGTTCCAAGTGAAAAAAGACTGGACCAAAGAGAACCTCCTTCTTGGACTGATTTTCTGATCTGTGCTTTGGATATCTTTACATCAGCACCTGTTCCATTTCTCTGTGATTTGGCTAATTTTTTTATCTGTGTTTTTGTCAACATCATTTGATCACCTCCAGTGAGATCTCCATGTGCGAGTCTCAATGTTACCGGTGAATTTGTTTGTATAGCTTTTGCAAGCCTTTGCTTCTGACTGTTTGAAAGTCTTACTCCATGAGGATGATAAGTAGTCATATAATATATGTTTATACTAAATTGTATTTAATACAAACAATCATTTAATTTAATTATTTAATTGTTTTATTTAATTATTTAATTTATTTAATTTATTTATTTAATTTATTTAATTTATTTAATTTATTTAATTTACATTTATCTCAGAATTAATTTTCCATCAGTCTTTCTCATCTCAATATCCTGCTCATAGAGGACCAGTGCATACACACTGTAATCAGCATTTGTTGCAGCACTTAAAGTGTATTTGAAAGTCAGTTTTGTCATTCCATCTTTAATATCCTGTTTCTGTTTTGTCAGATCGAAATAAATTAAAGGGAATATTGTACCGAAATTGCCCCTGTTGAGAAGGGTACTTTCACTGAAATCGTTTACAGCTTGAACATATTTCAAAACATCTCTAAATACTCTTGTTGGTTCTGTTGATGGTTTATAACGAAGCTCTGGATAATCATTTCCGTTGCCAACCTCAAGATAACAATCAGTCAAAGTTCGGTTATTTGCAACTGAGAATGTGTTGTATAAGAATTTATTGGCTGTCTGTAATGCATCACTTTCATCATTGATGATGAATACAAAGACATGCCTGGGTTTGTTTATTCCTGTGGAAATACGGAAATTGGCTGTCTGCTGTCTTGTTGAATTGCCTCTCTCAACCATTTCTCTCATGTAAGTCCACTTTCTGTTGTCAAGATACTTGCTCATGTATAAGGATTTCCCGCAGAATTAAAAACAATGCGAGGAACTATTAGCTGGAATTTAGTTAGTACCACACGACATTCATCAGTAGCTTGCCAAATCAAATTAGCATCACTCTCAAGTGTCAATTTCACCTCTATTTTTGAGTTAGGCATGAGTTCATCCCAAAAGCTCTTGAAAAAACCGTATCTGTTCAATGCTATCTCTGCATTTACTTCACCACCATCATTAAGCAAAGCTTTACGATCTGAGAATCCTTTGTTATAAGCAGCTTGTGCCACTCTGTTTTCAGCACCTCTGCTGGTGTCAAGATAGAAGAACTCATTGGTTCCCTGACTTACAACATAACCCTGTGAATACTCAAGCAATGACTTAATATTTGTGGCATGGTTTGCATTACGGCATTCATAAACATCAAGACCATTCATTTTCACATTAATGGTGTTAATAAGAGCGTGAGCTGAATTAACAATACCATTTCGATCTGCAGCAGCAATGTTAGCTCCATCTGCAAGCTTATTTTCTTTGAAAATAACATTAAAACGGGCATTATACCAGTCAAATGGTGTAGTCTCTCCACTGTTATCAACAACGAAACGGTAACCTGTTTTCGTCTGATGATGACCATCTGCTACCACAGTATTAAGTGCTGTCTCTAGTTCGAACACTACATCTTCATATCTTTCGATATATTTTGAGTCACGATAGTTTGACATATATTATTGTGTTAGATAAAAGTTATTTTACGCGGTCGGCCTCTCTTTCTTTTGATTAAACCACCAGTCTGGCTCACACTCTCAGTTCCACTCTTTCTCTTTTTCAAAAGTTCTATGATTTTGTCGCCAGCTTTTTTGCCAGCATGTTCACCAATTGTTGTTGCTGCTTTTTTTCCAGCTGTTTTGATCATATCAGTCACAATACCTTCACCATGTTGTTCATATTTTTTAAACTCAAACCGTTTCATATACTATTAGGTTTTATAATTCTGTCTCTCTCAAGAATAACTCAATATACCAATCTATCCCATTTAAATCGACTGGAGCTCTAGAAGAGTCTGTGACATAAAAGCGTATTGAGCTGATATTATGTGTTGAGACTGGATTCCATGAAAGAAAACGAGGTTTGTAAGTGAAAGGTAAACTTCTAACGAGATCTGTGACAGGAATAACAGCGATTGTATTTGTGCTATTTCCATCAACAATGCTATCTGTCACCAAATCACAATTGATATAAATTTCATCTACACTTCTTGTGATATCAGGTAGATTTGTTCCATATTCTGTGGCTGGAACTAATTTTGAATCGAAACCGATAAGTTTTCTGAAATTCTGATTTCTCAGATCCACTCGATAGTTTTCTTTAAGTTCGATTAAAATGCGATATGTTGACAAAACGAAATAAATGTTAATACCATACTTGTATTTTTTTTCATCTGTTTCATCTGGATTAAGTCTTTGGTTTTTTTTTCCATGAATTTATGAATGTAATCATCGATATCGTCATATGAATACATACCATTGACGAATGTCACTGTGAACCAGTTTGCACCTCCATCAATACTGTATTTTATTTCATTATTGTCATAAATATCTCTGATATTGTACCAACTGTATGTCATATTGATGACATTCACAGCCATTTCATATTTTAAATCATTCGTTAAT
This sequence comes from Pachyseris speciosa, assembly GCA_016490735.1. Classification (NCBI taxonomy): domain Eukaryota; kingdom Metazoa; phylum Cnidaria; class Anthozoa; order Scleractinia; family Pachyseridae; genus Pachyseris; species Pachyseris speciosa. Next base: position 310,823 of record JAEMWC010000424.1, on the reverse strand, counting down.
TTAAGAGGTGAATTAAATCTTTTTTCAAAATCATGACTCTTGCTGACACCAATTTTGTCTCTGTTTTTACTGTTGAATCGTAATGAAATTTCTGTCATATACTTTTACATTAGATATTTCATCATTATTTTATTCAACTCACCGGTTTTCAGGATTCCCAGTCTGTTCAATGTATGCAATATTTTGTGAATTCATTTCTTACACCCATGCTATTGTTGCCGGCTGAAATAGATCCACCAAGCAACTGTAAACGTGAAAGCATGTCACCCAAAAATGCATCCCTTGAACCCATGCCTGAACCAATAGTTTGTGCACCTTCCTCAACGGCGTCAATTCTTTTTCGGTACTTTTGCAGTAATTTGATCCTTTGAGTCAATTGATATATCTTTTCTTTGTTTTTATCCTTATTTGTTTTGGTTGTTGATAGATGAGCTTTTTTTCTTCCAACATCTTTGGTTATTTCACCAATCATTTTATCATACTTGTCGATGTCGATTTCACCATCCATATATGATTTAAATATCTGTGATGGAGGAGGCAAATTATATTCCTGTAATACCTTAACATCCTCAAGTGAAAAACCTTTATCAAGATTCGACTTATATGGTGCTTCTGTTTCAGTCATCATTTTAGGTTTGTAATCAATTGGTAATGTTGTTTTCATAGGTACTGATTCAGGTAATGTGTTTAATAGCATAAGATCTTCAAAACCAGATGTCAAGGCTTTTTGATTCTTTTTCAACTGTTTAATGACTTCATCCTGTTTTTCGTCGACACTTTCTTTCACACTCTTCTGGACATCAATAGAGGGTTTCAGTAATTCTGATGTTGTATCATATGCATCCTGTTTTCTGTATTCATAAGTCTTGATAACATCACGAACTTCTCTTGTTTTGTTTCCAGCTTCAATTCCACTTTTAAGAAGCCTTTTCATTCGTTCTATATCCATATACAATTGTGTTAGACTAATCTAAACTATTAACATATGGAAATCCCTAATTATGATATTCAGGGTTCAAAGAATTCATTCAGACAGTTGTATCCGTATATGCCAAAAGATACATTTAGAATGTTATTGGCTGGTAATTCTGGATCTGGAAAGACAACATTGTTCATGCATCTGATTATGGAACCGTTGGTCTATTATGATCAGATACATCTTTATGCAAAAAATTTAGATCAAGACAAATATCAATATCTTCGAAAAGTAATGGATGAAATAAGCAGTCACATTGGATATCCTGCCTTGGTTTGCAGTCAAGAAGAGATATTGCCAGTTGAACAAATAAAAGACACAAATTTGCAGCGATTGGTTGTTTTTGATGATTTCGTGACTGACAAGAAACAAGATCAGATAATCAGATATTTCGTTCAGGGAAGACACAAGAACTGTTCAGTCATATATCTCACACAGTCATTCTATGGATGCCCAAAATCAATAAGACTCAATTGCAGTCACTTCTGCCTTTATGATTTCCCATCCTCAAGAGAAAGGAACTTGATTGCACAAGAACTTGGAATAGACAAGAAGAAATACATTGAAGCAACCAAAAAACCATATTCCTTCTGTTATTTTGACAAGCCGATGAAAACAATCAAGAGAAATTTTTATGGTGCTGTTTAATCTAATCTAATATTATATGGCAATCAATAATTTCCAAAATGTTGAAAAACAGGAGAATCCAAAAACAGAAAGAATCGAAAAATTAATCTAACAAGATGATATAATGGGAGTTTTTAATGCTCAAATAAATCAAGATAAAACAGAAACTGGAACTGGTGAAAGAGGCCCTGCAGGTCCAATTGGTCCCAAAGGTCCAAAAGGTAATACAGGTGCAATTGGTCCACAAGGAGCTACTGGAGCTGTTGGTCCCAAAGGTGATGGATTTAGATTAACACAAGATGGTAATTATGATATTGAAAATAAACGTTTGACAAATGTTGGTGATCCAGTAAATCATTATGATTCTGCTAACTTGGGATATGTTAATGATGCTGTTTTATCAATTGAAGGAACACGTGTTAATCCATTCAAATTTCTTCTTGAAGATACATCAAAAACAACTATTATTAGAAATGCGAATAATCTGCAATTGGAAGATTTTGACAAAAGCCCTTACTCATTTAATAAAATAGCCTTGTCTTTTGTTATTCCTACTGCTGGTCTTACAACTGTTCTTCGTTTTGATCTGACACAATTGGAAGTTTCAAAGTACACTTTAGTTGTTGAGTTTTATACTGATGGTAGCCCAAATAATGCAACAGTCGATGACGACAATCTGTCATCTAATTTAATTGAAAGAAAGGATTCAATAAAAAGAGCATTTCCAAAGACTCATCTTGTTGATGGTTATCTCAAAAGAATATTCTTCCTTGAAAAAACAAGTCATGGTTCCACATCAATGGAGTTATTGTTGATTTCACCATATTTACAAAATAATAAAAAACATTATGTTATAGTTTATGGTGTTTATGGATTTTCTAATATCATTTTATCACATATTCACGACCCAGCTTTTGTAATAGAAGAAGGTAGAATTGTATTTAATCGTGAGCTTAAAATGAGTTTTCGTAGAATAATCAATGTTGCACGCCCTATATTACAACAAGACTGTGCAAATAAAAAATACGTTGATGATGCTGTCATATATCTGGAGAAAAAAAAAGCGAATACATTATGGGTTTATTCAAATTTTGTGAAAAAAGATGGAAGCGTTGCGATGACTTCTGATTTGAATCTTGGAGGTAACAAATTGACTAATGTAGCAGCGCCAACAGCAAACAATGATACAGCTACAAAGGGGTATGTTGATACAGAAATTGCTGGCATTGATGTTTCACCATTTCTTAAAAAAGATGGAACTGTTGCAATGACTGGTGATCTTGACATGGGTGACAATAAAATAACAAATGTTGGATCTCCAAACTCTGATAAAGATTCTGCCAATAAAAAGTATGTTGATGGCCTTATTTTATCAGCATCTGGTACTCAACGCAACCCATTCGCTTTTCTGTTAAAAGACAAATCCAAGTCTTCTGTAGTTAGTGGTGTGGAAAACCTTCAAATTGAGAATTTTGACAGATCACCTTATCACATAAACAAGTCGTCATTGTCTTTTTTCATCAAACGAAGAGGCAACTTTACATCCAAAATTCGTTTTAATGTTTCATCATTGAGTAATGGACGGTACACATTTGTTATTGAGTTTTACTCACCATCAGACCCAAGAAGTGCAACAATCAATTTAACCCTTCCAACAATTAACATGCGTGACGCTGGACAGTCATTTCAAAAATCTTTTACTAGAACTCCACACGTTGATGGTTATATTAAAATTCTTTTCCAGATAGAAAAAACAAGTGGTGGGCAAGCGGCAATACAGGTGGAACTTTCCAGCACAGCTCCTGCGTCTAACACCAAAACACATATCATCGTTTATGGGGCCTATGGCTATCATACCAATTTGTCTTACTTTCTCCATGACCCAGCTTATGAAATTGAAAACGGCCATGTTGCGTTTGGTAGTAATATTGACATGAAACTAAACAAAATCCTCAACCTGCAGGATAACCCCTCAAACCCACAAGATGCTGTAAACAAAAAATATGTTGATAATAAAACAGCTGATTTCCTTAATATAAATACAGGTGGTGTAATTTATGCACCTGTCAGCATGAATAGAAATGATCTATTTGGCATACCAGATAACCCAAGATTCGGTTATTCAGCTGTTAATAGAAACTATGTGAATGATAATTTTTTTGAAACTCGATGGAAGTATTCCAATGGCGGGTGATCTAAACATGGCTGGAAATAAATTGACGAATTTAGCGGATGTGGTGAATGAAACTGATGCTGTAAACTTTAGAGTTTTAAATCGAGCTTCACAAACTATCAGAGCAAACACTTTATTATTGAATGGAACAAACGCGATGGCAGCAGATATGAAACTTGGAGGGCATAAAATCATTAACTTAAAAGAAGGAACAAATAAAACCGATGCCGTAAATTTAGATCAATTAGAAAAAAGTCATATTTCATCTGCTTCTCATCCAAAGAATGCTTTCAAATATTTGATGAATGATATCGATGAAATTAGCACTGAATATGGTTTGACAGTTAATGGATATGTCAATTTACCTCGTTCACCACATTTGATTTCAAAAAAGGTCATTGATATAGACTTGAATAAAGAAGCTAATCATATTTACAGAGCTAGGATTGGTTTTAATATGTACACAATAAATGATGGAAAATACACTTTTATCCTCGAATGGCTATTTCCTGATTATGAAGGAATGAATCTTAGTAGTGTAACATTCAGTGCAACTGGTGGAATTACAATTCATAAAACTGTAGGGAGAAAATTTGACAACAGAAATGAAGATCATTCGAGATATTTATTATGGATTGAAAAACCATCAGCAAGTTCACCACCTGAATATTTATATTGTACGATTCATATTAATGCTAACCCAACTTATCCAAATAAGTACAAAGTTCATTGTGTTGCATATGGTATTGATTTCGAAGCTGCAGACGTTCCATCAAGTGTTTACGACTTCTCTGAACCTTTCAAAATCGTGAATGAGGAAATACAATTACAAACAGATTTGGATTTGAATGGTTTTGATGTGAAAGAAAATGAAAATTGGTTGTTTGGTGGAGACAATGGTGAATTGACAATGCTAAATAATATTAATATGAACACTTATCTGATAAAAGAGGCTAAACTTGGTGGTGATTTAAATCTGAATGGCTATAGAATTCATAATAATAGTTTGAATCTATTTCGTTCAAGCGTTACAGGTGTAATTATGGAAACGGCTTTCGATTTGGGTGGATTTGCTCTTTACAGGCCGAAATTAGGAGGTGATCTAAATTTGAATGGGAATGGAATAATCGGTCAAATACAATATTTAAATTGCTCTGTCAAAGCCAAACGAGGACATAATAAGAATGCTTTAAAGCCTGTATTGATAAATGGCGCTGATTTTTTAGTCATTCACAACAATAACTTTCATATTAAGAATATGTATGTAATACAAGGAACAAAACCCGGAATATTCTACTTCAAGACAAAAGCTGAAGGTGCTGGAAATTTACCATTACCAGCAACAATTTTTGAATACAGACATGGTGCTACGGGTAGAAACATCACAACGGTTGACGTCAATAAATCATTATCGAGAGGCTATTTAATCATTGATTATTCACATCCCAATAGTGGAGAATTTGATACAGCATTCACACTTGAAGTGGTCATGAATTAATCTAAAATAATATTATAATGGGAGTTTTTAATTCTCCACAAAATCAAGACTATAAAGGTGATAAAGGTGATAGAGGTCTAATTGGTCCAAAAGGTGATAAAGGTGATGGATTTACATTAACACAAGATGGCCACTATGATCTTGGAAACAACAAGAAATTGATAAATGTTGATGAAGGAACTGATGATAATGATTGTGTCACAAAAAAACAACTTGATCTGAAGTTAGATAGAGTTACTTTTGTTATTTCCAACTCTCTTCCTGGTGTACCAGTCCTTGATGGAATTTCTATTGCTCTCATCCCAGCTCTCTCTGTTTTAACATCTGATACAAACGATAGAGTCTCAAGATGGGTTGATCCTGTCAATAATATATCTTTCACACAAACTGATAATTCCAAAAAAACCTCTGCTGTTGAGAGATTCAAATAAAAAGAGATTCTTTCTGCGATTCGATGGGACTGATGACTACTTGAGAATAAATTCATTTGATATATCCAAAGTTGCTGGACCAAATGGGAATACATGCACAGTAATTATGGTTGTTAATACAAAACAAGTGAAGAATCAATCTCAATTTCAATGGGGGCAGGCTAATATTCGATTTGGTGTTCATTTTCCTTGGGGTACTGGGACTGTTTGGGTTGATTTTGGTACTCTCTCAGGCGGAAGACTTACTGCTCTTTCTTTGTCTGATCTGACTGGTAATATTGAGGTTTGGACAATAAGAGTGAATGGACAAAATATGGAACTATTTAGAGGTATTTCATCAATGACTCCTGTTGGAACAGAAATAATCTCAGCAACACTGTCAGGAAATCCACAAAAAATGTTCGTTGGATGTCAAGTTGATAAAGATGATGGTACTGCAGTCAATTTTTCTGAAATGGATCTGTACGCTTTTTCTGTTTGGCAGAAATCTCTGTCTAATAATGAATTAAAAAATATGTTCCGTTTCCTTGAAGATTATTTCGATCTTTGAATTATGTAATCAATTATTATGAAGCAGATTATAAGATTTGTACGATGGTTCATTCGGGATGCCGAACGGAAAAACCCTGGTGTTGACAAGAGGATTTTGAAATCAGCTTTGGTTTATCAGTTTCTATATCACAAACATTTTAACAAGTATGTTGAAGTGAGAGACATTATCCAGGAGCATATAGGCATTGGATTAATCGGTCCCGGTGAAGGCTGCTTAACACATTTTTTGGAGCATACTCTTGGTTGGATTGATACATTACAGACACATGGCATATTACACGATGCCTTCGGTAGGTTTTATGTCAAACATTCACTTGATAGAGGATATTCTTATGCTTTCCCCCGTTTCATGACAACGAAATTTAACAAATTGTCACCTCTAAGTGGACAATTGTCTGGTTTGTGGTACTGTGTGTTGAACAGAATCGTTATATAAGCATATTGTATGAAAGAGCGAAAAAGCATATTCAGCTGGAACCATATTTCAGGTGAATTAACAGAAGATCAGGTAAATGAATTAAAAGCCTATTACCACACATATCACAGAAAGTGTTGGGCTCATAAACAGGCTGTTAAAAGGTTCAAAAAATGGAAATTACTGGGGAATTCCTTGTCCATCATCTTTGCAACTGGTGGTCTCGCCACAAGTGTGGCAACAGGTGGTGTTAGTTTGGTAGCCATCAGTACAGCAGCACTTTTGATACAAGGGTGGATGAAGCATAAAAACCTAGATTTGAAAATCCAGAATTGCACATATGCTTATCAAAGCTATCAACATCTACTCAATTCAATAAAAGACAAGTTGAGAAGTGGTGATTTTGATGCTTTAAGTATACAAATCTCAATGAAGAATATCGATGATTATGTGACTGATAATAGTCCAATTATTGATAAGTACCTACTGAAATATGATGAAAAATTCACTGCTTGATAATACGAATAATCTTATCAAATCTCAACAATAGAATCTCAACCCAATATCGATCATAAAATCCAAGCGTCTTTTTTGATCTAGTAACTATTATTTTATCAAATGGAAGATCAAGCATTAAAAATATTTGCTTAAGCATAAATTTTGTACTTATCATCCTTTTACGATTCTTATTCACCAAAGGAAGGACAGTGTCTATCTCTTGGAATATTTTCAATATTTTGCCTTTATCTTTTACAGAAATTTGAAGTCCATTCTTACAACATATACCATTTATCACATTTTCAATATGGTACTTCCGATGATATACAGATTTTCGCCGTATTTTATACATATTATTATGAAAGTCAACGTACTCCTTACAATAGTCATAGCTGTGGACTGAACCGCAATTTAGACAAACATTTTCACCATCATCGTTAAACATTTTCTGATTATCACAGCAAGGTGCTTTCACACTTTTAACAACTTTGACCAATAGCTGATCACAAAAAGAACATGTGAACTCTCCCATATTCTTTAATTCATTGTGGATTACTGAATTACAACTCATTCTATAATATTATGTGAGATATTATTTCTTTATGCAACTAACACATGACGTCACGTGAGAAATAATAGCTATAGGCGATGACTCATTCCCTGTTTTCCGAGAATGTCACGCTTGGTGATTTTTCCGAGAATGTCACGCATTTTAATAAACTATAGATGAAGTGTGCTGACCTTGGTTCCATCAGATTGAGCAACTATAGATTCCATCAAATTAAATAACTATATATTCCATCAAATTAAATAACTATATATTCCATCAAATTAAATAACTATATATTCCATTAAATTAAATAACTATATATTCCATCAAATTAAATAACTATATATTCCATCAAATTAAATAACTATATATTCCAGAATACGAGATCAGAAGGCAGTAGTAGTTTGGGGAAAACGAGATCAATTGATTTCGTACCCCCAAACACTATACTACTTACGACCACCTTAAGTTTCAACTCAGGACTTATAAAATCATTTATACTACTTGTTGGTAAAAAACAGCTTTCAAAATGGTCACATTTATTTCATTTCAACCTTATTTTTAGGCCCATTCATTTCTTCTTCCTGGAGGTATCAATTCTAAAAGCTTCACTAAAAAAGCCTTTTTCTTTTCTTCCAGTACCCAGCCTCAGTATCCATCGATCAACTCAAGCGCGTTTGCCCTGTGTTCGCGGATAATGTTTGCCCATTTTCAAAGCTCCCGAAGCAAAAGAAAGGTTCCGCTGGCAACTGCCCAGAGTTCAAGAATGGCTGCCCCTTCAAGGCATGCAAGACCGTGGGATAGTTTGAAGACAAGCTTGGCCAGATGCGCGACAAGTGTAAGGGCGACACCGCTTAAGTCGAGTTCCTTAGGGAAGTCCTTGTGACTGCTAAAGAAAAGGAGGCTGACGTGGGAACTCCCTGCCCATTTTTCCAAACTAAGGGTGGCTGCCCGTTTGCCAAGGACACCAAGGAAAATGCCATAATTTCCCCAGACTACATCGTGGTACGTTTTTCATTAATTAGATCCATTCATGAATGACAACCTGACCTTTTTACGGGGCCACAAACAGAAAAAAGATCATCGCAGTGTATTGCTAATTAGTTTTCATATGAATAGTCACACTTCCAATTACGACCTTACCCTCACTCTCAGAAAGTTGAACCTCTTTGTATTGATAATAAACAGCACCACAGAAAATAACTGCTCAATAGCTTTCGTTTAAATAGCTACACTTGAGGACCTCTTTCAGAGTCAAAAAAGTTAAAACCACTTTGTACGACATAAACATAAGTTAGAACAAGGAAACACTGCACATTAACTTTTCATTTCGATGGTCACACTTCAGAAATTTACCCACACTCAAAGTTAGAACATCCCCGTTTGCAGCACAGAATTCATGCAGCATCATAGAAACGTCCTCCCCATTTGTTTGGTCACACTTTTTGAAGGATTTTGATTCATATTCGCACCCGAAAAGTTAGTAACTGCTGTATGCATATATTTCCTAGTATAGTGCCGAATAAGGATTGTATTCGTAGACTTGGCCTGTAGACTACCCTGTACTGACAGCATAATAAACAGCACCCCAGGAAAGTGCTAATCACACCTGAAGTGTGAGTTCTATTTGGGAAACAGGGTTGGCGCAGTGGTGAGAGCGCTTGCTGTCCACCAATGTGGCCTGGGTTCGATTCCAGGACTCGGTGTGATAGGAGGATTGATTTTTCTGGTTTTCCGGGTACTCCGGTTTTCCCCTCCACAAACCAATATTTGACTTGATTTCATTCTAGTTTTAGAGTTGATTTGAAGTTTACTCGGTTTGTAGAGCATCTGTGCTCGGCTAATACTAAAGTTATTGTTACTGTCGTTATTATTATTATTATTATTATTATTATTATTATTATTACTATTACAGTTATTGTGATTGTGACGTGATAATGATTAGTATACGTAATCACATGATTTCGAGTGCACTTTGGAATAATCAAGCACAAGTTTAATTTTCTCGCCCAATTTGTGGACAGCCAAAAAGACAGTGCTTTTCGCACTGTGCTCGTTTTTTGAGCTGTTTTCAACTCCTCTGCCCAAGAAAACCTGCTCAAAATGCCGGCCATTGTTATTTGTTTTCACAGGTTTCAACGCAGTTCAAACTTACACCGCGAACTTGTTGCTATTACAGCTAAGATTTGATTGTGTAATTCAAATTTCTATTGTTTCTAAAAAAAATCAAAATAAATTTGTAATTGCAGTGTTGCAACTTCGCACTGTGTTACAGCAAAACTGCACTGCGTTTTTAGCCAATCAGAATTGAGTAATTTGTCTTGTATATTATTATTATTATTTTCACTTGTTATTATTTGAATGAATCACACTCAAGGAATGCATTTGCAAACTCAAAGTTATTAATATCTTGTATAGCATGAGAAACGTTACTACATGAAAGTACTGCTCACTAGCTTTTATATGAATGGCTTCACTTTAGGATTTTATCCAGACTCAAACGTTGGGGTCACCTTGCAAAAGCACTCCGTCCAAGTTTTGCCAGAATCTTTGATATCAAAGATCACATTTTTAAAATTTCACTCGCAGTCTCGAAAGTTGAAGCTGTGTTGTGCAGCAAGCATAATAAACAGTACCATAGGAAAGTACCACTCACGCCGTGCCTTTCGCACCAATGGTCAACAGTCAGCATTTTATCCAGACCTCTATATAATATTTCAGCATACAAAACAACACCAGGGAACCAACACTCGCTTCCCCACAACCCCCACCCTCCCCCTCCCCACCAATTTTCTTAACCCAGCGTCATCGAACGATCAATATTAAATCAAGCTTAAAATGTGTAATGCTTGTCCCTTTTTCTTCTCTTTTTCAGACCCCTTTTGGCGCTACCTTAAGCGATGTTATGTTCAAGTGTCCCGCCTTTGGCAAGGCTGTCTGCCCATACGCCCCGCTGATTGAAAAGGACAAAGGCATCACTGGCAATTGCCCTGCATTCAAGCAAGGCTGTCCCTTCAAGATTTGCAAGTCCGTTGGAGAGTTTGTGGAAAAGTTGACTCAGATGCGAGATACCTGCTGCAAGGGAAAGCCTGCTCAAATCAAGTTTTTTCAGGATGTCCTCGCTGTCTCTACGGCGGGTGAAGAGGAGTTGGGTACTTGTCCCTTCATGGCGCATGTCTGCTGCTTCAGAGTTGATGCTGACGGGAGGGCAATCATCCCCAAGTAAAGGCCCGCGGCATATTGAGCAGCAGTTTATCAACAGGCGTGACGTGAAAAAAATTAAAGAATTGCTTGGAATAAGTTTAGTTTGGATGTTTTCTTTCAGGTTACAGATAATTTTGCTAGGCTTTGCTCGTGAAAGTTAAAGTAATACAATGTAAACTTCTTTCTTTACATCCTGTTGTGCGCTTTTACTGTAATTGACAAATACAATAAAATGATTCATAAAAAAGCATCTCTAGCGATCATCTTTTCCTCCTATAGCATGAGATATAAAGCTAAAACGAGTGTTTACTTCGTAAAATATGAGCCTTTCATTGTAGTATCAGAAATTTAAGTAGGCAATACTGGTAAATGCCTTTTTTTCTGATTCATTACTTTGACTTTAATATCCTGACGAGATTTCATTTTATCAAAAAATGCACCGATGTTATAGCCATGCCGCATTTAATGCTTGACATTTAAACGAAGAAAAGGAGTAAAATTTAAGCAATTGCTAGGAAAAGAGAATTTACAATTCAAAGATTTGAACCCAAGGCCAGAGTTTTTTGGTATCCATAACTGGTACTAACTGTTTTTTATACTGATATCCTATTTTGCTTGTTCTATTTCTTTCCCTAAGCTCCCCCTTCTCGCAAGAATACAATCGCTGTCACTTTATGTATGTACATGTCCATAATGAGCAGTTGAATAACATACTGGGTTCCCAAGTCACAGACAAAGGTTTGGCTCTGATTTTTAAATCAGAGCCAATAACGACGAAGAAAAATTCGGGGATTCAGTGGCTTGTAATGTATAACCTTATTCTCTATTTCCAAGCACTTGGGAAGAAGTAGTGCAAGTCCAGCATAGCGAGAAATGACCCAAGAAATGATACATAACTTGCTATTGTTGGTCGTATCGCTTTATTACTAAAGAAAATAATGTGAACAGCATTCAGGCAATTAAATTTAAGCTGACCGATCTTAAGAGGCAGTCCCGCTAAGAACGGTCCTCTCGACTTGGTGACCAAAAAAAGTTTACTTTATTTTTTGACCATGAAAAGGGTTGGTACACATGTTTAAAAAATGCTATAATGATTTTCCAATTCTTTATTTTTGCGCCGCCACAGGCCCTAATTGAATCTTGGCTCACCTGCCCGAACTGATAGCGATGGAAAGTGTAAATTTCATAGATTTTGTCAAGCGCGCTCTGACTGCAAAAATCTAGCTCACTGAATTCTATTTTGCTACAAGTTACAAGATGTATTCAGTTAGTTCACAGACAAACTATGGAAACTTACAAAAAAGAAATCTTACGCATTCCACCGAGATTAGAAGACACCCTTCTCTTGAGCCTTAATTTGCCTATCCAAAACTAACCAAATGAAAGGAAAGAAATCTCAAACGTTTGGTCTAAATCGTGATAAAAAACCACATCAGAGCAAAGTGTATACTCCAATGAACTGGTTTATCGCTTCAAAGCGGCGGGTATCACCTTAGCTTCCACACACCAAGAGCTCAAAATTGACGAAAATCCATATCTGTACATAATTATCGTTGGTGTCAAAGCTCATTAGCATAATTCTGAAAATTGGCGAAAATATATTTTTTTACCGTTCAGATTCTTTTACTGGCCTTCTAAACAATGGGTCTTAACTTCCTTTAATGATTGTATGCAAACGAAATCTTTTGTTGTGGTAAAACGTTGCATAAACGTTATCAGGGACCCACAAAGTAAACATTGGCGGTCCGGTTGTAAGTAGTCTATTGAATAAATTTCGTTAATTCACGTTGTAAACCAAGAGATGGAAAATATCAAATTCAAAAGTGAACATTTTTGAGTTTGGCTATTGAAGACATTAGATGCATCTTGACGGGACACACAAACATAAAATACATTATGATAATATTAAATTCTGAAACAACCACATGCAAACGTACACTCACAGCCTGCCCAATGAGAAAATGCTCTGAATGTATCCAGCAAACGCAGGCGACCCTTACGTGATCACGTTTTATCTGCAAAATGTGGGAGGGGACGGAACAAATAAATACGACAAATTTATGTTTTTTCAATACATGTATAGATAAGCATCTAATCAATGAATAGCAAAAAAAAAAAAAGGAATTCCTTAAATATTATTTTAGTCCATCACACTGTCTCCAATAATATATCGAACACAAACTTGATGTGGGGTAAGAGTGGCCTGTCCTGCAAAGCTGTGCAAAGGCACTACACATGTTGACATGTCTAGGTCAAAGAAAAAGATCCATTACAAATAGACCTTCATACTAGATCTCCTTTAAAGGTAGAGAGTTTAATATCCGTAATCTGGAATTGTTAAACAGAACTTGAAAGAGGATTTGAAAAGCGGTTGGAAAAGGGTTATGTTGTATGGAGAA
>JAEMWC010000424.1:282500-295000 GCA_016490735.1 Pachyseris speciosa | reverse complement strand
AAGAGTATATTGTTGACAGATCTGTCAAATCATGCTATCTTTAACGTGATAGATGAGATCGTTCAGGATGGAGAAATAAAACTGTTGTCTTTGTAAAAGACATCCTTTTTGCAACCAGCTCACCAGCAAATGAGAAGAATTTTTAATTTTGCTGGAATTCCGAACGGGTTACGTCGCGTGATACAACGAACAGCTCTATTGAAGCCAGAAGGAACAGCAAAGAAATGCCGGCGGCGAAAACCTATTGTTCACTATTTGGCATTCGCTGCGGCTGTAGCTTGCGCTCCATGTCTTTCAGTCTTCGAAATTTACGGCCGTCGGCTTGCGCTCCACATCTTTCAGTCTTCAAAATTTAAAGCCATTGGGATCGATGAACGATAGGCGAACTCATGCGAGAGAATCATTCAACCAGTTTCTTCTACATGTAGTTTCAAAATGTTCAAGCGTATTCGAAAACCACGTCTAGAGCCTCAGGCTTCGTGAAGGCTTCGCGTGAGCAACCCTTTTGCTCACTGTCCAGCATAAATAAATCTGTCGGTGTAATAAATAAAGCTTTCTATCTCTTCGCATCAAAAAATAAATCTCTAGTACGATTCACGCACGTTCGAAATCGAATGGCTGTCAACACATGCTGACAAAAGGCGAGCGAGGTGTCGTTGCTAGGTGAAGCGTTCATATCACACTGTGATTGGTTTCGCGGGAAAAATGGATACACAAACATGGAGAATGTACCCATATTTGGAGGAATATTTTGCGTTTTACCGCTGGTTTTAACTAGTGTGGACACAGAAAACATGGCTGCCACTGAAATACAACAGCATCGGTCAAAAATGAGCGATTTTCTGAAATTTATGGCCGATTTTCAGGCAAAAAAGGCTAATAAAATACGACCAGAGGACACGTTTATTTAGTTTACTTCTGGAAGATGTATCGTTGAGGTTTGAAACTTGGCAGGGCCGAACTACATAGGAAAACGAAACTTTTCACCGCAGTGCGCACTCGAGAGTGGAACAGCACATGAGTGAGGAGAACTTGAATTTTAGGAAGGTAAAATTTCTGAATTTTTCTCATTACAACATAAAAAATCAAAATGACAATGCGGACTGCGGTGAAAAGTTGAGTTTTAGTCCATTTTAATCGTGTTCCAAATCTCAGAGCTAAATAATAAATTCCAATTTAGATTTAATCATTATTGTGAATTTGCTTTCAGATGACCACACTCCAGAATTTTTGTAATTCTTAACATTCCTTAAATTTTTCCAAAATGAAAAATATTTTTTAAGAATCTATAAGTTTCAGTGAATATGTGATGTTAAAATGAGTGCAGTATCTGTAATATATCTGTAAAAATAACACCCTCAACTATTGTCCAAAAATGACCAAATTAAGGTCCAGGAATACCTTAAGTATATACGTGAGACTGAAGGTGGAGAGTCCTTCTTAGTTAGAACTTGTAAATTTTTTAGAATTAAGACGTAAGGATTCTCTTCCTGCATTTAAGAAGCGTTTATATAATGTAATTTTTAAAGAACAACTTAGTCTAAATCACTTTAGTATTTAGCTTGATATTAATTTAATTTAATATTCAATAGAATCTTTAGATTTGAATTTTATACATTTTTTTCCAATTTTGAGGGCCACAAGTTTATTAGCTTTTACCTATTTAGTGTTACCCTCCATAAATAAAGTGTTTACTTACCTACTTACTTACTTACTTACTTACTTACTTACTTCTTAACTTTAGTCTCTTTGAAACAAATTTAGTAGTTTTTTTTTGTGTGTAATTTTCAAATGACAAATTAACGTCACAGTTCCTTTGGGTATTCGTATCAATAGAGATTACAATAACAAGGCAACAAAAGACAATGTTTGGCGCAATGGGGGGAATACCACTCCGCAATCGGCGTGACAGACGACTTCGTAACGTGACTAAAAGCCTAAACTTATCTCCCCAGTGCTCTAAAAGACCCGCGCTGGATTGAACAAATTATAGGCCGGTACAAAAGCAAATCAACGCGATCTAAAAGCCTAACTTTCCACGGCACTACGAGCTGAACCTCCGCCCAGCCTCGTGCTATAATGGAAAGAGTGTAGGCAGTAAAAACAGGCTCAAGCCTCCTTATCTCCCGGCACTATGAGCCGACTCCGCCGGCACGTGCTGGATCGGACAAGAATAAAGGCAGATAAAGAGCGTAATATAGCATAGCATGAAAAAACAAAGTTTGGGGAAGTAGCTGCAAGACTTAACCGAAAGCGAATACCGAGAAGTGAACCCAAATTTTATTAAATGCAACAACAACCTCCAAACGGAGGGTTGGGTGTGAATAAAAATCTTTCTAACGTTAAGGTACTCCTTACAGTAGCTAAAAGAGCTTAGAGAAGGGCACTTTGGACCGTGCCAGGACCTTATACACAGATGTCTAGAACTAAACCAATGGCGATTAATGTACCATCGAATACAAGAAGCTTGTTCAATGTTCAGCGAGACATGAATAGAACTAGTTGTTACTTTTAGCCATGCAAAGCAAATGATATATATGTAGCAGACAGTATTGCAACATAGATACAGAAATGCCATTGTATTTACCAAAGTATGAATGTACATTCATGTCTCGAAGCCGGACTATGAATGTACAAAAAAAGTCATTCATGTCTCATTTGCGTTACGCAATGTTAACAAACTAACTTGACAGTAGAACTAAAGGCCTAACATGTCACGCTCCATTAACTGCGTTTTACAATGCTGTTGTAAAACTCTAATAATGCGGTAGTTTCATATTCAGTTTTCAAATGTTGGTCGACAAGGAGAGAAGAGGAGCCAATGCCAAGACGACATTGAATGAGTTCAAGACCAGGGATCGTTATGTCAAGGATGACCATCGGTTCAAAGATCGCTTCAGCAAGCAGAATCCAAGGAAGATAGTCAAGCTGTGGGCAGAGAAGGAGATGTGTAATCTGAGCAGGTGGGGTAGTTTTTCCTCATGTTTGCTCTGATCTGATCTCTAATAACTAGTTGTTTGATTTTACATGTAGGTTTAATTTTTAAGTTAGTCATATTGTCTGGTACAGTACATGTAATTGAAGATAATCACTGATGTAACATGCACATTGCAAAATCATCATCATCGTCGTTGCCGTCATTGTTGTCATCGTCATCGTCATCATATCTGTTGCCTCCAGTTGGCCATTCATCCCATATTTGGTCATCTTGAATAAAATAATGATCAATACCATGCTGTTTAAAATTGGTCTCCTGGTAGTAGGTTTGGGCTATATACAGGAAGAGGTCTTTTTATTTATTACAAAAGGGCATTTTTCAACGATGAACGCTATACATGTACATCAAGAGTAATTTATTATTGTATTGCTTAGAGTTGCTGAGTAATTGTCAGTCAAATCACTTATCATCTGTACTTGATTGTCATAACTTAGGACTAAGAGTTTCTGATCAATTGTCAGTTGTTACCATTATCGAGTCACAAAGAGTTTGTGACTATTGTCAGCCAAGACGACATTGAATGAGTTCAAGACCAGGGATCGTTATGTCAAGGATGACCATCGGTTCAAAGATCGCTTCAGCAAGCAGAATCCAAGGAAGATAGTCAAGCTGTGGGCAGAGAAGGAGATGTGTAATATGAGCAGGTGGGGTAGTTTTTCCTCATGTTTGCTCTGATCTGATCTCTAATAACTAGTTGTTTGATTTTACATGTAGGTTTAATTTTTAAGTTAGTCATATTGTCTGGTACAGTACATGTAATTGAAGATAATCACTGATGTAACATGCACATTGCAAAATCATCATCATCGTCGTTGCCGTCATTGTTGTCATCGTCATCGTCATCATATCTGTTGTCTCCAGTAGGCCATTCATCCCATATTTGGTCATCTTGAATAAAATAATGATCAATACCATGCTGTTTAAAATTGGTCTCCTGGTAGTAGGTTTGGGCTATATACAGGAAGAGGTCTTTTTATTTATTACAAAAGGGCATTTTTCAACGATGAACGCTGTACATGTACATCAAGAGTAATTTATTATTGTATTGCTTAGAGTTGCTGAGTAATTGTCAGTCAAATCACTTATCATCTGTACTTGATTGTCATAACTTAGGACTAAGAGTTTCTGATCAATTGTCAGTTGTTACCATTATCGAGTCACAAAGAGTTTGTGACTATTGTCAGCTGTGATCCATTATCATTGTATTCCCGTTTCTGATCTATTGTCGGTTATAATTGTTCAGCAAATGGTTGTCAGGCCTGCATTAACTTTACCTTACCCCGTTCTGTTTCAGGATGAAGAAAGCCGGCATTCCTTGCCCAACTGTTGCACTACTGAAGAAGCACATTCTGGTCATGAGTTTTGTTGGCAAGGACCAAAAACCTGCCCCTAAACTGAAAGATGCAGTTCTTTCTTCACGCCAGCTACAGCAGGCATATGAACAGTGTGTGGAGGTGAGATGTGGGCGTTTGCTACACTAAGGATCAACATCAGTATGTGTATATACATGTGCTAGCAAAACTGGTTTGTGCACACTAGTCAAGAACTTGTGACCAATGTTTTGTCCTAACTCAGCTAACACCACTGTAACACGTCATGAAATGCTGGGGAAGACAATGAGGAGTGGGTAGGGAGCAGGCACTGTAGATTCAGTAATACCCTCAGCCATGCCAATCAATTGTGGGCTGTTCTTAAATCCATATCCACGATACTCTCATTACAGATAATGTGCACCATGTACCGGAAATGCAGGCTAATCCATGCAGATCTGAGTGAATACAACATGCTGTGGCATGAAGACAAGGTTTGGTTCATAGATGTGAGTCAGTCTGTGGAGCCATTCAACCCAGATGCTCTGGAGTTCCTCTACAGAGACTGTACAAATGTCGTGCAGTTCTTCACCAAATACGGAGTGCCAGACGTTGCACCAGCTCACGAGCTTTTCAACAAGGTCACACAACTGGGCATCTCTCCTAATCCAGAGCAAGACTTTGTCTCTCAGGTACCACTCCTTTTATAGCTTTGTTGGTTGAGGTTTGTCACCGTTTATACATCTCCAATTGTGATTAGCATCTGAATTCTCTTTGTAAAACCACTAGTTGATCAAGTGTGCAAGGTGTGAGAGTAAAAGAAATGATCACCTTGGGGAGCAGGGTTGGCGCAGTGGTGAGAGCGGTCGCCTTCCACCAATGTGTCCCGGGTTTGATTCCCGCACTTGGCGTGGTTCTACTCTGCCCCGAGAGGTTTTTCTTCGGGTACTCCAGTTTTTCCCTCTCCTCAAAAACCAACATTAGATTACATTTGATTCGATTCGATTCGATTCTTCTTGATTTAAGACCTGATTTGATTTAGTCTCTTCAATTAGTAGAGCACCTGTGCTCGCGGCTTAAAAGATTTGAGACTTACTTGGAAATCGACGTATGATCAAAGTTTATTTTGCATAGCTTTCCAAGCAAGAGCTGTTACTATAGCGACGGTAACACGTGGCTTCTCATTATGAAAAAGATCAATTATCTCGAAATCCAGTCAGATGCTTCGTAACGAAACTTTAAGAGTGTAAACTACTCAAGTCTCACAACTTATAGGCCAAATCAGAAAAGAATATGTACGAGCGTTTTCAAACAAATTGCAAATAAATTTTTAAAGGCTGTTTTCTGCTCATTCCCTCATTTTTCTTCAACCTTTGCAAAGAAATGTTAAACTTTCACACTTTTTTCTCTGTTCAAGGAATTATCATGATATCCACAAAATACAAATAACGATAAAACAAAACAGTTACACAAAGCAAATGAAAGTGGCGAGGAAGCCCAAAAGGAAACCACGAGGCTTATAGAAATTGGGCTCCCTCAGAGTAAAAATAAAGTTAACAGTAACAGTAAGGCCAGGATCGAAAGTAAAATACGATGAGGGTAAGTGTAACTTAACTAAATACATAGACTGAGTTGACAAAATATAAAGTATGGTACCTGTAACAATGACTATAAAAATAATATCAGACATGTGAAGAAAGATAACTATTTACTACAAGATTTTTAGCTAATAATTCACATATAATGTTTTTTTGAATTTCGTTTTGAATGAGTGGAGAGAATTAGATTCTTTAAGATCATTTTATAAATTTATGCAAATTAGGAGCATTGTGACTTAAGCTTGTCCTTGCTTTAAATATTCTACAATAACAGCTATCTAGGAGGCTCAATGTGAATTAAAAGTGTTTTTGATACCACGATAATTCTCAATTTTTGTTGTACCTCTATTGAGCGGCCAGCCTCTATTATGCGGCCAGTTTTCAAAATCCCTAGGGTGGCCGCTTAATAGAGGTCGCACTGTATTGACGTTTTGATTTTGACTGTCTGATTTTCTATGTAACCGTGACGGCCTTCGAAACACACAAAATGTAGTCTTAGACAGTCTAATTTTCCAAAATTTCCTGGGTAAAGCATGCCCCCAGACCCCTCTAGAATCTAGCGCCTTCTGCTCTTGACATCTCGAGCCTTCGGCGCCCAAACGCACCTCACCACGCAAAAACCTGTCTACAGGCCTCCTGATTCACAAATAGCATCCATAAAAAGCGTGATGAAATTTAAACATAGTTTAGTCTGTATCCTGCACGTGCCTGAAATGCATCAGGTGGTTTATGGTTTGGGAAATTCGGGTCTGTAAATTTTCGGTTTTGGTGGTTTCGTATTCGGTTTTAATCGAAATTCACTTCCGTTTTTCGGTTTTGGATACTTTTTTGAGCGGTTTTTCGGTTTCTAGTAGACCCCAATGCCTTTCCCCCTTGTTCACGTGGACACCCACCACACGTCTTAACTGCATCTTATGTTGTCAGGGTTGTTGTTTGATCGAGTAACTACCAGACATAAACGTCGCCTGCTCCAGTCGTCTATGCAGCCATGAATGGGAAAACCATAGGGTTTAAGCTTGACGTATTCGTCTGCATGCCAAACGGCATTTGGTCCAGGATTGTGGTATTCAGTCTTTCAGTTTGTGCTCTTTTCTCTGTTGACACCCATCAGGATCCAATTCACGCAGCAAAGTCTCAAAGACTGCGCACTAGTGGAGGAACTTGATGTCCCTTTAACTGAAGACTATGCCTCACGTGCTTGTATCCAGAAATACAATCAGGGCCGTCTAACATTCGTCTTACTTTGTCAATTACGGCATTCACAACTATCATAAGTCGAGAGGCCTGTAAGACTGGGTCCTGTAAAGGCTTTTTTGTTCAGAGCAAACTTGGAAGCCGCAGACTTCTAATTTAGAAGTAAATCCCCTTAAAAGGATGACGACAAATTTGTATACGCCAGAAGAGGTCCCAGAAAGAAGGAAAATAATTTATGTCATATCATGCGAACTCTGATTGGCTGTTTGAAGACATTATTCAATGCAAACTGGATGGACACTCGACTTAGGGGTAATAATATCCGGCGATACGGCCAACAACGGCAACTAATGCCTCGTTATACTTCACGGGTCATTTCTCGCCCAGTGTTTGAACTTGCACGACTTCCTCCCGAAATGCGTGGAAATAAAGAATAAGATTCCATATTTTAAGCCACTGAGTCCCCAGGTTTTTCTTGGCCTTTAAAATGTAAAAATGCAGCCAAACCGTCGTTTTGTGACGTGCAACCTAGTGTTTCTTCTAACTTAGACATGTTTTTCAACCGCTCATAATGGACATGCACACACATAAGGGGACACTATGGTTGAATTCTTGTTAGAAGGGGAGTTCTAGGAAAGAAATAGAACAAGGAAATACAATAGCACTTACTTCGCAGTAACGGATACGGAAGCACCTTGGGTTCAAATCTTTAACTGTAAATTCTCTTTCGACAGTAATTGCTTAACTTTAACCCCCTTTTATCTTTAAAATAAAACGCCCGGCCTAGAAAGCAAAAAAAACAAAAAAACAAAAAAAAAAAACACCCAAGCATTTAATGCGCCATGGGCTATGTGATATATCGGTGCATTTTTGGATCGAATGAAATCTCGGCGGTATTTTAATTTCCCGAATCACCTACTTAAAATTTCTCATACTGGAATAAAAGGCTCTAGATTACTATGTAAACACTCGTTTTTGCCTCATACCTCATGTTATAAGAGTAAAACATGTAAACTGGTGATACTGTTTGGTGCACTTTGTTGTATTCGTCACTTACAGTAACAGCGGACCAGCCTACATTGTATTGCACCAACTTTCCCTGACAAAATCTAGCAAAAAAACCCTGTAAATTGGCTGGAGGAAAGGATCAGAGCTAAACGGCTTATTCAAAGCAATTCTTTTTCTTCTTTTCTCAACACACGTACACGCCTGTTGATAAACCGTTGCTCAATATGCCGCGGGCCTTTACTTGGGGATGATTGCCTTCCCGGCAGCATCAACGCTGAAGCTGCAGACATGCGCCATGAATGGGCAAGTACCTAACTCCTTCTCATCCGCCCTAAAGACAGTGAGGACATCCTGAAAAAACTTGATTTGAGCAGTTTTGCCCTTGCAGCAGGTATCTCGCATCTGAGTCAACTTTTCCACAAACTCTCCAACGGACTTGCAGATCTTGAAGGGACAGCCTTGCTTGAATGCAGGGCAATTGCCAGTGATGCCTTTGTCCTTTTTAATCAGCGGGGCGTATGGGCAGACAGCCTTGCCAAAGGCAGGACACTTTAACATAACATCGCTTAAGCTGACGCCAAAAGGGGTCTGAAAAAGAGAGGAAAAAGAGACAAGCATTACACATTTTAAGCTTGATTTTATATTGACTGTTCGATGACGCTGGGTTAAGAAGCCGAAAGGGGTCTGAAACAGAAATTAAAGATAAAACATTTGATATTTAAGGCTTGATTAAATATTCATCGAGTCTTCGAAGAAGAAGCAATATTGGAGCCTAATTCTATAAATAAATAAATCAATCAATCAATCAATAAATGAATTAATAAATAAATAAATAAATAAATAAATGAAAGAAAGAAAGGCAAGCGAGTCAATTAGCGCCCTGGGGAAAGAGGGCTGAGAAAGAAAATAAAGATCAGTAGACAACACATTGCACATTTTAAGCTTGATTCAAAAGCAGAGTACCGAGTCTTCGAAGAAAAAGCAGCAATTCTATTTAAGGGGCCAAGCGAATATTAGTATCCTGTGGTGCTGTTTGCTATGCTGCAGAATTAGGTTTCAACCTTTTGAGTCTGGATAAAATGCTCTGTTGACCATTGGATGTGAAAGGCACGGCACGAGGGGTTCTTTCCTATGGTAATGTTTTTTATGCTTGCTGCACAACACAGCTCCACCTTTTGCGACTGCGGGTAAAATTGTAATATTAAAGATTCTGGCATAACTGTTGCGCTTTTACAAGGCGACCCTAGCTATTGAAAAGTACGGTCATGTGCCGAGGTTTTTTATGCTATACAAGGTATCTATAACTTCGAGTCTTCAAATGCAATCCTTGAGTGTGATCATTCAAATACTAATAATGATAACAATAACAATAACAATCACTTTGAGAGAATCGAATTACATAATTTATTATTATTATTGGCCAGTACAGATGCTATAGGAGAATCCTTGTTTACAATATTTGCCTCATTAGCATGAACAATTCAGTTTCTGATGGAGCTACAAATAAATAAGTTCTGAATATTGAAAGGTCATAAAATGAATAACTTTGCCAATGAATATGAGCCTCATGTATTAAATAGTTTTTGTGCAACTCGGGCTTAAAAACTCAAAATTTTGCAAAGAATGTATGAGCTCATTAGTGGTTTTGCCACCCAGAAATTTTGCATATTCTCCTTGGATATTACAGCTAAAGAGCTGAAATTTTCACTTGCTCTTTAGCTGCCTGGACTCAAGTTACATCTTTAACATGTTTCCTTCTGTAAGCAAAGCCGTATGCAAATGAACAAAAATGTAAACAATGACGTAAGCATGAATCCCCTTATACTAATCGAGGAAACGAAGTCGAAGCAAATCAAATGTTGATTTTTGAGGACAAGTACCCGGAGAAAAAACTCTCGGATCAGTACTTTCCTAGGGTTTTGTTTATTATGCTGTACAGGTTGGTCTATTATTTAATTCTGTGAATACAATCCTAAAAGATGACCATGCACTATATTAGAGAATAAGCCTACAATGGCTACTGACTTGCCTAGTGCCAATAAGAATCAAAATCCTTCAAAAAGGGTTACCAATGAAACGGTGAGGACCTTCCTACGATGCTGCATGAATTCTAACTGTACAGTGTGGATAAAATTCTGAAGTGTGACCATGGAAAAGAAAGCTTTTGTACAGTGTTTCCTTGTAATTATGTTTATGACGTAGATGGTGGCTCTACCTTTTGCATCTGTAAAAAATGTCCCCAAGTGTGACCATCTAAATGAAAGTTACTGAGTAGTACTTTTCTGCGGTGCTGTTTATTATCACTTCAAAGAGGTTCTAGCCTTCTGATAGTGAGGATAAGGTCCCAATTAGAAGTGTGACTATTCATATGAAATCTAATTAGCAATACTCTGCTATGTTCTTTTTTCTGTTTGTTACTATTTACTCCGACTAAAATTCATTCATTCACGAAAAGATCTAGTAATCTTATGAAAACGTACCACGATGTAGTCTGGGGAAATTATGGCCTTTCCCTTGGTGTCCTTGGCAATTGGGCAGCCACCCTTAGTTTGGAATAATGGGCAGGCAGTTCCCACGACAGCGTCATTTTCTTTAGCAGTCACAAGGACTTCCCTGAGGAACTCGACGTAAGCGGCCAAGCTTGTCTTCAAATTCTCCCACGGTATTGCATGCCTTGAAGGGGCAGCCATTCTTGAACTCTTGACATTTGCCAGCGGAACCTTTCTTTTGCTCTGGGAGCTTTGAATATGGGCAAACATTATCCGCGAACACGGGACAAACGCGATACTGAGGCTGCGTACTGAAGGAAAGAAAAAAGTGAAGCAGTCAGTCAAGCTTTTAAAAATAATAAGGCCCATACTGGACCACAATCAAAGCAACTGATGCTTAATTCTTATATACAAGGCTGCCCCAGTGTGAAAAGTTTGGATATTTTTTAATGGTCAGATTTTTGTGCGGGAGTGGCACTTTGAACAACCATTCCGCGAAAAAGGGTCGAAAACGGCGGCCACTCCTAGGCTGGTCTTTGTTACCGCATAATCTGGATGTAGACTTCAAATTGGTAAAATGCCGAGACGTTTTATCACTCTTTAGGCACGGTTCAAACATCGAACTTCACATGTACCGAATCTAATGCAAATGAGCGAAAACAATACATTTTTCTCATTTACATGGAAAAGAAAGCTTTTGTACAGTGTTCCCTTGTAATTATGTTTATGACGTAGATGGTGGCTCTACCTTTTGCATCTGTAAAAAATGTCCCCAAGTGTGACCATCTAAATGAAAGTTACTGAGTAGTACTTTTCTGCGGTGCTGTTTATTATCACTTCAAAGAGGTTCTAGCCTTCTGATAGTGAGGATAAGGTCCCAATTAGAAGTGTGACTATTCATATGAAATCTAATTAGCAATACTCTGCTATGTTCTTTTTTCTGTTTGTTACTATTTACTCCGACTAAAATTTCATTCATTCACGAAAAGATCTAGTAATCTTATGAAAACGTACCACGATGTAGTCTGGGGAAATTATGGCCTTTCCCTTGGTGTCCTTGGCAATTGGGCAGCCACCCTTAGTTTGGAATAATGGGCAGGCAGTTCCCACGACAGCGTCATTTTCTTTAGCAGTCACAAGGACTTCCCTGAGGAACTCGACGTAAGCGGCCAAGCTTGTCTTCAAATTCTCCCACGGTATTGCATGCCTTGAAGGGGCAGCCATTCTTGAACTCTTGACATTTGCCAGCGGAACCTTTCTTTTGCTCTGGGAGCTTTGAATATGGGCAAACATTATCCGCGAACACGGGACAAACGCGATACTGAGGCTGCGTACTGAAGGAAAGAAAAAAGTGAAGCAGTCAGTCAAGCTTTTAAAAATAATAAGGCCCATACTGGACCACAATCAAAGCAACTGATGCTTAATTCTTATATACAAGGCTGCCCCAGTGTGAAAAGTTTGGATATTTTTTAATGGTCAGATTTTTGTGCGGGAGTGGCACTTTGAACAACCATTCCGCGAAAAAGGGTCGAAAACGGCGGCCACTCCTAGGCTGGTCTTTGTTACCGCATAATCTGGATGTAGACTTCAAATTGGTAAAATGCCGAGACGTTTTATCACTCTTTAGGCACGGTTCAAACATCGAACTTCACATGTACCGAATCTAATGCAAATGAGCGAAAACAATACATTTTTCTCATTTACATGGAAAAGAAAGCTTTTGTACAGTGTTCCCTTGTAATTATGTTTATGACGTAGATGGTGGCTCTACCTTTTGCATCTGTAAAAAATGTCCCCAAGTGTGACCATCTAAATGAAAGTTACTGAGTAGTACTTTTCTGCGGTGCTGTTTATTATCACTTCAAAGAGGTTCTAGCCTTCTGATAGTGAGGATAAGGTCCCA
>JAEMWC010000424.1:40000-277500 GCA_016490735.1 Pachyseris speciosa | reverse complement strand
ATGTAAGCTTAACATTTAGAGACACGGAAAATGCCATTTTTCAGCAGTTAGCCCAACTCAGGAGGTTCCTTTAATACTCGGATCAAGCGTGTAGTGATGCCCACTCTTTCATTCTCTGATGCAGTCGGACACAAGCTCATCGCATTTTCCACTCAATTTGAAACCCCGGCACTTCAACCACCGTTTTAACTACCCCACAGTGTTGTCTTCTGGTTCTCTTCAAAATCTGGAGAAGGGAACATCGTCATCTTCACTCAGAACGGTTAAAGAGGGAAGAGAACTGTTCGCGAACGACATAATTTCAAGTTACACTCTTACAGAAAAGCGATTTGTTTGTCTGAGTCACCCATCGGGCTCCAATTTTGTGACGTCATTAGTGCGCGTCGCAATTGTGCAAGCATGAGCATATCTGCATACACTCTTTATGATGACCAAGACAGAAGACAAAATCTCCTGTGTATCATCATATGATCTGTATTGGAAAAACAAAATGTACAAGCAAATAAGGGCTATTGTCTTACTGGCTTTGATGGCGCGTAATTAAACTTGGCATGGTATTTGCATGGTGGTGTCAGAACATGTTCACATGTAGCTTGACGCGTCGACAAGCAGGTGTCAATCATTTTGTGGGCGTGTGTTGG
The DNA here is from genome assembly GCA_016490735.1 of Pachyseris speciosa. NCBI lineage: Eukaryota > Metazoa > Cnidaria > Anthozoa > Scleractinia > Pachyseridae > Pachyseris > Pachyseris speciosa. The sequence goes on along the minus strand of JAEMWC010000424.1, from coordinate 276,859 downwards.
CCGCATATATAAAGGGTTCAATCTCACTTGAACGTTAGTTGGTTTGTCAGTGACAGAGGAAACTACACCGGCTCAAGTATTTTCAATTATCAAGCGAAATTCTGGTATAGCGTTCTTCCAAAGATGTCCAAAGTAAGTGAATTCCTGTTGACATTTTGAATGCAAACTTAACATTTTGGAAAGCCACGCTGCATGTACTTTGGAAGGAAAATGTATATATATTGATTGTGCTCCTGGACGTAAATTGAACCAACGACCCTGAACCAACGAGTAGTCCACGGTGGCGTAATTGGTATTGGCGTAGTTGGTCTTGAAGCAGCTTGGTTGAAAGCGTAAGTCCACATGGGTATCTTGATAAAAGAAAAACTAAGCGTTTTCCAACAACGTCTTCCAGGCGTGGAAAGACCAGGGCTTTTTTGTCAGTCAACAGTGACTCAGATAATAGGGAGTTTAAGAAACGAGGACGGTTTTAAGAAGTGAGAACGCCACAAAACAATAGGTTTAATGAGCAAAAACAATAGCCCTGCACGTGGTTTTACATTTTGGTACATTTCTTTGCCTTCCTCTGCAAAACAACAACGTGAAATGATCAAATTTTAGGTTTTGTGGGGAACGTGAGCCATGATGGCAATTTTTTCTTCCTTTTTCCTTACTTTAATACCGTTCATAGAAATTTAGTTCCTGGATAGTTCGCCGATATTTTACAAGTTGAACAAATTGGAATAATTGCGAAAGTGCTACACTAACGAGAGGATATATTTTAAAACGACGTTTTCGTTGCCGTCGCGTCGTCGTTTCTTACACTCCCTAATGGCTAGCCTTCGAACCAGGCGTTGTTCCACGTACACAGTGAAGTACTGTCTGCATAGCCTGTTGGATTTCGGACTTTTTCTTTCTCGATATCTTTAACCGGGGAAGGGTTAAAGAAGAACAGAACTTCACTTTTCCGAAACAGTTTAGTTCGCAAGAAACAGTCAGCGAACGGAAAGTAGAAATTTCACACCTCACGCTTTAGGCGGTCAGGGGCGTAGCGAGGTTGTTGAATAGTTGTAGAACGCAAAGAGCCGTTATCACGCCGAAGGCGTGTATCGAGCGCCGAAGTTGCTAGCTTCTAGGGGGGTCCGGAGACATGCTCACTGAAACCTCTAAAACGCCATTTCATGCATTCCTCAGAGCCGAAAAAGTGTCTGTGAAGAACCAGATAACCAAAATATTCATAATCCAGTATTCCCGTAGCCAGAAATGATCGTTTTGTTTGTCATGAAATGCAAATTGACCGTTTTATTTGCTATGATTGAATGTGATCTGAACTCTCCTTTACCACGAACACAAATTTGAGAAATCTGTGCTGGGCTACAAAGATTTGAGACTTCAATAAAGTTATTATTTTTTATTGTACTAAAGATGATAAAAAGGTCTCGGCATTTTATCACTTCGTATTGCGCATCCAGATTGTACAGTAATCAAGACTGGCCCAGGAGTGGCCGCAGTTTTCGATCTGTTTTTTTTTTTCGCGGAATGATTGTTCAATTCGAGTACTCAAAAATACCCAAACTTTTCACACTGGGGCAGCGTTGGGGTTTTGAATTTTAAAAGCTTCACTGAAAAGCTCCCGGAGCAAAAGAAAGGTTGCCCAGAGTTCAAGAATGGATGCCCCTTCATGGCATGCAAGTCCGTAGGAGAGTTTGAAGACAAGCTTGGCCAGATGCGCGACAAGTGTAAGGGTGACGCCGCTTACGTCGAGTTCCTCAGGGAAGTCCTCGTGACTGCTAAAGAAAAGGAAGCTGTCGTGGGAACTCCCTGCCCATTTTTCCAAACTAAGGGTGGCTGCCCATTTGCCAAGGACACCAAGGGAAATGCCATAATTTCCCCAGACTACATCGTGGTATGTTAACCATTAGATCTATTCATAAATGACAACCTGATTTTTAGTCGTGATAAATAGCAACAAATATAAAAATGATCATAGCAGGATACTGCTAAGGAAATATCATATCAATAGGGATATCAATTTGGGAGTTTATCCTCACACTCACAAGTCTTAGAACCTCTTGGTGTAGTGATGATAAACTTACCACAGTAAACCAATGCTTAGTAGCTTTTATTTAAGCCGGGTCAAACTTGAGGACTTATTCTTTCAGACTCAAAAGTTAAAAGTCACTCTGCATGCACTACATACTTAAGATAACCAATGCAAAGTATACTAAGTATATAAAGTATACTACTACTAAGTGTTCCTATGCAAATCCGTTGTCAAAAAAAAAATGCGTGAGGCGTTTGTTTCTCAGCAAAAAGTTATATTGCTAATTAATGGTACAAGGCAAAGCATACCACTGACAAAAATTGAGGGAATTAGGTCTGCCAGAAGACGTTCTTTAGTTTTTTTTTTTTCATACATTCGTCTGTAATTCTTTGCAGCCGGCTGAAAAATTCCCGAGGAAAAATAACCGACGAATGTAAGAGAATTTACAAAAGCCAGAGAACGTTTTCTACCACGGCTAAATCCCTCAAATTTTGTCAGTGGAACCCTTTACATATTACCAGTAACAATATAACGTTTTGATGAGAAAAAAGCGCTTCACGCATTTTTATGACAACGGATTTGCAAACGAACACTTGTAATTTGTTATGTTTGCCTACCCGCCAAGATGGCTTCCAAAACCGCGATAAGGTCTATTGGAATTTTCGTATTTGCCAAACGTCCTGGAATATAATAAGAGGTCGGGGAACAAGTACAACATCTCAAGGTATTAATGTTTTGATTTTGTTTACCGCTCGACACATTTCTTACAAAGTTTCTGCGATTTTTATATGCCCTGCACCTACGCAAAGGGCCCCTGCTACCATCATCTTGTCCGTCACTTCTGGTAATGAGTATCTTGCATAACATTTGCAAAACGTCACTACATGTGTAAGTACTGACTGCTCAATAGCTTTTACCTGAATGTTACACTCTAGGATTTATCGACAGACCCAGAAATCAGGATGACCTGCGGTCAATTTCCTTTCCAATTATCAAGTTTGTAATTATAGGTTTTTTAGTCTTTTAGCGTTATTGTAGTTAATTACTCAATTCAACCCTATTGGTTGCAATGTAATTATTCCCATAAACGCATCTATATACCTAAACCTCAACAGGAAAGTTGTGTTAGATCGATCACTCGCAATCTTAAAGTTGGAGCTGTGTTGAGCATCATAATAAACAGTCCCATAGGAAAGAGCCCTTGTGTCGTCCCTTTCACATCAATAGCCACCCGTTAGGATTTTATCCACAGACTCAAAGGTTGAGACCTAGTTTTGCAGCATAGCAAACAACACAACAGGACTTAACACACGAATACTCGCTTGCCTTTCTTTCTATCTTTTTATTTATTTATTTAGTGTTTTTTGATAGAATCAGGTTCCAATCTTGCTTCTTCTTCGAAGACTCAGTGAATATTGATTCAAGCCTAAAATGTGCAATGTATTGTCTATCTTTATTTTTCTCAGACCTCTTTCCACATGACACTAATACTCGCTTGCCTTTCTTTTATTTTGTTTATCTTTATTTTCTGTTTCAGACCCCTTTTGGCGTCAGCTTAAGCGATGTTATGTTCAAGTGTCCTGCCTTTGGTGAGGCTGTCTGCCTATACGCCCCGCTGATTAAAAAGGACAAAGGCATCACTGGCAATTGTCCTGCATTCAAGGAAGGCTGTCCCTCCAAGATCTGCAAGGCCGTCGGAGAGTTTGTGGAAAAGTTGACTCAGATGCGAGATACCTGCTACAATGGAAAACCTGCTCAAATCAAGTTTTTTCAGGATATCCTTGCTGTCTGTACGGCGGGTGAGAAGACTACATCGTGGTACGTTTTTCATTAATTAGATCTTTTCATGAATGACAACCTTACCTTTTTACGGGGCCACAAACAAAAAAGATCATCGCAGTGTATTGCTAATTAGTTTTCATATGAATAGTCACACTTCCAATTTCGACCTTATCCTCACTCTCAGAAAGTTGAACCTCTTTGTATTGATAATAAACAGCACCACAGAAAAGTACTGCTCAATAGCTTTCGTTTAAATGGTCACACTTCAGGACCTTTTTCAGAGTCAAATAAGTTAAAACCACTTTGTACGGCATAAACATAAGTTAGAAGAAGGAAACACTGCACATTAACTTTTCATTTCCATGGTCACACTTCAGAAATTTATCCACACTCAAAGTTACAACATCCCCATTTGCAGCACAGAATTCATGCAGCATCATAGAAACGTCCTCCCCATTTGTTTGGTCACACTTTTTGAAGGATTTTGATTCATATTCGCACCCGAAAAGTTAGTAACTCCTGTATCCATATATCGGCATTAAGGATTGTATTCGCAGACTTAAAGTGTAGACCACCCTTTCCTGACAGCATAATAAACAGCACCCCAGGAAAGTGCTAATCACACCTGAAGTGTGAGTTCTATTTGGGAAACAGGGTTGCCGCAGTGGTGAGAGCGCTTACTGTCCACCAATCTGGCCTGGGTTCGATTCCAGGACTCGGTGTGATAGGAGGATTGATTTTTCTGGTTTTCCGGGTACTCCGGTTTTCCCCTCCACAAACCAATATTTGACTTGATTTCATTCTAGTTTTAGAGTTTATTTGAAGTTTACTCGGTTTGTAGAGCATATGTGCTCGGCTAATACTACAGTTATTGGTTTATTATCGTTATTATTATTACTGTTATACAGTTATTGTGATTCTGACGTGATTATGATTAGTATACGTAATCACATGATTTCGAGTGCAGTTTGGAATAATTAAGCACAAGTTCATTTTCTCGCCCAATTTGTGGACAACCAAAAAGACAGTGCTTTTCGCACTGTGCTCGTTTTTTGAGCTGTTGTCAACTCCTCTGCCCAAGAAAACCTGCTCAAAATGCCGGCCATTGTTGTTTGTTTTCACAAGTTTCAACGCAGTTCAAACTTACCGCGAACTTGTTGCTATAGATACAGCTAAGATGTGATTGCTAATTCAAATTTCTATTGTTTCTAAAAAAATCGAAATAAATTTGTAATTGCACTGTTACAACTTCGCACTGTGTTACAGCAAAACTGCACTGCGTTTTTAGCCAATCAGAATCGAGTAATTTGTCTTGTATATTATTATTATTATTATTATTATTATTATTTGAATGAATCACACTCAAGGATTGCATTTGCAGACTCAAAGTTATTAATATCTTGTATAGCATGAGAAAACGTCACTACATGAAAGTACTGCTCACTAGCTTTTATATGAATGGCTTCACTTTAGGATTTTATCCAGACTCAGACGTTGGGGTCACCTTGCAAAAGCACTCCGCCCAAGTTGTGCCAGAATCTTTTATATCAACGATCACATTTTTAAAATTTCACTCGCAGTCTCGAAAGTTGAAGCTGTGTTGTGCAGCAAGCATAAACAGTACCATAGGAAAGTACCACTCACGCCGTGCCTTTCGCACCAATGGTCAAAAGTTAGGATTTTATCCAGACCTCTATATAATATTTCAGCATACAAAACAACCCCACAGGGCACCAACACTCGCTTCCCCACAACCCCCACCCTCCCCCTCCCCACCAAGTTTCTTAACCCAGCGTCATCGAACGGTCAATATTAAATCAAGCTTAAAATGTGTAATGCTTGTCTCTTTTTTCTCTCTTTTTCAGACCCCTTTTGGCGTTACCTTAAGCGATGTTATGTTCAAGTGTCCCGCCTTTGGCAAGGCTGTCTGCCCATACGCCCCGCTGATTGAAAAGGACAAAGGCATCACTGGAAATTGCCTTGCATTCAATTAAGGCTGTCCCTTCAAAATCTGCAAGTCCGTTGGAGAGTTTGTGGAAAAGTTGACTCAGATGCGAGATACTTGCTGCAAGGGAAAACCTGCTCAAATCAAGTTTTTTCAGGATGTCCTCGCTGTCTCTTCGGCGGGTGAAGGGGAGTTGGGGACTTGTCCCTTCATGGCGCATGTCTGCTGCTTCAGAGTTGATGCTGACGGGAAGGCAATTATCCCCAAGTAAAGGCCCCCGGCATATTGAGCAGCAGTTTATCAACAGGCGTGTCGTGAAAAAATTAAAGAATTGCTTGGAATAAGTTTAGTTTGGATGTTTTCTTTCAGATTACAGATATTTTTGCTAGGTTTTGCTCGTGAGAGTTAAAGTAATACAATGTAAACTTCTTTCTTTACATCCTGTTGTGCGCTGTTACTGTAATTGACAAATACAATAAAATGATTCATAAAAAAGCATCTCTAGTGATCATCTTTTTCTCCTATAGTATGAGATATAAAGCTTTATTACACCCATTTTGAAATCACTGGTGATCCTTGCAATCTGATTGGCTCTCAACAATGCAATTTATTCCCAAATTGCACCATTTTTTACTCTAAATCGCATGTTTTCTGTAATTCATCAAAATGAAAGTGAAATAATAATAATAAACTTATTAAATTTCATGGATAAACAAATATTAACAAAAATATTGACAAGAAACTGTGTGATTTCAAAATGGGTGTAATAAAGATGTAATTGAACTTCGTGTCATGCAATTTTGGTCTGAAATCATACTTGTGATTTCAAATCAAACTCGCGCTGCGCGCTCGTTCGATTTTCAAATCACGCGTATGATTTCAGACCAAATTGCACTCCACTCAGTTCAATTACCATTATAAAACGAGTGTTTACTTCGTAAAATATGAGCCTTTCATTGTAGTATGAGAAATTTAATTAGGCAATGCTGGTAAATGCCTTTTTTCTGATTCATTACTTAAGTTAATATCTCGACGATATTTCATTTCATCAAAAAATGCACCGATATTATAGCCATGACGCACTTAATGCTTGAGATTTAAACGAAAAAAAGAAGTAAAATTCAAGCAATTGCTAGGAAAAGAAAATTTACAATTCGAAGATTTGAACCCAGGGCCAGAGATTTTGTATCCGTAACTGGTACTAACTATTTTTTATACTGATATCCTATTTTGCTTGTTCTATTTCTTTCCCTAAACTTCCCTTACTCGCAAGAATACAATCGCTGTCACTTTATGTGTGTATATGTCCATAATGAGCAGTTGAATAACATACTGGGTTTCCAAGTCACAAACAAAGGTTTGGCTCTGATTTAATTTTCACAATAACGACCAAGAAAAATTCGGGAATTCAGTGGCTTATAATGTATAACCTTATTCTTTATTTCCAAGCACTTGGGAAGAAGTTGTGCAAGTCCAGTATAGCGAGAAATGACCCAAGAAATGATACATAACTTGCTATTGTTGGTCGAGTCGCTTTATTACTAAAGAAAATAATGTGAAAAGGAACTTAATACAGGCAATAAAATTAAGCTGACCGAACTTAAGAGGCAGTCCCGCTAAGAACGGTTCTCTCGACTTGGCGACCAAACAAAGTTTTCCTTTATTTTTTGACCATGAAAAGGGTTGGTACACATGTTTAAAAAATGCTATAATTATTTTCCAATTCTTTATATTTGCGCCGCCACAGGCCCAAATTGAATTTTGGCTCACCTGGCCGAACTGATAGCGATGGAAAGTGTAAATTTCATAGATTTTGTCAAGCGCGCTCTGACTGCAAAAATCTAGCTCACTGAATTTTGTTTCTCTACAAGTTACAAGGTGTATTCAGTTAGTTCACAGACAAAATATGGAAACCTACAAAAAAATCTTACGCATTCCAGCGTTTTTAGAAGACACCATTCTCTTGAGCCTTAATTTGCATATCCAAAACTAAGCAAATGAAAGGAAAGAAATCTCAAACGTTTGGTCTAAATCGTGATAAAAAAAAAAACACATCAGAGCAAAGTGCATACTCCAATGAACTGGTTTATTGCTTCAAAGCGGCGAGTATTACCTTAGCTTCCACACACCAAGAGCTCAAAATTGACGAAAATCCATGTGTTTACATAATTATCATTGGTATCAAAGCTCATTTGCATAATTCTGAAGATTGGCGAAAATATATTTTTTTACCGTTTAGATTCTTTTACTGGCCTTCTAAACAATGGGTCTTAACTTCCTTTAATGACTGTATGCAAAAGAAATCTTGTGTTGTGGTAAAACGTTGCATAAACGTGATCAGAGACCCACAAAGTAAACATTGCGGTCCAGTTGTAAGTAGTTTATTGAATACATTTCGTTAATTCACGTTGTAAACCACGAGATGGAAAATATCAAATTCAAAAGTCAAAATATTTCAGTTTGACTATTGAAGACATTATATGCATCTTGACGGGACACACAAACATAAAATACATTATGCTAATATTAAATTTTGAAACAACCACATGCAAACATACACTCACGGCCTCCCCACTGAGAAAATGCTCTGAATGCTTCCAGCAAACATAAGCGACCCTTACGTGATCACGTTTTATCTGCAAAATGTGGGAGGGGACGGAACGAATAAATACGACAAATTTATGTTTTTTTCAATACATGTATAGATAAGTATCTAATCAATGAATAGCAAAAAAAGGAATTCCTTCAATATTATTTTAGTCCATCACACTGTCTCCAATAATATATCGAACACAAACTTGATGCGGTGTAAGAGTGGCCTGTCCTGCAACGTTGTGCAAAGGCATCGACACATGTTGACATGTACAGGTCAAAGAAAAAGATCCATTACAAATAGACCTTCATACTAGATCTGCTTTAAAGGTAGAGAGTTTAATATCCGTAATCTGGAATTGTTAAAAAGAACTTGAAAGGAGATTTGAAAAGCGGTTGGAAAAGGGTTATGTTGTATGGAGAAACGATGACAAGCGAAGAAGGTACTGAAATTAGCCGGCTTTCACGAATGCGTGGGAAGCTAGCTGAAAATTGGAGCGCGAACTAGTTACAGCTGAAATTGGGAACGAGCCTATAAAGGAAACGAAAACAATGGAGGAATGGGGTAGGGGTTTTCCTGCAGTTTCCTGACACTGATTGCGGAGACCGTGATGTTAGAATGGAGCGTTCAATTTACGACTGGAAATTTTCAAAGTCATGCTAAGGGATGTAGCCTGCGTGGTGGGCGTAGAAGCTTGTAAAAAGGGGATAGGGAGGGAGGGAGGGACAGTGGAGGGCTACTTTCCTCTCCCTTTTCCCTTCCTTCTCATCCACTTTCTATGCCTGTCACACAGGCTATGAAGGACGGGGAAGCTAGCTGTTTTGATGACATTTTGTTTAAGACCAAGAAGTTGTGTAAACCCGAGAAGAGCATAACAACTGCAGCTGGCAGATCCTTTTGCTTGTACGCTGAAGACTGAAAACACAGATTCGCTCGAAAATGACAGAAATAAGGCTTAGCAATGCGACATTCTCCTTTAGCTGCATATCTAGAGAGGGAAAGCGAGAGGTCAAGCGAGAGGAAAGAGCATGGAGTGCGACGGGAGGGAGCGGGGCGACGGGACGGGAGGGAGTTAGCGCTCGCGATCGCTTCCTCAGTTCCATTTTCGTTTCTAGCGCCTTCTATGCAGGCTTTGCACGGTCTGCCTAAGACAAGTTCAGTTGCTCCATCTAGTCTATTCTGCGACGAGCTGTGTGCAGATCACGCTCACCTTTAATCCACCTATACTATGACAGAATAGCGGTAACGAAAAAAAATATGTCCTTAAACTGTGCACTTCATTCTATATTCTTATCAACTGAGTTGCAAAAGACAACAGTTAGGTACAACTAAAAAACAGACTTGTGTCCACAAATTATTGTATAATCAATACAGTATCTAAGAATGCGAAAAATGCTAATTATGGCGATAAAATGAAAACCCATACATCTGTAGTTGCCGGCCACTCCAGGCCACCCCTACCCCACAATTTTATAGTCGCGTCATGTTAGCGTTCGATATAATTATTGGAGACAATATGATGGACTAAAAAAAAAAAAAAAAAAGGATTTCCTTTTTTTGCTATTCACCGATTAGATACTTATCTATACATGTATTGGAAAAAACAAAACAAAACAAAACAAAAACATAGGATAGGGAGGGAGGGAGGGACAGGGAGCGGGCTACTCCCCTCTCCCTTTTCCTTTCCTTCCCATCCACTTTCTATGCCTGTTACACAGGCTATGAAGGACGGGGAAGTTAGCTGTTTTGATAACATTTTGTTTAAGACCATGAAGCTGTGTAAACCCAAGAAGAGCATAACAACTGCAGCTGGCATATCCTTTTGCTTGTACGCTGAAGACTGAAAACGCAGATTCGGCCGAAAATGACAGAAATAAGGCTTAGCAATCTAGTAAGGTAAGCAAGGTAACATACATACATACATACTTTATTGGCTCGTCCCCACGGTGCTTTTCAGAGTCAATTTTACATTACAAATAAATTCAAATAAACTCAACATGATAAGAATCCCAACTAGCCGGAGGCAAACCAGTTGGCTATTTACAAGGACGACCGAGGACTTGAACCAGGGACTACCCAGAACAAGACCAGCTAACGGCCAGAGAGGGATTTGAACCCGGGGCTACCGCATAACTAGCATTCTCCTTTCTAATATTCTCCTTTAACATCTCTATTCTCCTTTCTAACATTCTCTTTTAGCTGCATATCTAGAGAGGGAAAGCGAGAGGAAAAGCGAGAGGAAAAGCGAGAGGAAAGAGCCTGGTGTGCGACGGGAGGGAGCGGGGCGACGGGACGGGAGGGAGTTAGGGCGCGCGACCGCTTCCTCAGTTCCATTTTCTTTTCTAGCGCCTTCCATGTCGGCTTTTCGTGGTCTGTCTAAGACAAGTTCAGTTGCTCCATCTAGTCTATTCTGCGACGAGCTGTGTGCAGATCACGTTCACCTTTAATCCACCTATACTATAACAGAATAGCGGTAACGAAAAAAATATGCGCTTAGACTGTGCACTTCATTCTATATTCTTATCAACTGCGTTGTAAAAGACAACAGTTAGGTACAACTAAAAAACAAACTGGTGTCCACAAATTATTGTATAATCAATACAGTATCTAAGAATGCGAAAAATGCTAATTATGCCGATAAAATGAAAACCCATACATCTGTAGTTGCCGGCAACTCCAGGCCACCCCTACCCCACAATTTTATAGTCGCGTCATGTTAGCGTTCGATATAATTATTGGAGACAGTATGATGGAGTAAAATAATAAAAAAAAGGATTTCCTTTTTTTGCTATTCACCGATTAGATACTTATCTATACATGTATTGAAAAAAAAAAAACAACAACAACAACAAAAAACAAACAAACAAAAAACAAAACAAAACAACAACAACAACAACAACAACAAAACAGAAATTTGTCGCATTTTTTTGTTCCGTCCCCTCCCATATTTTGTTCCCTCCCCTCTTATCCCATAACACAACAAACAAACAATTAGCATAGTCGCGTGATAACGGTGCGCGATGTTGAGTTTGCAGCTTAGAAACGTTGCAGACCGTAGCCACATGACAACCATGAAAGATGGAAAGAAATTTGCAGAAAGTAGCGCCATTGAATCGGGTCGCTTGTGTTTGCTAGAAGCATTCAGAGCATTTACTCAGTGGGCAGGCCGTGAGTGCATGTTTGCATCTAGTTGTTTCAAAATTTAAAATTCGCATAAGGTATTTTATGTTTGTGTGTCCCTGAAGGTGCATGTGATGTCTTCAATCACCAAATTGAAAAATTTTGACTTTTGAATTTGATATTTTCCACCTCGTGGTTTACAACGTAAATTAACGAAATTTATTCAATAGACTACTTACAACCGGGCCGCCAATGGCGGTTTACTTTGTGGGTCTCGCAAGCCATATAGACTGATCACGTTTATGCAACGTTTTACCACAACACAAGATTTTCTTTTGCATACAGTCATTAAAGGAAGTTAACATCGATTGTTTAGAAGGCCAGTAAAAGAATCTGAACGGTAAAAAAAATATATTTTCGCCAATGTTCAGGATTATGCAAATGAACTTTGACACCAACGATAATTATGTAAACACATGGATTGTCGTCCATTTTGAGCTCTTGGTGTGTGGAAGCTAAGGTAATACCCGCCGCTTCGAAGCAATAAACCAGTTCATTGGAGTATGCACTTTGCTCTGATGTGGTTTTTCATTACGAGTTAGACCAAACTTTTGAGATTTCTTTCCTTTCATTTGGTTAGTTTTGGATATGCAAATTAAGGCTCAAGAGAAGGGTGTCTTCTAATCACGCTGGAATGCGTAAGATTGTTTTGTAAGTTTCCATATTTTGTCTGTGAACTAACTGAATACACCTTGTAACTTGTAGAGAAACAAAATTCAGTGAGCTAGATTTTTGCAGTCAGAGCGCGCTTGACAAAATCTATGAAATTTACACTTTCCATCGCCATCAGTTCGGCCAGGTGAGCCAAAATTCAATTTGGGCCTGTGGCGGCGCAAATATAAAGAATTGGAAAATAATTATAGCATTTTTTAAACATGCGTACCAAGCCCTTTTCATGGTAAAAAAAATAAAGGAAAACTTTGTTTGGTCGCCAAGTCGAGACGACCACTCTTAGCGGGACTGCCTCTTAAGAGCTTAATTTCCATGTTTACAATGCCTTGTAACAGCCAATCAGCGTTCCCATAATATAAAATCAATTATTGGTCATCATCTTTCTAACCGGCGGGCGGATTTACTTCTGAACTAGAAATCGTCGTCTCCCAAGTTTGAACTGAACAAAGAAGCCTTTACAGGCCTCTCGCCTTATGATAATTGAGATCTCTTTCTTCTCCACAACAAATGAATCGAGGAACAGAATAAGAAACAGGTGCTGCAAACAATTAGTTTATGAGATAAAAAAAGAACGCTCAATAGTGTCCAGCCGAGATGCACGATTTGGTTCTAAATTGTGCATCTTGCTTATGCTTTTTGCTTCAAACGAAGGATTCAATAACAACTAAATTTATTTAAACTCGTTAATTGCATAGCACACAAGGTGCTAGTTTGACCGAGGTATATCTAAAAAGCTATAATACTTAAAGGATAATATATAAATCAATACTAAAAGGAAAGAATTAAAAGCTAATAATAAAGATAAAACTATACACAGTATAAGTAAAAATAAAGGTATTTACAATATATTCACAAAAAAGCAGCAAGAACAAATTTAGATAAGAAGTTTTGCAACGACCTGAGATCCTTTTGATGTTCTAGTATTATCGTCAAGAGACTTCCTTAACTTACCTTCCAAGTATCTAACAGATTTCAGACTAATGACATTTGGGAAGTGCTAAAATATGAGACCCCCTAAGATCATATGTTGTGGCACGTAACTGAAAAATATCTTTAATGTACGATGGAACTAAATTGTATAATGCTTTAGAAACTACTATAGTAATATTTTGAAGTCTACGATAGTACAGTGAAGTTGTCGTAGCTCTCATTACTAGAGATCGATAATCACCATCCTTGTCTTGAAACACGCTTCTTAATGCTCGATAATTTAATTTTTCTAGTTTATCAGAATCCCTTTTCAAACTTTTTAAACAAAAGTTGTTGGTATTATATTCGGTCCGATCTTTAGGCATCTTGTTCGCTAAAACTTTCAAGCACTTGTTCTGGAAAGCATTCTTGAACTCACTTTGAGAGATGACGGAGAACAACTAGAGCAGACTTTGTGTGAACTAATTACAAGCAATCGGAAGACGACGGAGCCGGAATAGTTGTTTGTGTTTGCGTGGTATGCAAGAGCTGTGAGATGCTTGTCAGTTTTATCAAACGGTTTGCTAAGTTTCTCAAAGAAGAACACGTACTAGGGGTTCTCTTTGTCAGCAGAAGAGTTCAGGTTTTTGGCGTAAACTCTGGTACTTCAAACTTTCCACTTATTGCTCAGCTCCAATTATTTTGTTATTTTCTGCACAAATGTTATTTATGGACACGAAATAATATTTCAGTCGGTATCTCAAGGGTTTTCCTTGACGTAAGAGGGTTTTTTTCCCCTATCGAAAGCCAATTGAACCTCAACAGTACATCAAAGCTTTACTAACGCCAATTCAAACTGTAGAGAAAGATGAGGTTATGTATATTTTTAAATCATTAATCTTTATATTATTGCAAGTTTACCATAAATGGCAGTTTTTCTTTCTTGGTAATACCCTTCTCCAAGGTATACGCAATCCTTAGCTCATCTTACTTTGGTATTTCCACTATAACCAAAGGCTGTTATTGTCGTTTCAACAAAAGTAATATCAAAACTGGAACTAGAAGCGTTGTGCGCAAGCTTGTTAATTTCCGAAGTGAAAACATTTAAGTCAAAAGAAAGTGAGTACTCTCTTTTCAAGGTTCTCTTTTATTTAATTTCACATTTTACTCCATTAATTACTACCCCCCCCCCCAACCCCATCAAACGAGATCCAGCTGAGTCAAGTGTTTTTACATCGTGAGGCAAAATAAACCTGCATTGGTACCTGCTCATTGACTCATTTTCCCACCCAACATTTTTCCACTTTTGTTTTTCCTTTTAGTTAAGAACCGCTCTTAACAGAAATTTATGAAACTCATTAATAATTCATAAAGGAAATACAAAAGAAATTAATTTTTAATGATTATCTTTATATCTGATAAAGACACGGCTATATTTTACAAAATAGCCCAAAATAGCCCAAAATCTAAATTTCACTGCAAGAATTTTAAGCTTTTTAAGCCGTTTAATAAATTCGCAATTCGTGTTTTATCAAGTCCTAAAACACTCGGCTGCGCCTCGTGTTTTAAACTTGGTAAAACACTCCTGCTCATTTGTTAAATATTGCTTAAATGCTTATATATCTGCATAGCCCAGTTTTTGTGCTTCTTTTTTATTTAATGCGTAAATGTTGAACCTAATGAAGCATTTTTTTAAATCTCCTGTACAGTTGTAATTGAATGGCTAGTACAAGTGCCGGATTGTTGAAGGTTAAACTTCTTCTTCTCGATCTTTCTTTTATCATCAACCCTGACTGAATGGAAACTCATGATATCGAGTTCTTTACTCTTTAGAGACAGATGTCAACATCTCTAGTCTGCACCACTTTAATGAGCATTACAAGAAGGTCCCTGTAACTCTGTTAAGAATAGCTGTAGAATACGATAACATAAAGGCACTCCCTTTGCTGTTACAGCGGAAAATGCATTTATGTATTATCACGAAAGGGACATTATAGAGTTGTATGCTCAAATCAGATGACGTCACTTCAATCTGGTATGTTTATATCTAGCTTGTGCCGAGTCCTCTGTATGACGGCTTTACACTTTGCACAATCTACCGAGTGTGCTGAGATTCTACTGAAGCATGAGTCAGATATAGCCGCTCAAGACTGCATGGATACGATGCCGGTTTCCATGGTAACACTCGACGACCGTCTCGAGGTTTTGGTCGCTTTCTGCAATCACACCGCACCTCTTAATTTAGGTAGCTGTTGGGGAGCAACACCGCTGATGTACGCTCAAAACGGCCGTAAAAGGTGAGAGCGAGTATCAGCAACTTAAATCCTGTGTTCCGCGGGCGCAGACGTTAAAATGCAAGACAGAAACGGTCGCACGGCTCTACACCTTGCTAAAGATGTGGAATGGGCGCGCTTGATTCTGTCGCATCGTGGTGATCCCAGTATAGAGACTGTATTTGACAAGATAGCACTTGTCACTGCTGCTGAGAACAACCGCTGGGACATTGGCAGCCTGCTGTGTGATGCTGAGCCCGTGCAAAGTCTTGGAGCCTACGGTCGAGGGGGTTGGCTGTTCTGCTCTCTGCCACGTGATCATCAGGTAAGGCTCATTTAAGTTCAAGAAATGTCAGCGAACTCGCGCGTCTGTGTCTCTGCGTCATAAGCAAGCAACGGAAGACGAAGCGTGGAAATGTTCCCTTCCAACTGTGCTAAAAAACTATGTTTCTCTTTTGTAAACCCGAACTGAGAAAAGAAGGTATAAGAGCTCAGGAATGCTAAGAGTGGGCTAACCTCGTTCCCAGGGTCTCTCTTCTTTCCGTCTGCACTGGAAAAGAGAGACCCTGGAAACGAGGTTCAGAGACGGCCTACCACAAAAACCAAAACTTATTAGTTCTGTTTGGTATATTTTTGTTAATCAAGAGTCTATCGACTCATGATTGTTATCCCGCAAAAAGTGTTAAGTTCTAAAACTACCTCGAGGACAAAACGTCAAATATAAAAACATTTTAAAGGTCTTTGCTCAAAGAACATGCTCCATTTAACAATTCAGGATCCAAAAACAACAACAACAACAAAAAACAATTCAGGATCCCGCGAAATCGACGAAGCAGTCCCTGAAAACACAAAGAAAGCGACTAAATTTGGTTTGGCCGTGTTTAAATGGTTTACGTTTTCAACCCGGAGGTTATCGATAAAACACAATGAGAAAGGTTTTGTTTACAAATGCAAATTAATCTTGCGTAACCTCACTTGATCACTTGAAAACCAAAGTTAAATGATATTTTTGTACAGAATGGTTTCGCTTTTCAAGTTCAAGTTCAAGTTTATTTCAACTCTTTTACAAGTGGATAATTCTTGGTGGCCTGGGCCGCAAATAGCTTTACAGCTAATCGAGGCGGACCAGTCCTTAAATATTACTATTATAAATATTAATATTATTATTAAGATTATTACTGATTCGTCTTACGATTACTTTAAACAGAATCAAAAATCGCTTAACAACATGTAAATATTACTGTCTAGGTAAAATCTAAAGGGGAAACCTAGAGACTAAAACTTGACTCCAGTCGGAAATTTAATTTTTCATCATGTTAATTAAGGTATCTATCTCGACATATGAGTTTTCAGATTCTAGTATTTCAATTAGTTTTGTTCTTATAGTTTTTTAAAAGAGTTTTTGGATAAGTTTTTTAGTCTAGTTGGTATCCCATTCCAGATTTTAACACCAACACGTGAAAAGGCCTTAATTTGAACATTAAGTGCGGATTGTTTAGTAAAAAAATGCTCAGATGTTGATGAGCGTGTGCTGTAAGATTGAATACTGGCAATTTTAGAGAACAAATTTGAAATATTAGTCGGTGCAGAATTAGTACTGATATTGTACATTAAATTAGCAATGTAACAGTCTCCTATTTGGGCTCCCGAAAAAGCAACTTGATAAATTGCTGCAAAATGCTGCTGCTAGAATTACTACAAAAACTAAAAAAATGTCAGCACATATCTTCGGTATTACGTAAGCTGCATTGGCTCCCTGTCACCAAAAGGATTGATTTTGATATTCTAACCATGACCTACAAAGCACTAAATGGAATGGCTCCATCCTACATTTGTGATCTTCTACAGGTTCATCACCCAAACCGAAATCTTCGTTCTGCATCCAGGGGATTGTCATTGGTAGTACCTGCTTACGGTGCTCGCTCTTTCTCGGTAGCTGCACCTACTCTCTGGAATTCCTTGCCAGTGGACATTAAAAACGCGCAATCTTTGTTTATCTTTAAAAAGAAGCTCAAAACATTTTTATTTAATTAACTTCACAGGTAGTCTTATCACATTATTCTTTTCATTATGTCTTCTTTTTATTTCTTATATTTGTAAGTTTATTTGTATATTTCTCATATTTTATTTCCTAAATTTGTTAAGCGCGCTGAGATTATGTAGCTGCACTCTAAAAGAATTTTATTATTATTATTACTATTATTATTATTATTAAGTACAGAGAGAGTTTGAAACTCCATTACAAGAAATGTCGCCACCAGAACTAAACAAATGTCTTCAGAAATTTTATCTGTCAGCGAGAGAAAACGGACGGCTTGCTGTATCATTCTTTTGCGCGCGGTAAAATATTGCAATCGTTGCTGGAATATATGAATTATCCACCTCTAGCCACCTCCACTTCGGTGAATAGTTGTTAAATATCTGTGTTTTGAAGGGAAATCCCTAACATTGCCACTTTGATACTGGTGGTATTTTGATTGATGATAAGGTCATTTCTTACATTTCTGTTCTACACTACAAAACAGTCAGTTTTTATTTTCGCTTTGCGAATGCGGGAATTCTCACGCGCGAAGCGCGGGAGCCTCACACGCCCCCAGTCTCACTCTACATTTTCACCCTTTCTCCAGACCTTTCGCTTGACAAGACGTCGCATTCGACCAACGCAAAAAATACGGCTGTTTTGCAGTGTATTTTTGTAGCGACCTGTCATAGTTTTATCTTGTTTAATTAAAGGATGGCAACAAAGGCCGCTTTCATTGTTGGTTACAATGGCCGTTAAAACATGACGTTGATTGAAGAGGATTTACAACATACTGCTGACCCACCTGGCGAGAGATGATCACGTTTCGTAAAGGAACAGTGACTCAACCTGTTTTCATTACGATGGAGATTTTCGTCACTGCTGATGATTCAGCGCATACGTTAGTTTTTGTTTTTTGAAACACTTTATTTACAATTTTATAATACCTTACTTACAACACTAACATTACTTACAATATAATTATAGGCGACATTGCTTAAAAATTCTAACACTATTTACAATATTAACATTACAATAATACTACTGATAACGACATAAAATACTGCTACTTAACAATAAAACTTAAAAATAACAATTACTACCATCAAGAAAATCAACTGAACATGCCAAACATGCGTGCGGCTGAAGGTTCAAGAATTCTCGAACGCTTGAAGGCTCTATAGCTAATTTGTGCTTCAGAAAAACTTTAAAGGCTAAGAAACTATACAGTTCGCTTTCTTTGGCTGCGGTGTAGATATAAAAAACAGTTAAAAACGAGCGACTGTCAGGCAAAGATTAAACGTATAGAAGGAACGTTTCTCGGGGAGATATCCGTCAATTTTATCGTTGTTGGTCAAAGACACTGAGGGCGAGTTATAGTCGTTCCACCGAGAGGTAAAAAGGTTCCAGAAGAAGTGGACATATTGAGCTTCTACAAACAGGTGTTCTAGGGTCTGCTTCGATTCACACACATGATAAGAGTCACTGTGAGTAATTTTGGCCTTGAAAAGTTTGCCACGAGTGTACAGGATGTGATGGTTTATTTTAAATTGAAACGTAGAAAGCTTCATGTTTTTTCGTGACTTTGAATGGGAGAACGTATATAATGCCGCAGTTGTGTGACCAGTGAATCCAGGCTTAATAATACGAACTTCTGATGTCGGTTTTTGGAAAGATTTAGAGACATAAAACGCGCGTAATTGCCGGCAGGCTGGAGGTGAGTTATTAAATGGTTGAACTGACTCATGTTCCGTAACTACCAAATCATTTTCATGATCACGGCTAAAGACTTTCCTCCAATGCTTTGGGATGGCATTACACAAACCAATATAGCACAAGAAGTTTGTGTTAATTTCGCGCTTCTTCTTGAATTCAGCCGGTAAACGTCAAGAAGTTGCCTTCCTTGTCTAGGATTTACGCCATTGCTTACAACAGGGTCGTAACGAGGTATATTTTCCCATCGCTGATCCCATTTTCTTGGCCCAAAACTTTGATCCCTGATCGCCCAAACGGGGCAAAGTCTGATCCCTGATCCCATTTAACGTTTTTGATCCCATGACGCAATTGGTTAGCGTCGGGACTATTTGCAAGTTAAAGTTAAGGGTGCTTACTGTACCTGAAGCAACTCGTCATTTGTACACTAATCTTGTTCGTTCATACTTCACGGAGAAGACGAAATTGTTTTCATAGGATTATAAACTTATAAGCAGTGTTTTTTTGGGTGATTTTTGTTTTTACTTTTTTCAACTTGGACAGTAAGAACATAGTTTAAGATGACGGTACTGGCTTGGCTGGATCGCGGGAAATTTATTTTTAAATAGTTTCAATCCAAGAATAAAAACTGGTGTAAATTTCTAATCAATCCGATCTAAAGGAATATGTTCGCAAGTAAGTACATTTTAATTGCTTGGAGTTTAAATTGAAGAGGTTTAAGGGTTTAAACAATGGATTTAGAAAATATATCTGGTCACTCTTCTCCCAGATCTACTGCGTCCAGCTTCAACCATATTCTGCTGGTGGGCTGTTCATCGGCGTGTGGGAAGCCGTTGTCTTTCACATTCTCATCTTCCTGCTCCTCACTGTCACTGTCCTCTGAATTGCCAACTATGACGTTTTGGTGCTACACCGTTCACACTGCTAAGTATTTTTACGACACGTTAACTGGCGCTTACCGCTAACTATCAATCACAACTTAATAAACTTCTTTTCGCTGTCCCATGGAAATGTCCAAGTTAAAAAAATAAGTTTTCCCAGTTTGAGCAATCACGTGGGAATTCCTTTTAGCTTGCGTAATAGGCGCAAATGTGGTATGCCTCTTCAGGAATAGCCTACGTAGCAGGTGCTACAAAAGGGATGGGAAGGGGGAAAGCGGGAAGTGAAGCGAATCGAGAGGAGCGCACGCACCGAGTGCGCCCGCTTTCCCCCTTCTCTTTTACTTTACCAGCGCCTGTCACGAAGGGAATGGAAATACGACCCCAAATTTCAGACTAGTTCTCTTCAAGGGACACTCTGAGTCTTTGCCGTGTACCCGGCTTACAGTAAATTATGGAAGGCAACTCCTACGCCGATTCTCAAAGAAAGTCCTATAGCTTGCATGTACTGACCAGCGGTTCTCATGAGAAGTATAAAAAGACCACGTTCTAAAACATTCGATTGAGAATTTTAAATACCGGGAGCAGCTTTCTCATTATTGTTTGTTATATACAATATCCTTAAACAGTGACATTTAGGAAGCACATAATCAGATAGCATGACTCTCAGGTTAATTATTGAATTTAGGAAACGTGTATATACAGATAAAAAAGCTTTTATGTAGCATACCATCAATACCATCATAATCCTAGCGTCAACTTCTTCTTTCAAGTGACCTAGACCTGTGATGACGTTTTTCCGGTGAGCAAGATTGGGACCCGTGCTGAGATCTCCGAGATCTTAGCCTACGTAGCTGGCGGTTTTGTTCGGAAGCGCTCGAGCGATCGTTTGCCCTCCGCCCTATTCTCCTCGCGTGCGCTCCTCAACAAAAACCGCGAGCTACGCAGGCTACCGAGATTTGAAGATAGAGAATCAAAAACGTTGCTGAACATTGACTGCAAAAAGCATTAATTTTACTATGATATTTATATAGTAATATTGCAATGTATTCTCCGCCTCTTGAGATCATTATTTTATTATTGTGCCCGGGTATCATCGCACGATCATCGGGATTACACACCATAGTCGTCCCACAGCATTATAGACAAAAAACGTATGTTACGCTGAATAGAACGGAAAGATATATTACAGAACTTACACCACCATCAACCTAATAAAAACTGCAATGAACTGTACCGACCGACTGCTGGACCGTCTATGGGAATGGTGCTGAAATGGTGCTCCCGAGAACAGGAATAGGAACGTGACCTGGAAACATAACAAAATGCGAAATTTAGCCGGCAAATACGAAATACAATAAACGTAAGCTCATCAATTGCAAAGTAGCCGGCAGAAGAATCACCATACCGTCGATCGCGACTCTTTTTCTTCCGTTTCCCCATGCCTCAAAACAGTATATAAAATGATGAAACCACAGACCACATGTAAGCAAGTACTCTTTAGTACACTGGTAGGTCAAGAACAGCGCGGTGCCATCCCATTTCTCAGCAAGTCGTAGTTCACCACACCATAAACCGCAAACGTGCTGCATTGGTTGTAAATTAAATGATTGCATGACGGGTAAGAAGAAGCCGAGAAAATGAAAATGAAAAGAGGACTATATTTCATTACAAAGTGTGCAATT
Source organism: Pachyseris speciosa (assembly GCA_016490735.1). NCBI lineage: Eukaryota > Metazoa > Cnidaria > Anthozoa > Scleractinia > Pachyseridae > Pachyseris > Pachyseris speciosa. Next base: position 255,186 of record JAEMWC010000424.1, on the reverse strand, counting down.
ATTGAAATTTTCTTGAAGGCTACTGTGAGAGTCCGATCCCTGATCCCTCAAAAAATTACTGATCCCAGATCCCTGGGCTGTGATCCCAGATCCTGGTCTTGTGATCCCTGATCCCAGGGATGTGATCCCTGATCCCTGATCCCATATACCTCGTTACGACCCTGTTATAAAAAACAGATTTGCCGCCGATAGTGATCTCATGATTATTCCACAGGATCTCATTTTCTATTTCGTTCTTTGTCCTTGGTATGTGCTTAGTTATAGTCTCCCAAGCGCTGAAAACATCTCGGTAGAAAAGCGGCAGGAGAGGGAGCTCAGGTAAAGTTCTTAACGAAAAATGACATTTAAACAACAACGGGCCACCTACACTGTCTAAAAGGCTAAAAGGTATTTTCTTCCAGGATTGCAATTGAGGGTGTGAGAGTGGTTTCATCCACCCTGCTTTCAACGATTAATCTATTATATCGAAATCAGGCATGTTGAGTCCGCCATCTTTTATCTTTCCAATAATCACTGTCGAGCGTTTGATTTTGAGTGGTTTATAGTTCCATTTATAATAAAGTTTCGATATAACGCGCGCTCCGATTGGTTAAAACAGCGTGCCTTATGAGAGTACAGATACACGGGCAGTACGGTGTCACGCCATAGACCCAAATGGAAATCTGAAGTTTTTCCCTCGGTTTTTATTTTGACTAAGACGTCTTGTACGACCTAGAAAATGTGTATGAAAACGAGCGGTTAGCCTCAATGGATTTGGAAGTTGTCTCTGTGAGTAACGCCAGAGAAGTTACTGAAATTGTCGGAGTCACGCAGCGACGAGGGCAATTTCAGCAACTTTTGAAAACACAAGTGGTTTGCGAGGACTAATTCCAGTTCCGTGTTAATAACATAAGGGCAAAATTTTCTCAACATTGCTGAGACACGTCGAAAAACAGTCAGCCAAGCGGAGTAAAATCACTCTTCGCTCGCAAAGGAAACGAAAAAACAGTTCAACTAAGCTTAAGCTTACTTCTTAATTTGCGTCGAAAACGAGTGTAGATGATTACTATTTACATCCAGTCGAGAGATAAATACGAGTTTCAGTCCTGAACAAAAGTAACAACAATTAAACCAAATGTTCAAAGCTGAAATTTATTTAATTCACCTGTCGTTGTAGAGGTTTTCATCACTTGAAAAAACACATCCGCTTAAAAACGCGCATTGGTAAACATAGCAAACGGACTGTCCAAAGAAAGAACTTCGTTCTCCAAGTTTGAGCTTCTCGTTCCTCCCATTAATGGTAAACTGTTCTGTGACCCTTTTTGGTGAGCTGCAAGATGCCGTGGAATCATCATTTTGTTTTCAATCACACAATCCCGCTACGCCGGGGGCCACGCAAGCCGATCCAAGTTTTAAGCTTTTCACGAATAAAATCTTTATCACTTTCTTTTTTCATTCGAAAATTCACCCTCCTGAGTGTCTTTTAAAACTAGCTTTTTTTTAGCGAATCCATGAACCAAAATTCCGCCGAATCTCTCTGAACAATTTGCTTTTTGATCGCGATTTTAGACTAAAAAACAACTTGCACTTTGATGGTTTCTGAACTTTGATGGTTTGACATTTTGACAGCTTTGGTCGTGTTTAACCAATGAAGTGTATTGAGCCATTCTAACAAGGATTGTGATTGGTCTGTTTTAGCGTGCCTTATGAGAGTACAAATGCAAGGCTGACGCCACTCGTAGGATTTGAAAAATAAAGTTTTCCGCAAATTTTAGCTGAATGCGTGAGGAAATTAAGAATTCTTTATTATAAAACAAATAAAAAAAATCCTTAACCATGCTTTGTTCTGTTATAAGGCACTCAAGGAAGTGACGAGAGCACTCAAGAAGTAGTTAAAAGCACTCACCTACGGCTCTTGCTTCTTTCTACTTCTTTCGTGCTCTCGTCGCTCCCTTGCGTGCTTTATAACAGAACAAAGCACGGTTAAGGCTTTTTTATTTGTTAAATAAAGTTGTATTCATAAGGTTCATAAAGGTTTATTAAAAATGAATAGGAATATAACAATTTAGACTGACCTACAGGTAGCTTAGCTAATCGTGGCAGGCCAGTCTATTGAAACAGAGGCAATTATATTACAGTACAGGATTAAAAAAGAGAAAAAATAAGATAAGTGTCTTTGTGCGAGATTGAACAAACAAACAAAAGAGGGAGGGAGAGCTTGAGATACTAAGACAGTAAAAGTACTTGCACTTGTGTCTTCTTTAATGATTCTTTAGATCAAATATTATTTTATCGATTTCAATGTTGCTATCTTCAGTTTTCAAAATGGCAAATAGTACTCTTTTCATTTCTTTCTTAAAACTATTTTTTGGCAACTTTTTTATTCTTTCAGGTTTTCCATTCCACACTTTTGCTCCAACACGTGAAAAAGAGTATTTTTGTCGGTCGATTCTAGAATTTTTTAATAAAAACGTTCTGAGAGGTTGGCGAGCGGGTAGCATATTTGTGTACGCTAGAAGTTCTACAGAAAAGATTTAGAATATTTGGCGATGCTTGTTTTGCATTTATATCATACATTAAGTTTGAGCCCGCCTCGACATAAAGAAGGTAAAACGTTAGTTTTGACAAATAAACGGATAGCGTGCTCATTTCTGTCTGCAAAGTGAATTAAGCGTATGGCGCGCTCCTCTAGAATAGTGAGATTATTAAGATGTGTTTTAGAGGCGTGGCCCCATGAAATAAGTCCATAGGAGAGATAAGGTGTTATAAGAGCATTATAGATATTTATAAGGACACAAAATGGTATATAATGTCTTAGTTTACTTAACATTCCAACAGTTTTGCTTATTTTTTAACAGAATCGATATGGTTCTTCCAGGAAAGGTTTTCATCGATAAGAACGCCTGAATACTTTTCAAATTTCTCATACTGGAATGAAAGGCTCTAGATTACTATGTAAACACTCGTTTTTGCTTCATACCTCATATTATAAGAGTAAAACATGTAAACTGGTGATACTGTTTTTGGTGCACTTTATTGTATTCGTCACGGACTAACAAGCCTGCATTGTATTACACCAACTTTCCCTGACAAAATCTAGCAAAAAAACCCTGTAAATTGGCTGGAGGAAAAGATCAGAGTTAAACGGCTTATTCAAAGCAATTCTTTTTTTTCTTTTCTCAACACACGCCTGTTGATAAACCGTTGCTCAATATGCCGCGGGCCTTTACTTGGGGATGATTGCCCTCCCGGCAGCATCAACGCTGAAGCAGCAGACATGTGCCATGAATGGGCAAGTACCTAACTCCTTCTCATCCGCCCTAGAGACAGTGAGGACATCCTGAAAAAACTTGATTTGAACAGGTTTTCCCTTGCAGCAGGTACCTCGCATCTGAGTCAACTTTTTCACAAACTCTCCAACGGACTTGCAGATCTTGAAGGGACAGCCTTTCTTGAATGCAGGACATTTGCCAGTGATGCCTTTGTCCTTTTCAATGAGCGGAGCGTATGGGCAGACAGCCTTGCCAAAGGCAGGACACTTGAACATAACATCGCTTAAGGTGACGCCGAAAGGGGTCTGAAACAGAAATTAAAGATAAAAACATTTGACATTTTAGGCTTGATTTAATATTCACCGAGTATTGGAAGAAGAAGCAAGATTGGAGCCTGATTCTATAACTAACTAACTAAATAAATAAATAAATAAATAAATAAATGAAAGAAAGAAAGGGAAGCGAGTCAATTAGTGCCCTGTGGAAAGAGGTCTGAGAAAGAAAATAAAGATAGACAACACATTGCACATTTTAAGCTTGATTCAATAGCGGAATACCGAGTCTTCGAAGAAAAAGCAGCAAGATTGGTACCTTATTCTATTTAAGGGGCCAAGCGAGTATTAGTATCCTGTGGTGCTGTTTACTATACTGCAGAATTAGGTTTCAACCTTTTGAGTCTGGATAAAATTGTCTGTTGACCATTGATGTGAAAGGCACGGCACAAGGGGTTCTTTCCTATGGTAATGTTTGTTATGCTTGCTGCACAACACAGCTCCAGCTTTTGCGACTGCGGGTAAAATTGTAAAATGTGACCGTTGATATTAAAGATTCTGGCACAACTGTTGCGCTTTTACAAGTTGACCCTAGCTATTGAAAAGTACGGTCACGTGCTGAGGTTTTTTATGCTATACAAGGTATCTATAACTTCGAGTCTTCAAATGCAATCCTTGAGTGTGATCATTCAAATAATAACAATAACAATAACAATCACTTGGAGAGAACCGAATTACATAATAATAATGATAATGATGATTATTATTATTGCCCAGTGCAGATGCTATAGGGGAATCCTTGTTTACAATATTTGCCCCATTAGCATGAATAATTCAGTTTCTGATGGAGCTACAAATAAATCAGTTCTGAATATTGAAAGGTCATAGTATGAATAACTCTGCCAATGAATATGAGCCTCATGTATTGAATACTTTTTGTGCAACTAGGGTTTAAAAACTCAAAATTTTGCAAAGAATGTATGAGCTCATTATTGCTTTTGCCACCCAGAAATTTTACATATTCTCCTTGGATATTACACCTCAAGAGCTAAAACTTTCACAATGTATTAAATTTCACTTGCTCTTTAGTTGCCTGGAGTCAAATTGCATCTTTAACATGTTTCCTTCTGTAAGCAAAGTCGTATGCAAATGAGCAAAAATGTAAACAATGACGTAAGCATGAATCCCCCTATACTAATCGAGGAAACGAAGTCAAACCAAATCAAATGTTGGTTTTTGAAGACAGTGGAGTACCCGGGAAAAAAAAACTCTCGGATCAGTACTTTCCTAGGGTGTTGTTAATTATGCTGTACAGGTTGGTCTACTATTTAATTCTGTGAATACAATCCTAAATGATGACCATGCACTTTATTAGAGAATAAGCCTACAATGGCTACTGACTTGCCTAGTGCGAATAAGAATCAAAATCCTTGAAAAAGGGTTACCAACGAAACGGTGAGGACCTTCCTACGATGCTGCATGAATTCTAACTGTACAGTGTGGATAAAATTCTGAAGTGTGACCATGGAAAAGAAAGCTTTTGTACAGTGTTTCCTTGTAATTACGTTTATGGCGTAGATGGTGGCTCTACCTTTTGGTTATGACGTAGATGGTGGCTCTACCTTTTGCATCTGTAAAAAACGGTCCCAAGTGTGATCATTTAAATGGAAGTTACTGAGTAGTACTTTTCTGCGGCGCTGTTTATTATCGCTACAAAGAGGTTCTAACTTTCTGAGAGCGAGGATAAGGTCCCAATTAGAAGTGTGACTATTCATATGAAATCTAATTAGCAATACTCTGCTATGATCTTTTTTCTGTTTGTTACTATTTACCCCGACTAAAATTTCATTCATTCACGAAAAGATCTAGTAATGTTATGAAAACGTACCACGATGTAGTCTGGGGAGATTATGGCCTCTCCCTTGGTGTCCTTGGCAAATGGGCAGCCACCCTTAGTTTGGAAAAATGGGCAGGCAGTTCCCACGACAGCCTTATTTTCTTTAGCAGTCACAAGGACTTCCCTGAGGAACTCGACGTAAGCGGCGTCGCCCTTACAACTGTCGCGCATCTGACCAAGCTTGTCTTCAAATTCTTCCACGGTCTTGCATGCCTTGAAGGGGCAGCCATTCTTGATCTCAGGACATTTGCCAGCGGAACCTTTCTTTTGCTCCGGGAGCTTTGAAAATGGGAAAACATTATGCGCGAACACGGGACAAACGCGCTTGAGTTTATCGATAGATACTGAGGCTGGGTACTGAACGAAAGAAAAAAGTCAAGCAGTCAGTCAAGCTTTTAAAATAATAAGGCCCATACTGGACCACAATCTAATCAATTGATGCTTAATTCTTGTATACAACGCTGCCCAAGTGTGAAAAGTTTGGACATTTTTTAATGGTCAGATTGTTGTGCGCGAGTGGCACTTTGAACAACCATTCCGCGAAAAAGGGTCGACAACGGCGGCCACTCCTAGGCTGGTCTTTGTTACCGCATAATCTGGATGTGGACTTCAAATTGGTGAAATGCCGAGACCTTTTATCACTTTTTTAGGCCCGGTTCAAACGTCGAACTTCACATGTACCGAACCTAATGCAAATGAGCTAAAACAATACATTTTTCTCATTTACATTAGATTCGGTACATGTGAAGTTCGACGTTTGAACCGGGCCTAAAATTAGTACAATTAGGTCCTTTGTTTTAATGTTTAATAAATAAGCAGGAGTGTTTAATCAAGTTTAAAACACGAAGCGCAGCCGATTGTTTTAGGATTTGATAAAACACGCACTGGAAAATCTGGACCATTTACAGAGTTAAGGAAATGTCTGTGAATCTTAAATTTGCAGACTTTTTGTGAGAGTTCAAATCTAACCTACTTTTACATATGGCATACAAAATATCTGTAAAATCATTTTTATAGATATTTTATACACTTTTTGTGATATTCCTTTTTAGAATGTTTATGAAATGATTATGAAATTTAACTGCTGAAATAAGAAGGAAAACTGAAAAATTTACAGACTTTACAAAATCTCTGAAGAATGTTTGTAAATTTGACATTTACAAAGATTTTCTACGGTTATTTTATCCACTAAAATCTCTGTAAATCGACACAAGTATAGTATTTTAAAATCTCTGTAAATTGACACAAGCAGGACATAACCCCCATGATGTGGAGTTAAGTTAACTGAGTTACTACTGTTGGAGTTATTATAACTCCAAAAGGGTAGTGTGCGGCTTTCGTCTTGGATTTCAACAGCGTTTGTTTGTAGTTTCACTACGGTAATTCCAATCAATAAGCCGGATGGGTTCGCGCTGCAACTATACGGTGAATTTATGACTGGAAATATGGTCAAATAGGACTCCTCTTTTCCTGTGACATATGCTCCAAACTTGCGTTAGTTTACTTGAGCTTCTATAGCAAACATTTTTTCACAAATAACTTTGCTTGCCATTCATTTTGATCTCTATGCAAAAATTGCCTCGATTGATCACAAGAACCAAAAACTTAACACATAGCAATCAAGTTTGCTCCAGGGTCTTTACACATTTCACAAGGTGAACTAACACGTTTCCGTTATTTGAAAATATAGCGTATACTTGTTCGTTTCCGCAAGGCGGATACGACGTGTAACTTGTAAGAGAAAAACACTTGTACTAATCCTAACAGACAATAACGGAACGTCTTTGTGTAGGATTTTCATTACCAGCACTGTTTTTTTCTGCGTCGCTTTTCAGGACTTGAAAACTTCTGTGACCAAATTACTGCATGACTTACGTAGGAAAAGGGATGAACAGAAATCATTGTTGTATACAATATAAAAGAAAATTCACTGTGCGATTTTCAAACTTAAATGGCAAGCAGTGCGCGCGGCAAAAGAAGGACGGCCTCAAAACTATTTCCTCGCCAAGTTTGTGTTTCCCGGGCGGCTGGGCTGATTTCCCTTTCGGGCGCCATAAGCATTGGCCGTTTGGCCGAGAGGCAAAGTTCTAAAAAACAAAAGGTAGTAAAGTGCCAAAGAGTCGTTTGAAAGACAAACCATAGGGCTTAGCCCTTCACCAGAGGTGTGTAAATGATTTGAAATTGCGTACTACTGTTCTTTATTATCTTCTGACCGAGAGGGAGCTCGAGGGAGTTGGGTTAGACTTGAGCATGCGCAAACGAGTTCATTACCAGTAGGCAATTCGTAGTTTTGGCGCCCATTTCAACTCAAACTTCGACTCTTGGAAGACAGTTTGGGAGGAATTTCTCCCACTTCGAATGGCTTTTTACCTCGAGATCTTATAATAATGGAATTTAATAGTTTTACAACGTATATGCGACCGGTTGGCAAGCTTCTTCCACAGTAACCGAGTGTTGTTGGTTCAAGTTTTTGGTCTCCATGTTCAGTGATGGTTGCCTTGGTCTGCTGTAGATTTCAAAGGTAAGCATATTGGCCATTTTAGACTGTAATATTTCCAATATATAGTACTGGCTGGGTGTATGTATCTCAAATAGCTTGCTATACGAAGAAAATACAAGTGACTATTGGTATTTTCCATGGTATATATGTACCACTCGAAAGCATTGCATAACTACAGTAGTACGTGCAGCTGTATAAAATTATGCTATCTTGCCAATTCATTACCGTGTTTGTTCTTAATATAAGCAAGGGTTAAGCTTACTGCTGTGCAGGTAAGGAATCTTAGCTAAGATTGCGGCAAACTAGGTGCTCAACAGGCTTACACTTGATTAGAGCCATTGATTTACCTGTAGTTGGTGGCAAAGTGAGCTTTTGGTGTGATCATAAATTAATGTACTTGTACTTAAACTCAATTATAAATTTTGCTTTCCAAGTGTCTCTAAATTAGATGACGAGACTCCACAAAGTCCCATCCACTAATTATGTATACACTTACAAATGTAAGACCCAAACTCTGTTTTGGGAGCAGGGTTAGCACAACAGTAATGCAATGATTGTATTTAATTATGTATGGAACTGTGTGGACATCTTTTGAAATTAGCTTTCCAATATAAAGGCCTATTTTTCTCCCTTGATCCAATGTTGGCATCTGTTTTTGTTTTGAAATTGCACTGTTGTTAAAGGAAGGAAACAATTAGCTCTACACTAAAGCATACAGCTGTAGGAGCAAAACAAAGCAACACAGCAGTGTAGACCTCATCACAGAGATCTCATCAAGAAAGAAATTATCACTCAGTTTAGACAATTGTAGAATGCCCAATAGGGCGTGAAAATTGCAGTTCATAAAGAGACACAATGACAAGTCAGATTGAATTTACACTGAAAAGTGGAGCCAAGCCACATAGTCCATTATGCAAACTGACCTTGAAGTAAAAACATCAAACATGAGGAAAACAGTTATTCAGACATACACACAATTTACTCATCATCAAATCAGTTTCCAAATTGCAGTAAGTTGGCCCTCAGTGAATTGGTAGAAACTTCAAGGTAAAAAGCACCCAACATGAAACCTCATTTTCTTGTTACAGTACATGTACAGTGTAAGTACCTTAAATTTGATAAAAAAAAACAATGCTGTATGAATTGGCTATTACCATGTTGCCACACTTGACTCTTCTGACTTAAAATGGGCCAAAATTTACAAATAGATATACCGTACAAAACTTTTCCAAAGTAATAAAAGAAAAATGAAGAAGAATAAACAGAAAACATATTTGCGGCCATTAATTGTGGGATAAAACAAGGGCTCCAAAGGTCTCAGGAATATCATGTCACTCAAAATTCATGAATTATCGGTCATGGCATGTACAGTCCTGTAATGCATCAAGGCTGCAGATGGGTCTTTTTAGTTTGAGTGTTCACATCTTCATTGAAGTGCCTACTGTTGTGGTAATGCAACTATTAATTCTGTTAACCCTAACTCAACAAAAAAAATCATGTGGTACAAAATTAATTCTGGCCACAGCTGCCGTCCAATAAAGTCTGCTTGATTTCATATAAGTGACCTGACTTTTTTTACAATGAGAAAAGAAATAGAGACAAAGCTAATTTATAGTTGTATATATTTTTATTCCAATCACAGTATACAGTAATATGTCAATTAAATTACACTGTAGTTGACTTGCTTTATTTACTGTGTATCATGTACAAATGACCTTCAAAGGCTGTTTTTTTTTCCATAGTACAGTGCTTGTGTCCAGGCAAGTATTTGGGGTGTTAAAACATAAATCTCTATCCTGCTTGATTGTATTTGAAATGCTTGGAGCCTTACTTTTGTTTTGCAATAGTTGTGCTAAACAGCTACTGAGTATTGTATGGCATGTGCCTCCTTTTACAGACTAGTGATAGCTCACCCAAGTATTACAGTGTACAACTGTCAGTGAGACCATCACTGTATGAGAGCAGATCAAAGGCAAGTGGAACTATCTAACATTTTTAAAGTTATTTTTTGCATCATAAGGTAGTATGTTCACTGCTTTTTGCCTTTTTTTAACCCATTGGCTACCGGCTGTTTTTACATTTTCGGAGTGATTTTCCACCTACAAATGTATAAACGATGAATAGCAATTTGTGACTCTTTATTTGAACTACCAGGGAAAAGTGGTGCTGTCCTAAGCCACTGGAGGCTCAAGGTTTCTGAAAACGTCATTTTGACGTAGCTATTTTTTTTCCGTGAAGCGACAACAATGGCCCAAGTTCGGTTTGCTTGCGATTTCTGCTAAATTTACAGCCATTTTTCATCTTTAGTGGCTGCCTGATGAGCATCATTAAGCGTGACGGTAGCTAAGAGTCCACTTTCTCAAAGAATCGAGCAAGGCGATGTACTTTGTTGTTGAATTTGGCTTCTTACTCGACAAACTGGGAATTTGGCCGGTCGAACACTTAGTACCTTTGGGACTCGACTATTGATGAATTTCTCGACCTACCACCACATATTTTGGAATTTCTGAGTACTGAAGATGACCACAAGCAGGAATTTTTGGCAGTAGGTCGGAGTGGCTGTAGACTTTGTTTATATGTGAAAGAATTGGGAGAAGGGATGGGTGCTGTCAAAAATTCTCGTCGTTTCCCAGCATGCAATGTGGTCTAGATGTTGAAAATGGCGGAAAGGCCCGAATGCACTGGAACAAAAGGCTGTATCTACGCTCGGGAGAAGAATATGAACAAAAAAAGTCATTTCTAAGCTAGAAAAAGGACTGAATTTAGTTATGATGGTTGAAGTTTGGTTGTTCGGCGATGATTTCCTTAAAAAACATGAAGGCAAAAAGGGGCATTTTTGTCGTTTCTCTTTGACGTTAAAAACGGTCAGTTTCGTTCTTGTCCAAACTCAAAAGGCCACATTTGGTCAAAATCACTACGTTTCTTGCATTTATTGGATATCCAAATTTAAAGGGCAACTAACAGTTAAGGCAATATTCGTGCAATTGAGAAAGTTGCAATGTTTTGAAGCATGGGAGTTTTATACGGCCGGTTTTGGCCGGCACGGGTGCCAATGGGTTAACTTTTACAATAATTAGCCATTTAACAAGCTTCAATTTATGGCTTGTAATGAGAATGTGCAGTATGAAGACCATACTGTAATTACAGTGTATTCTCTTGCATTTCTGAAATTTCATTACTGCTGCAGTGTTTTTCATACCTACAGACTGTATGATTGTCTAGTTGTTGTGTGTAATAAAGAATAACATTCAAGATGGCTTCATGTTCATGGAACAAGCGTAAAAACTCCTAAGCCCAACCATTATATGCATGTGCCATTGCAGCATTAACACCAATCCTTTACAAAAAGTCTCCCTTAATGTTTGCGTCATCCTTGCGTCAAGGTTAAGGCACAGTGTTGACATGCTTGAGCATACAAAATAATTATAAGACTGTCTTTAGGCCTGCCATCGTGGCTTGTATCACTAGATCATGATTTCCAGAGACCTACACCAGACCATCAGTTCTACATGTAACAGTATTGTTTGGGAGATCATGAGAGTAATCATCCTCTGGCACTCAAGATTTGAATCTTTGAATCTTTCAGCCTGGCCAATGTAGCATTTTGTAGTGTGTTAACATGCACATATTTTTCAATATTTAAGCTCATATTTTCATTCTGGTTTCTGAACTGTACAGTACAGTGCATACTTGGCCTTGACATCCGTTTTTTTTTTTAATCTTCAGGCTGAATACATCTAGTTACGTGTGCAGTATATGGCAGACTACTTTACAGTGTATGCTCAAGTTGCAAAGAAAAGTAAAACCTTTTAAGGTAAGAACTTTCTGTAACATAGCATGATGATGGAATGTGACCATTATTGAACCTTTTGTCATCTTTGGAATTTTTGTTCCACCTCATGCAACCTTGATCCAGTGTAACATTAAAAAGATCACATCAGCATGATGGGCTTGTGATTTCTTTTAAGTCCTGGTCAAAGTATTGAACAAAGTTGGATTTAACGTTGCAAGATTGTTCGACCATTTGGCCGCCCATATTGGATGATGTTTGTGAAACAATTTTTGCTAGATCAAGTGTTGGATAGAGTTTGCTTTTGATCAAACATTACGCCCAACAATTCTGCTCAATGAAAAAAATGTTGCAGTGTTTTGCTGCTATTCCAACAAAGCTGGTTCAATAGCGTTAAATTTTTCTGAGAACTGATCCGGGCTTGTTGATTCTAATTATCTCCCTAAACATGGGTGTATCTTGCGATGATAACTGTAAAACGGTATACAACATACCCTTTTCAGCTTGTTCTCTTAACCATTCCATGATTTTTTCTCACTTCACACCGAACACTGAACAGCTCTGGTACCATAAACATTAACGCTAAGTGCTTTTGGTTTCCACTTTAGTGCTACAGTGTATGTTTTAAATTACATTTTAGCATCAATTTGTACCAGTAGCTTGTTTTCCCACTATAGTTTGGATACATGTATTTTGGCCAGGGCTTTACACTACACTGTACATGTATGTCTTAAATTACTGTACTCCCACTTTAAAAGAATGAAGAATGCTGTAAAATACTCTTATTTGTGTATTTGTCCATACCCTATGATCATCAGTTAGGTGAACTATATTTACGATTTCAAATTGGAAAGTTTGTTACTTTTCAAGAAAGGCTTCCCTCCTGATGCATTCGAGAACTGTGTTTGCTGACAAGTCATATTAATCGTTACAATACTAGACATTGCAACTGTACTGTGTAGAACTAATATCAGACAGTTTGCAATACATGTAAGTTTCCAGACCTAAACTGTTTAATTTCTTTCATTCAGAAATGCAGAATGCTGACAGTATTTCTCTGTTGAAATCTGAATTAAGAACATTTCCCCTCTATTGACTACTCCTATTTTGAATGTGTTGTTTTATGTTTTGCTGCCGGTGTGTGTTTGTTTGTGTGCTTGCTTTTCACACGTAACCTAAATGTAACATGATAGTAATGCATGAAACTCCAAACAGAAACTCGAAAAAAATCCGAGTTCCAGATGGGATTGGAACCCACAACCCTCCACGATCTAGACGGACACTCTAACCACTGAGCTACTGGACTCTCTATGGTGAGCAAGGGTGAAATGTGGGCTTTGACTGGAACCGCATCATGCGGTCACACAATAATGACTGGCACACACATAATTGTTTACTGCATCGTGCAGTCACATTGAGGCATATCAAAGATGCATATTGAGGGATATCAAAGATGGCTGTGTGACCACGTGATGCGGTTCCAGTCAAAGCCCACATTTCACCCTTGCACACCATAGAGTTTGAAAATCGATGAGTAACCAGGGGGCATAATTGAAAAGTTAAAAGACGTTCTCTGGTTAAAAGTTTTAAAAAACACTGAGCTTTCGATTGCCAGTCTGCAATCTTTAAAAAGTGAGGTGTAAAAAGCGAAGGTAAAAATATATATGTACAAAAAGGTGAGAAAATAACAAATGAATGTAAATAAATACAAGAAATACAAAAGAAATACTTGTGTGAAAATAAAATGCTAATAACATGGATAAGATTACAATAAGATTGAGTATTGTCTTGGCAGCTTCTTAGAATTATTGTCTGCCTGGCTAGTAATTGCAGTGTGCCAGGATTCCAGCGTTTTTCGTATACGTGAATTGCCTCCGTCGATGACGCGTGCATTCTCAAAATCAATAGTGTGGCCTTCGAGCCACACATGGCTGGCAACATTGGAACCACTTTTAAAAACTTTGGTGTTTCATATTTGTTCCTTTTTCTAGTGTGTAAGCATCCACCCGTTTCTCCGATGTAATTCCATGTGCAGTCCACACAGGGGATTTTATAGACAACGTTCGTTTGCCGATCTGGTGGAGGGCTTGATTTGGGAGACGCAAATTCCTGTTGCAGGGTCTTAGCCGGTCTGGTGGTGGTTCGAATGCCATTATTGTTGAGAATTCTTGAAAGTGGTTCAGTGACACCTTTGATGTATGGTAAAACTGCAAAGCCATTTTGGGAGTCTGGTGGGTCTGTCCACCTAAAGAACATTCCCACTAACTCTTCAGGGGAAGGGATGACTTCAGAGGTCGATTTCTTCTTTAAGATGTTCGATATAGCTGCTGATGAGTAACCATTTGATTTTAACGCATTGGAAACGTGGATCAGCTCTTTCCTTACTCCAGTGGTGCTCGGGATGTTGAGTGCCCGATTTAGAAGGGTAGAGGCGGTACTTATTTTATGTTTTAACTCGTGATGAGAGTTAAAGTCCAGGTATCTGTCAGTGTGTGTGGGCTTTTGGTAGACACCGATAGTAACTGCCCCATTCTTCCTGGTTATCAAGGTGTCTAGAAAGGAAATAAGCTACATGTATGCCTAAAAATCATGATTAAGTAAAGCTTGTAGGATGTGGCTGGAGTGACAAGTATACTTCACAAATTAATGTGATCAAGTAAGCTGAAGCCACTCTAAGGGCACTAAGGCCACAAGGTAGCGGGCATTTCACCTTACCCCAGATTTAAGGTGTAATGCCCACTACCTTGTGGCGTTAGTGCCCTTAGAGTGGCTTCAGCTTACTTGATCACATTAATTTGTGAAGTATCCTTAAAAATCATGATTTCCAGGTTGTAATTTTTTAGGAGCCCGTACTGTAGCTCATATTTTTGTTTTTTGTTATTTATTTATCTTTTGTATCTTAATACAGTCATATTTATCTTGTAACGATGTGTAAGAAATAATTATGGAAAAAAAATAAATTGATACTGTTCAAATTGCCTGCTCCAAAAAAAAAAAACATTCATCTCTCCTATAAATAAAAATTAATGTGACGTGCAGTACAAGCAATTTTTTCTTCTAGCCAATCTGGTATCATACATATGTGCTACATAGAGTCCTTTGAAGTTTACCCCCTAATAGTAATTTCCTTTTCATACCTTATACAGTGTACATGCTACTGTAACAGAGTAAGGTACCTGTACTTGTCATTGCCACCACGTTAACTCTACCCAATTTTTTTGCCTTTATGCAAACTGTAATAAGTTAAGCCTATAGTAAGCATGAAATAGCCTCCACGGTGAAGTCTTACTGTCCATGCTTTTCCTTGAAGGTATAATGTATAATATTACAATATATGTAAGTTACAGAAGCTTTTCACAGCCAATAACAGTCCCTAGTCCTGGCAAACCAAGTCTTTAAAATAATAAATCTTTGTGTACGGTTGACCCACCGAATCTTTCCTTATTGATGGTCTATCCAGTGTTGACCAATTGATGCACATACAGTACACTGTAATAGCCTTCTATGCAGCTGTTACTTACAAGTTGGTTGTATTCTCCCTCCCCACCAACATCTGCTGAACGGAGCAGGACATCCCTTCCCGGGAACTGACTAATCACATCATGGCCGTTAAATTTTGGTGGCTACATGTAAGTTCCTGTAGCCTCCTTTGCAGCCATTTTTGTCAGTTCTCTTCTCCCTCCAGATTGAATACTTAGACACAGTGGGAATGGAATTTCCAGCTTAGTTCACCAGACATGAGTGGGGAGGATAAAGGACAGACCCAAACAACAGCTGCAAAGGAGGCTAATACACATAAATGATGTTTTCAACATTAAGGAGTACATGTACGTGTATATCTATATGCATAGATACATAATTGTATTATGTGTTGTATCATACAAATCAAATGCTAGCATTTTCTTTGTTCCTTCAATCAGTTTTAGTTCATTTAAAATCTTTTTTTTTTCTTTTACAGAAAGAAAAATAGCACATCAGAGTATCAAGGACACCAACTTCATTGCCAAAGGAATTTGTCTTGGGTGGTCATCTATTTATGGTCTGGGAAAAGCCATCAGTATAATTTTTATCCCGATGAGTGGCAACTCTGTGATCATCTTTCAGTCAACAGCAGCCTGTTGACATCCTAAAACATTTTGTTTTCTTTAAACCAAGGTTTTTCATTTCCTTAAGGATGAAAAATTAAACATCATAACATTTCATGTACATGTATATCATAAAGAAAACATTAGCTTGTTGAAACCTCCAGTTGAATAGCACTTGTTTAATTGTGTCTGATAGGGTTCTGGTGACTTCTATTTTATGTACATGTACATGTACAGTGTGTCTCTGAGTGACACCTCATAGAGTTCAGTTTAACATAAAGAAAGGTTGCTCTTTCTATCTGGTTATTCCCTCTTAACACACCTCATACAGTTCAGTGTAACATACTTGTTATCTCTCTTTCTGTGTATCTAGTTTAACCCCTCTGAACTGGCGGGTGGCACGCCTCAAACAGTTCAGTGTAACATACATGTAATCTTTCTTTCTCTCCCTCTAGTTTAACCCCTCTGAACTGGCGGGTGGCACGCCCCAAACAGTTCAGTGTAACATACATGTAATCTCTCTTTCTCTCTATCTAGTGTAATTCCTCTGAACTGGCGGGTGGCACGCCTCATACAGTTCAGTGTAACATTCATGTAATCTCTCTCTCTAGTTTAACCCTTCTGAACTGGCGGGTGGCACGCCTTATACAGTTCACTGTAACATACTTGTAATCGCTCTTTCTCTCTCTAGTTTAACCCCTCTGAACTGGCGGGTGGCACGCCTCAAACAGTTCAGTGTAACATACATGTAATCTCTCTAGTTTAACCCCTCTGAACTGGCGGGTGGCACGCCTCAAACAGTTCAGTGTAACATTCATGTAATCTCTCTCTAGTTTAACCCTTTCTGAACTGGCGGGTGGCACGCCTTATACAGTTCACTGTAACATACTTGTAATCGCTCTTTCTCTCTCTAGTTTAACCCCTCTGAACTGGCGGGTGGCACGCCTCAAACAGTTCAGTGTAACATACATGTAATCTCTCTAGTTTAACCCCTCTGAACTGGCGGGTGGCACGCCTCAAACAGTTCAGTGTAACATTCATGTAATCTCTCTCTCTAGTTTAACCCTTCTGAACTGGCGGGTGGCACGCCTTATACAGTTCACTGTAACATACTTGTAATCGCTCTTTCTCTCTCTAGTTTAACCCCTCTGAACTGGCGGGTGGCACGCCTCAAACAGTTCAGTGTAACATACATGTAATCTCTCTAGTTTAACCCCTCTGAACTGGCGGGTGGCACGCCTCAAACAGTTCAGTGTAACATTCATGTAATCTCTCTCTCTAGTTTAACCCTTCTGAACTGGCGGGTGGCACGCCTTATACAGTTCACTGTAACATACTTGTAATCGCTCTTTCTCTCTCTAGTTTAACCCCCCTGAACTGGCGGGTGGCACGCCTCAAAACGTTCAGTGTAACGTACATGTAATCTCTCTAGTTTAACCCCTCTGAACTGGCGGGTGGCACGCCTCAAACAGTTCAGTGTAACATTCATGTAATCTCTCTCTCTAGTTTAACCCTTCTGAACTGGCGGGTGGCACGCCTTATACAGTTCACTGTAACATACTTGTAATCGCTCTTTCTCTCTCTAGTTTAACCCCTCTGAACTGGCGGGTGGCACGCCTCAAAAAGTTCAGTGTAACGTACATGTAATCTCTCTTTCTCTCCCTCTAGTTTAACCCCTCTGAACTGGCGGGTGGCACGCCTCAAACAGTGCAGTGTAACATACATGTAATCTTTCTTTCTCTCCCTCTAGTTTAACCCCTCTGAACTGGCGGGTGGCACGCCCCAAACAGTTCAGTGTAACATACATGTAATCTCTCTTTCTCTCTATCTAGTGTAATTCCTCTGAACTGGCGGGTGGCACGCCTCATACAGTTCAGTGTAACATTCATGTAATCTCTCTCTCTAGTTTAACCCTTCTGAACTGGCGGGTGGCACGCCTTATACAGTTCACTGTAACATACTTGTAATCGCTCTTTCTCTCTCTAGTTTAACCCCTCTGAACTGGCGGGTGGCACGCCTCAAACAGTTCAGTGTAACATACATGTAATCTCTCTAGTTTAACCCCTCTGAACTGGCGGGTGGCACGCCTCAAACAGTTCAGTGTAACATTCATGTAATCTCTCTCTAGTTTAACCCTTTCTGAACTGGCGGGTGGCACGCCTTATACAGTTCACTGTAACATACTTGTAATCGCTCTTTCTCTCTCTAGTTTAACCCCTCTGAACTGGCGGGTGGCACGCCTCAAACAGTTCAGTGTAACATACATGTAATCTCTCTAGTTTAACCCCTCTGAACTGGCGGGTGGCACGCCTCAAACAGTTCAGTGTAACATTCATGTAATCTCTCTCTCTAGTTTAACCCTTCTGAACTGGCGGGTGGCACGCCTTATACAGTTCACTGTAACATACTTGTAATCGCTCTTTCTCTCTCTAGTTTAACCCCTCTGAACTGGCGGGTGGCACGCCTCAAACAGTTCAGTGTAACATACATGTAATCTCTCTAGTTTAACCCCTCTGAACTGGCGGGTGGCACGCCTCAAACAGTTCAGTGTAACATTCATGTAATCTCTCTCTCTAGTTTAACCCTTCTGAACTGGCGGGTGGCACGCCTTATACAGTTCACTGTAACATACTTGTAATCGCTCTTTCTCTCTCTAGTTTAACCCCCTGAACTGGCGGGTGGCACGCCTCAAAACGTTCAGTGTAACGTACATGTAATCTCTCTAGTTTAACCCCTCTGAACTGGCGGGTGGCACGCCTCAAACAGTTCAGTGTAACATTCATGTAATCTCTCTCTCTAGTTTAACCCTTCTGAACTGGCGGGTGGCACGCCTTATACAGTTCACTGTAACATACTTGTAATCGCTCTTTCTCTCTCTAGTTTAACCCCTCTGAACTGGCGGGTGGCACGCCTCAAAAAGTTCAGTGTAACGTACATGTAATCTCTCTTTCTCTCCCTCTAGTTTAACCCCTCTGAACTGGCGGGTGGCACGCCTCAAACAGTGCAGTGTAACATACATGTAATCTCTTTCTCTCTATTTAGTGTAATTCCTTTGAACTGGCGGGTGGCACGCCTCATACAGTTCAGTGTAACATACATGTTATCTCTCTTTTTCTCTAGTTTAACCCCTCTGAACTGGCGGGTGGCACGCCTCATACAGTTCAGTGTAACATACCTGTAATCTCTCATTCTCTCTCTGGTTTAACCCCTCTGAACTGGCGGGTGGCACGCCTCAAACAGTGCAGTGTAACATACATGTAATCTCTTTCTCTCTATTTAGTGTAATTCCTTTGAACTGGCGGGTGGCACGCCTGATACAGTTCAGTGTAACATACATGTTATCTCTCTTTCTCTCTAGTTTAACCCCTCTGAACTGGCGGGTGGCACGCCTCATACAGTTCAGTGTAACATACCTGTAATCTCTCTTTCTCTCTCTGGTTTAACCCCTCTGAACTGGCGGGTGGCACGCCTCAAACAGTTCAGTGTAACATTCATGTAATCTCTCTTTCTCTCTATCTAGTTTAATTCCTCTGAACTGGCGGGTGGCACGCCTCAAACAGTTCAGTGTAACATACATGTAATCTCTCTAGTTTAACCCTCTGAACTGGCGGGTGGCACGCCTCAAACAGTTCAGTGTAACATTCACTTAATCTCTCTCTAGTTTAACCCTTTCTGAACTGGCGGGTGGCACGCCTTATACAGTTCACTGTAACATACTTGTAATCGCTCTTTCTCTCTCTAGTTTAACCCCTCTGAACTGGCGGGTGGCACGCCTCAAACAGTTCAGTGTAACATACATGTAATCTCTCTAGTTTAACCCCTCTGAACTGGCGGGTGGCACGCCTCAAACAGTTCAGTGTAACATTCATGTAATCTCTCTCTCTAGTTTAACCCTTCTGAACTGGCGGGTGGCACGCCTTATACAGTTCACTGTAACATACTTGTAATCGCTCTTTCTCTCTCTAGTTTAACCCCCTGAACTGGCGGGTGGCACGCCTCAAAAAGTTCAGTGTAACGTACATGTAATCTCTCTTTCTCTCCCTCTAGTTTAACCCCTCTGAACTGGCGGGTGGCACGCCTCAAACAGTGCAGTGTAACATACATGTAATCTCTTTCTCTCTATTTAGTGTAATTCCTCTGAACTGGCGGGTGGCACGCCTCATACAGTTCAGTGTAACATACATGTTATCTCTCTTTCTCTCTAGTTTAACCCCTCTGAACTGGCGGGTGGCACGCCTCATACAGTTCAGTGTAACATACCTGTAATCTCTCTTTCTCTCTCTGGTTTAACCCCTCTGAACTGGCGGGTGGCACGCCTCAAACAGTTCAGTGTAACATTCATGTAATCTCTCTTTCTCTCTATCTAGTTTAATTCCTCTGAACTGGCGGGTGGCACGCCTCAAACAGTTCAGTGTAACATACATGTAATCTCTCTTTCTCTCTCTCTAGTTTAACCCCTCTGAACTTGCGGGTGGCACGTCCCATACGGTTCAGTGTAACATACATGTAATCTCTCTTTCTCTCTATCTAGTTTAATTCCCCTCTACTAGCGGGTGGAACGCCTTATATTGTCCAGTGTAGCGTGCGTGTAATCTGTCTTTCTCTATGTCTAGTTTAATGCCTCTGAACTGGCGAGTGGCACGCCTTATACAGTTCACTGTAACATACTTGTAATCGCTCTTTCTCTCTCTAGTTTAACCCCTCTGAACTGGCGGATGGCACGCCTCAAAAAGTTCAGTGTAACGTACATGTAATCTCTCTTTCTCTCCCTCTAGTTTAACCCCTCTGAACTGGCGGGTGACACGCCTCAAACAGTGCAGTGTAACATACATGTAATCTCTTTCTCTCTATTTAGTGTAATTCCTCTGAACTGGCGGGTGGCACGCCTCATACAGTTCAGTGTAACATACCTGTAATCTCTCTTTCTCTCTCTGGTTTAACCCCTCTGAACTGGCGGGTGGCACGCCTTAAACAGTTCAGTGTAACATTCATGTAATCTCTCTTTCTCTCTATCTAGTTTAATTCCTCTGAACTGGCGGGTGGCACGCCTCAAACAGTTCAGTGTAACATACATGTTATCTCTCTTTCTCTCTCTCTAGTTTAACCCCTCTGAACTTGCGGGTGGCACGTCCCATACGGTTCAGTGTAACATACATGTAATCTGTTTCTCTCTCTATAGTTTAATTCCCCTCTACTAGCGGGTGGAACGCCTTATATTGTCCAGTGTAGCGTGAGTGTAATCTGTCTTTCTCTATGTCTAGTTTAATGCCTCTGAACTGGCGAGTGGCACGCCTGGTACAGTTCAGTGTAACATAAAACATTAGTAACGCCAATTGTGAGTTATACCAGCAGCCGTTTGGAATGAAAATATAATTTTCCGGTGTTAATAAGAAACGATAAAGCTAAGGGACGTAAATTATACAAATTCTACGGCAATTGCAATAGAAAGATACCTTTTTTCATGTCGTTAAATGTTCAGTGGCGATGAACTGGAAAGCTCGGCCCAGAAAAAGTCACGGCCACCGACGTTTTTTAGCGTTTTTCAGGTCGCTTTAGTACCAGCTCGTTTTTGGAAAGAAAACGTTAACACTTTGCAATGAAATACATATCTTTTGAAGTTATTGTGTGACACTTTGTGGTCCAGCTTTTGTTCACTTTTTATAGACATTTTGTTGGGATTTTGTGTTCTGGCGTTTTTCATCCTGGTTTGTTTCCCTCTGTCTTTTACAGAGAAAATATGAACATTTTGCTGAGATTTCATGTGGTACTCCTTGTATATTTTACGAACATTATACCCACTTTTGATTAACATTGTGTGCTTTTTATTTGTGTACATTTTATTAACATTTAATGCAGTTATTTTGGTTCGATTTTTACGAAGATTTTACGGACATTTTATGTTCTTTATTTTACAGAGTTTTTTCCTAGAGTTTTTTTTTACAAAGAATACGTTGAGATTTTACAAGGATTTTTACAAACTTTATGAAATCTCTGTAAATTTTGCTTACAATTTACACAGAAAACATTGAGGTTTCACAGACATTTAATGGGGTCTGGACGCGTAAAATTCGGTCGAATCTACAGACATTTTATAGGGTTCATAAAATGTCTGTAAGTGTGCACGTTTACAGACATTGCAATTTACAAAGGAAATGTATACATTTTACAGAGATTTGACAAACGTTTTTGAAGTCTGTAAATGGTTCAAGTTTTCCAGTGACGAATTGGGAATTTATTGAACGGCTTAAAAAGCTTTACTTTACACGTATCCATTCTTACACTAGAATTTAGATTTGGGGTTATTTTGGCCTTGAAAATCGGATGTGAAATTTCACCGTGGCTTTATCAAATGTAAAGACGCTCATTAAAAATTAATTTCTTCTGCATTTCCTTCATGAATTGTTAATGTCTTTTAAATTCAAATTAAGCCACCTGACTCTTTGCTAATAACTAAGATTGGGCCTTTGTCTTCCGAACTATCTGGAATTTAAAGCTAGTTTTCTTCTCTAAATTCGACTTTCAAACCAAAAGCATCGCATTCAAGCGGAAATGACACCTGTTGATATAAAGGATATTACTTGGCCACGCGCAGATACGAAATTTTTCGCGAACGAGTGAAATACTTTTCAAGACGAGAAGAGAAATTTGGTTTCTCCAAGGGGCTGTATAATGTTCTATTTATTAGATAAATAACAATGAAATATCAATCCATTTCATTTCCCTGAGAAAGGCACGATTTATTACGTAACCATAGCAACGTTTATTTTTTCACGTGTGACCTGGTATAGAGCTTTTAAACTAGTAGATTTTGTTTTCCCAATGTAGACCATGTGATCTTCCTAAGGGGATTTGTCTTTGTCTTTTCACAAATTATGAGTACATATGTACGTGAAAAAGGCGAAATTTCAAAGAAACAGTTCTCTAGGGTAACATTACGTGGTCTACATTGGGAAAACAAAATCTGCAAGCTAAAAAGGTCTATAGGATTGGTGTTTATATAAAAACAGTAAATATTATTCGATGTAATCATCTTAGTTGTTTTGCCTAATTAATAAACCATTGCTAAAAGGGGTCAAATCAAGGGCTTGAAAAACAGCTATGAGGGCGAACTAGCGAACCAAGATTAAATAAACAGCCCCACGGTAAAGAAACTGTAAGCTGACTTGACGTCCTCAACTTCGACGGCAGATCCACAAAGCGACCAAATTGATGAGCCTCATAGAGAAGAACGAATTGGAATAAAACTAAATTAATAATAATAATAATAATAATAATAATAATAATTATTATTATTATTATAATTTAGAACTTATATAGCGCATTTTCCATGTGTATATGATTAAATGCGCTTTACAAGCAGATGAAATTGGAATTTGGAAATGTTGGTTTTTATGGAGAGGGGAAAACCGGAGAATTCGAAGAAAAACCTCTCGGAGCAGAGAAGAGAACCAACAACAAACTTGAATACAACAAATTTGAATGCAACTAAGTAAATGAGGCCATTTTGAAAGCTGACTTGTGGTTTTAAAATTGCTGAAAAAGAACTGCATGGCAACAGTGTTTACCCTTTGCCTCCGACTCTCTCACAGTCGTTTTAAGGGGAGTCTAATTTCACCGCAGCCCAACAAGTAGACTACGAGCAGCCCCTCCTTCGCCGCTTCGTTCGTCTAGCGTGAGACTATAAAACAAAACAGGCGTGAGAAAAAATGGCAGCGCGAAATCTGTAACCACCGTTAAACTGTCACAGGATTACAGAAAATTAAAGTAAAGCAGAGTTGACCAGTACATCTATTGAACATTCATCGATTGTGCCGTGTTCGGAATACGTGGCTTACTAGTGAAATTTCTTGCTTTCCGTTCGCCCGCTAAATTTGCAAATTATCTCAACTGATTCAGAAAATAGAACATTTCTATCGTTCTTTAACCTTTCCCAGGTTTAAGATATCGAGAAAGAAAAAAAGCATGAAATCTAGCAGTGTAAGTACTGTCTACGTGAATCGAAACAACGCGTCATTCACAAGCCAGCCATTGTCTGGACAAACGAGCCCTGGTCTTTCCAGGCCTGGAAGACATCGTTGGAAAACGTTTGGTTTTTCTTTTATCAAAGTACCTAACCAGATTTGAGGAAAACATATTTTTATAGTTGTTTTACCCTTTCAACAAAAATGCACCAAGACCAACTATTGAAATGCCAACGGTTGGTCCCGGGTCTTCGGTTCAATTTACATCTAGCAGGTCTGGACAGTCAATTACTCTATACTGTCCAAGAAATAACGTTATAAAATTCGGCGTGTCTCGCGCTAACCCTCAAAAAACCATACTTGTATCAAGTAGATTCTGCGTGGCTTACGAAAATGTTAAGTTTGCATTCAAAATGACAACAGAAACTTCGCTTACTTTGGACATATTGAGCTGATGTAGTTCCTCTGTCACTGACAAACCAACTGACGTTGAAGTGACGTTGAACTCTTTTTATTTCGGCCAACACACGCCCAAAAAATGATTGACACCCGCTTGTCGACGCATCAAACTACACGTGATTATGTTCTGACACCACTATGCAAATACCATGCTTCCAGCCAGGGATCAGCTGTGAAAAGGTATGGTGACAAAAACAACAACAATTAGCGTTAATTGCACTGCCTTCCTTGCGGCGGGGAAGGGGGTTACTCCAGATGTATAATAGACCATATAAGGAGGCTCACCCCGAAAGGGTTCCATTTTTAACCCTCGAAAGAGGGTTAAAATTGTAAACAGTGAGAAAATTGAAATCTCTAGTGTTTAAAAGGGTACAGCCCGGCCCTTAGAATATCTTATTGATAGTAATTTTCGAGGGAACTTAATTTCGCCAAAATGGTCAAACAAATATAGGTGGTTTGCAGCCAATCTCTAGAGACTCAGATTACAATGGTGAAACTAACAAATGCTGGTGGACGAACAAAAGGAGCTAATGAGAGATCTATTGTTTACGTCCACCAGCATGGCGGCGATGACGTAACATGAAAACCACCTATATTAAAAGAAACTTAATTTCGCGAAAATTGTCAAATCAAATCAAATTTATTTAACTCAACTCAAATATTTACATTAGGAACACAAACAAATGATATAAATATTAAGTACATTAGAATGAAAAATACTGATTAGTATTAATCAGCAGTAGGTGGTCTCGGAATTTGCGCAATATTTTCGAATGACACTGAACAAAACCATATGATAACAAAACGAAACTGAAAACACCAGTCACTGGATACGAAATACTGAAGAACGCCACTTGTGCAAGGGTGATTGGAAATTCCAGTCAAAGTTGAGATGGATTGGCCACGACAAGGAACAGAGAAATAATTAGCAGGTATAAAAAGCTTGTCGAGACAAGTTACACGGAGCCAGTTTGGAATGGATTGTTTGATAAAATCACTCCCGGCTGAATTTCTACCGATTTCAGTTTAAATATCGATAAAAATCACTTCATTTTTATTGATAAAAGTGGTCATTATAATTTTTTATATTGTTCGGGCACTCCGGCACTTCCGTGAAGTTAGTTTCTGGTTCTGAGTAGTCAGAAAAGTTTGTCAAGACAAATAAATAATTGAGAGAAGTTTACTGAAACGACTCTTTTTCTGTATGGAAAGAATCGTGTTGTACCCGTTGCCACAAAATTTCAACTTCACTCAATATTTATGGCGACGGGAAACATTATTACCGGCTGGCCGGCAGTTTATTATACAGGGGGTGGGCGAAGCGGAGGGGTCCGCGTGGTTCACCCTGCACTTTTGCCTTTCAAGTGATATGTTACCCCATTCAATGATCGATATGAGCTATATTCTTTTATACGGTATATACGGCCCTAAAGGATATTTTTTTTATGCCGCTTTGGTTTGTAAAATGGGTACTGATGCTTTGATCAATAGGTCGTTTGCAGCCAATCTCTAGAGACAGAGATAACAACGGTGAAACGAACAAATGCTGGTGGACGAACAAAACGAGGAGCTAATGAGGCATGTATTTTTTACGTCCACCAGCATGGCGGCGATGACGTAACGTGCAAACAACTTATGTGGTCAACAATTTGGTATATATATTTTTAAAGAAATCACTAGAGTGAATAAAACTCTTTGTCGTCTCAGCGCGAATTGAAAAACGGAGAATGGGAATGACAAAGAATTTCATTCGAACTAAATTTGTTATCAACGAGTTCTTTTGTTGGTGTCAAATCCTTTGAATTCTTTGATTGCACTCACGTGATAAGACGGCCATGTTGGTGCCAAAACAATCGAAAAATGTAGCTCAAGGTTTGCATAATTAATAGAGTCAAATTCCCAAAAGAATTTTTCGCTATTGTTCTTTTCACCAACAAGGTCGCCGTGACGTCAGGTGCAATCAAAGAATTTGGCTTTGGTGCCAAGTTTAATTGCGCGACAGCAAAGCCAGTGAGACAATAGGCCTTATTCGCTTGTACATTTTGTTTTTCCAAGACCGTATCATGTGATGATAACTCAGGAAATTTGGTCCTTCGTCTTGTGCAAGCACGAGCATGTCTGCATCCACTCTTTATGATGACCAATACAAAAGACCAAATCTCCTGAGTATCATCATATGATCTGTATTGGGAAAACAAAATGTACAAGCGAATAAGGGCTATTGTCTCACTGGCTTTGATTTCGCGTAATTAAACTTGGCATGGTATTTGCATGGTGGTGTCAGAACATGTTCACGTGTAGCTTGAGGCGTCTACAAGCAGGTGTCAATCATTTTGAGGGCGTGTGTTGGCCGCAAATAAAAAGGGTTCAACCTCACTTCAACGTCAGTTGGTTTGTCAGTGACAGAGGGAACTACACCAGCTCAAGCATTTCCAATTATCAAGCGAAATTCTTGTCGAGCGTTCATCCCAAGATGTCCAAAGTAAGTGAATTCCTGTTGACATTTTGAATGCAACCTTAACATTTTGGAAAGCTACGCTGCATGTACTTTGGAAGGAAAATGTATATATATTGATTGTGCTCCTGGACGTAAATTGAACCAACGACCCTGAACCAACGGGTAGTCCACGGTGGCGTAATTGGTATTGGCGTAGTTGGTCTTGATGCAGTTTGGTTGAAAGCGTAAGTCCACATGGGTATCTTGATAAAAGAAAAACCAAGCGTTTTCCAACAACGTCTTCCAGGCGTGGAAAGACCAGGGCTCCTTTGTCAGCCAACAGTGACTCAGATAATAAGGAGTTTAAGAAACGAGGACGGGAAGGTCAACGAGAACGCCACAAAACAATAGGTTTAATGAGCAAAAACAATATAATAGCTCTGCACGTGCGTTTTACATTTTGATACATTTCTTTGCCGTCCTCTGCAAAACAACAACGTGAAATGATCAAATCTTAGGTTTTCTTGAGAACGTAAGCCATGATGGCAATTTTTTTTCCTTTTTCCTTACTTTAATACCGTTCATAGAAATTTACTTCCTGGATAGTTCGCCGACATTTTACAAGCTGAACAAATTGGAATAATTGCGAAAGTGCAACAATAACGAGAGGATATATTTTTAAAATGACGTTTTCGTTGCCGTCGCGTCCTCGTTTCTTACACTCCCTTATGGCTAGCCTTCGAACCAGGCGTTGTTCCACGTACACAGTGAAGTACTGTCTGCGTAGCCTGTTGGTTGATTTCTTTCTCGATATCTTTAACCGGAGAAGGGCTAAAGAAGAACAGAACTTCAATTTTCCGAAACAGTTTAGTTCGCAAGAAACAGTCAGCGAACGGAAAGTAGAAATTTCACACCTCACGCTTTAGGCGGCCAGAAGCGTAGCGAGGTTGTTGAATAGTTGTAGACCTTTTAACGTAAAGAGTCCTTATCACGCCGAAGGCGTGTATCGAGCGCCGAAGTTGCGAGCTTCTAGGGGGGTCCGGAGACATGCTCACTGAAACCTCTAAAACGCCATTTCATGCATTCCTAAGAGCCGAAAAAGTGTCTGTGAAGAACCAGATAAGCAAAATATTCATAATCCAGTATTCCCGTAGCCAGAAATGATCATTTTGTTTGTCATGAAATGCAAATTGATCGTTTTATTTGCTATGATTGAATGTGATCTGAACTCTCCTTTACCACGAACACAAATTTGAGAAATCTGTGCTCGTCTACAAAGATTTGAGACTTCAATAAAGTTATTATTTTTTATTGTACTAAAGATGATAAAAAGGTCTCGGCATTTTATCACTTCGTAGTGCACATCCAGATTGTACAGTAATCAAGACTGGCCCAGGAGTGGCCGCAGTTTTCGATCTGTTTGTTTTTTTCGCGGAATGATTGTTCAATTCGAGTACTCAAAAATACCCAAACTTTTCACACTGGGGCAGCGTTGGGGTTTTGAATTTTAAAAGCTTCACTGAAAAAAGCCTTTTTTTTTCATTCAGTACCCAGCCTCGGTATCTATAGATGAACTCAAGCGTGATTGTCCCGTTTTCGCGGATGTTTGCCCATTTTCAAAGCTCCCGGAGCAAAAGAAAGGTTCCGCTGGCAACTGCCCAGAGTTCAAGAATGGATGCCCCTTCATGGCATGCAAGTCCGTAGGAGAGTTTGAAGACAAGCTTGGCCAGATGCGCGACAAGTGTAAGGGCGACGCCGCTTACGTCGAGTTCCTCAGGGAAGTCCTTGTGACTGCTAAAGAAAAGGAAGCTGTCGTGGGAACTGCCTGCCCATTTTTCCAAACTTAGGGTGGCTGCCCATTTGCCAAGGACACCAAGGGAAAGGCCATAATCTCTTCAGACTACATCGTGGTATGTTAACCGTTAGATCTAGTCATAAATGACAACCTGATTTTTAGTCGGGATAAATAGCAAGAAATATAAAAATGATCATAGCAGGGTACTGCTGAGTAAATATCATATGAATAGGGATATCAATTTGGGATTTTATCCTCACACTCAAAAAGTCTTAGAACCTCTTGGCACAGTGATGATAAACCTACCACAGTAAACCAATGCTTAGAAGCTTTTATTTAAGTCGGGTCACACTTGAGGACTTATTCTTTGAGACTCAAAAGTTAAGAGTCACTCTGCATGCACTGTATACTTAAGATCACCAATGCAAAGTATACTAAGTATAAAGTAAACTACCACTAACTGTTCCTATGCAAATCCGTTGTCAAAAAAAAAAAAATGTGTGAAGCGTTTGTTTCTCAGCAAAAAGTTATATTGCTAAGTAATGATACAAGGCAAAGCATTCCACTGACAAAAATTGAGGGAATTAG
Organism: Pachyseris speciosa; assembly: GCA_016490735.1. Taxonomy (NCBI): domain Eukaryota; kingdom Metazoa; phylum Cnidaria; class Anthozoa; order Scleractinia; family Pachyseridae; genus Pachyseris; species Pachyseris speciosa. The sequence goes on along the minus strand of JAEMWC010000424.1, from coordinate 226,151 downwards.
GCCTGCCAGAAGACGTTATTTAGCTTTTTAATTTTTTCCATACATTCGTCTGTAATTCTTTGCAGCCGGCTGAAAAATTCCCGGGAAAAAATAACCGACGAATGTAAGGGAAATTAAAAAAAGCCAGAGAACGTTTTCTACCACGGCTAAATCCCTGGAATTTTTTCAGTGGAACCCTTTACATAGTACCAGTAACAATATAACGTTTTGATGAGAAAAAAGCGCTTTACGCATTTTTATGACAACGGATTTGCAAACGAACACTTGTAATTTGTTATGTTTGCCTACCCGCCAAGATGGCTTCCAAAACCGTGATAAGGTCTATTGGCATTTTCGTATTTGCCAAACGTCCTGGGATATAATAAGAGGTCGGGGAACAAGTACAACGTCTCAAGGTATTTTTAATGATTTGCTTTTGTTTACCGCTCCATACAATTTTTTACCACAATTGCTAGTAATCTCGCAATCTTATTGGCTAATTTGCCGTTGTCGATAAAAGTCTAGACAACGCTGTTCGCGTCAACGAGTCGCGCAATGCCTTTTTTCAGCTCGCGCTCTGAAATTAACATTTTCTTTGACGCGTCAAAATTTGCTGTGGACTCACTCGGCTGTGCCTCGTGAGTCCACAACATTTTGACCACTGTGATGACGAATATCGTTGTCGATTTAACAAATAGATTCCATGCTACCGTGCGTCTGTTCAGTAATAGATCACACCCCTGCTACCGTCGTCTTCTCCGTCATTTCTGGTAATGAGTATCTTGCATAACATTTACAAAACGCCACTACATGTGTAAGTGCTGCTCAATAGCTTTTACCTGAATGTTACACTCTAGGATTTATCGACAGACCCAATAGTTAGGATCACCTGCGGTCAATTTCGTATCCAATTATCAAGTTTGTAATTAGGTTTTTTAGTCTTTTAGCGTTATTGTAGTTAATTACTCAATTCAACCCTATTGGCTGGAATGTAATTATTCCAATAAACGTATCTATCTACCTAAACCACAACAGGAAAGTTGTGTTAGATCGATCACTCGAAATCTTAAAGTTGGAGCTGTGTTGAACTCCATAATAAACAGTCCCATAGGAAAGAACCCTTGTGTCGTCCCTTTCACATCAATAGCCACCCGTTAGGATTATATCCACACACTCAAAGGTTGAAACCTAATTTTGCAGCATAGCAAACAACACCACACTAAAAGAAACTTCGTTGAAAAGTTCCCTAAACTTAAGAAGATACTGAACATTTGGTCGTCTCGAGACATATCTATATATGGAAGAATAAATATAGTCAAAACGTTGGCAATATCTAAACCAACTTTTATCTGCAGCGTGTTAGACACTCCAAAAGGGTTTACAGATGAGGTCAATAACATAATATTTGATTACATATGGAAGTATAAGAATCCAAAACTAAAAAAAAACTTATCATCAAAAATAAGGATGGAGGACTTAATATGTTACATTTTACGTTATTTGATAACGCGTTAAAGATAGTTTGGGTAAAGCGCTTATGCACTAACGATGAAAGACCATGGAAATTTATTCCACTATCCTTACTTTCCAATGTCGGTGGCAGTCTTCTTTTCCAGTGCAACTATAACATTCAATATCTACCCTTGAATGAAAACTTACCAAAATTCTATCGAGATATAATTTCCCACTGGCATAAAATTAAGAACACTAACCCGAAAACAAAAGGAGATGTGTTGAATCAAATATGGAACAATCAGTTTATTCGAGTAAACAAGTCATCTGTTTTTTTCCCTGGTTCGAATAAAGTCGGCATTGAAAAACTCTGCTGCCTTTTCGACAACGAAAGTAACACTTTGTTGACTTTCACAACTTTCTTGAGAAATACAAGGTCAAGAGTAATTTTCTACAGTATTACAGCCTTCTATCTGCAATACCACAGGACTGGAAAACTATGTTAAAGCAAGAATGTTTTGTACCGTCAACTGAATACGTTCCACTTTCAATCGAAAAGCTCACATTGAAAACAATTTACAGTACTTAATCACCAGCACTTTCCTCCTCCAACTGCAGAGAAAAGACTCATTGAATATAGCTTTAACTTTCAAGAAAGACAAAAAATATACTCACTTCCTTTTCGTGTTACAAATGAAATAAAATTATCCGTGTTTCAATATAAAATAGTTCATAATATTCTGTACACAAATAAAATTCTGCACAAGATGAAAAAGAAACAACAACCAGATTGTCCGTTTTGCCATGGCATTGATCAAACGCCACTCCATTTATTCGTGGAATGTTCAATTGCCAAATCGTTTTGGAATAAATTTACAAACTGGTACAACGCTACATGTGGAGAAAAAATTGCTTTGGAAGCAAAATGAAATTATATATGGTGTTTTAAGACACACATCGTCTTGTTTAACTCTGAATCACCTAATCATAATTGGTAAATATTTTCTTTACATTAACGGAGTACACGATGAAAAACGACCCCAGTTCACAGATTTTGTAACCCTTGTTAAAGAAAAAATTGAATTAGAAAAATATATTGCGATTACGACAAACAAACTACTATCTTTTACTAAAAAATGGTCCAACTTTACAAGCAATTAATCATTAATTATATCAATTTGTAAGTAATTGTATCATTGCTATATTAGTATCGTATTGTAAGTAGTTTTCGTATTTCTTCAAGTCGTTTTTTTTAGTATCGTGTTGTAAAGTAGTGCATGTATAGGTAGTGTAAGTATAAGTAGTATAATTAGCAAGGCCTGATATTGTAAGCGTAAAGGTTAGTGTAATATTAGTAGTGTATGTAGTGTAAGTGTTGGAATTGTAAATAAAGTTGCATTGGAAAAAAACAGGACTTTACACACTAATACTCGCTTGCCTTTCTATCTTTCTTTTATTTATTTATTTATTCATTGTTTTTTGATAGAGTCAGGTTCCAATCTTGCTGCTTCTTCGAAGACTCGGTGAATATTGAATCAAACTTTAAATGTCCAATGTTTTGTCTATCTTTATTTTCTTTCTCAGATCCCTTTCGGCGTCACCTTAAGCGATGTTATGTTCAAGTGTGCTGCCTTTGGCAAGGCTGTCTGCCCATACGCCTCGCTGATTGAAAAGGACAAAGGCATCACTGGAAATTGCCCTGCATTCAAGCAAGGCTGTCCCTTCAAGATCTGCAGGTCCGTTGGAGAGTTTGTGGAAAAGTTGACTCAGGTGCGAGATACCTGCTACAAGGGAAAACCTGCTCAAATCAAGTTTTTTCAGGATGTCCTTGCTGTCTCTACGGCGGGTGAGAAGACGTTGGGTACTTGCCCATTCATGGCGTATGCCTGCTGCTTCCGCTTTGGTGTTGATGGAAAGGCAATCATCCCCCAAGTGAGTCTGTGTTCTTTTAAGAATTTCAACGTCTGAGAAACTCTTTACGAGAGCCACACACAACTTCTAAATCCACAACAGACGGACCTGCTGACTATAGAGAAAGGCCACTCGTCGGTCTTCTACGACGTCGCTTTCCAGACTCAAATTTATCAAAATGCTCTTCGACTTTTCTCAGTTCGCGAAAAACATCAGTATATACTGCAGTGATCATATAATTAAAGGGAAAATTTTCCAGATTGAAACTGATTATGACATAACGAATTGAGTGTTGCCTCGAAGGATTTATTCTTTACGGGGTTGCAGCGCGCATGCTTTACTCGCCAAGACGAGTAAACAAACAAAACGCCTCACTTCGGGTTAGCCACTGTGCCTCCTAAACATGGGTGCTTGAGTTTCCTATTTTGCATAACACCATAGTGAAGAAGCCGCCTCAACTGACTTTAACTCGGGCCCCATGTTTTCTAGCGCCTTCTCCAAAGGCTAAAAATGCTGGATAGCAAATCGTGGTCCTCCTTGGTAAAAAGACGCCTTTGCTTCAAAATTCTGATTATGTAGCAGTTCCCTCGCTGAGCTCGCTCCTTATAGAAGCTTATAGACCTTTTGGGAACCAAAAGCTACCGGCTCCTCACCGACAAACATCTGCAATTACGAGATCGAGACGCGTAGCAGGGGCGACCTCATCGCCTGTAATATTGAGGACTAGCAGTACGCAGTTGCAACGATACGACCACCTTAAGTTTCAATTCGGGACTTATAAAATTATTTATACTACTTGCTGGTAAAAAACAGCTTTCAAAATGGTCACATTTATTTAATTTCAACCTTATGTTTAGGCCAATTCATTTCTTCTACCTGGAGGTATCAATTCTAAAAGCTTCACTAAAAGAGCCTTTTTCTTTTCCTTCAGTACCCAGCCTCAGTATCCATCGATCAACTCAAGCGCGTTTGCCCTGTGTTCGCGGATGTTTGCCCATTTTCAAAGCTCCCGGAGCAAAAGAAAGGTTCCGCTGGCAACTGCCCAGAGTTCAAGAATGGCTGCCCCTTCAAGGCTTGCAAGACCGTGGGAGAGTTTGAAGACAAGCTTGGCCAGATGCGCGACAAGTGTAAGGGCGACGCCGCTTACGTCGAGTTCCTCAGGGAAGTCCTTGTGACTGCTAAAGAAAAGGAGGCTGACGTGGGAGCTGCCTGCCCATTTTTCCAAACTAAGGGTGGCTGCCCATTTGCCAAGGACACCAAGGGAAATGCCATAATTTACCCAGACTACATCGTGGTACGTTTTTCATTAATTAGATCTTTTCATGAATGACAACCTGACCTTTTTACGGGGCAACAAACAGAAAAAAGATCGTCGCAGTGTATTGCTAATTAGTTTTCATATGAATAGTCACACTTCCAATTACGACCTTACCCTCACTCTCAGAAAGTTGAACCTCTTTGTATTGATAATAAACAGCACCACAGAAAAGTACTGCTTAATAGCTTTCGTTTAAATGGTCACCCTTGAGGACCTCTTTCAGAGTCAAAAAAGTTAAAACCACTTTGTACGGCATAAACGTAAGTTAGAACAAGGAAACACTGCACATTAACTTTTCATTTCGATGGTCACACTTCAGAAATTTATCCACACTCACTCAAAGTTACAACATCCCCGTTTGCAGCACAGATAGATAGAGATAGAGATAAATAGAGATAGATAGCTTCAATTCAAATCACATGGCAGCCCTCTGAGGCTGAATTGCATGAATTTACAAATACATTTGATACAGGGGCACCCAACGACGGGATATCTCATAATTCGTTATATTTGCTTAAAATGCTTGCTATAGTGCTTTACAAGCTCGTTTAGTGAGTTTGGAGCTGCCCTACAAAACATTTATCTATTCGGATGTTCTAGGGGAACATCAAGTCTGTAGAAATTTCTAGGTGTCTTTTTGATCTCTTCCGAAAGTTTTAGAGATCACTACAGGTCAGATCGAAAACTCTAGATTACGTAGTTGTATTTTTTTCCCGCGAAAATTTTAGGAGACGTTGTCTTAAAATATGATTATGCAACACAATTGGGCGAAAACTGTAGAAGTTCTGTACGTTTCAACTAACTTCCGAAAACCATAGGAGACGAATTCGTATATCCGAAAACATTAGGAATTACAAGAATAGGCCAAACTTCAAAGATATGTGAACTTGAATACAATTCAAAATAACTGAACTCTCAAAACAGTTAAACATTACAGACTGAAATGAAAAGCTTTCAATGGTGCAATGCTTAGTTCAGTTTTTAATCAGTTTCATTCCTCCACTAGCGTAAAAATTAAAATCAATCTAATCACGAGCCAGAGCATTATAGTGGAGCATCTAGTGTTTGTCACATGCTGCCATCTCTGCAAAATCCAAAATTACCGTGAAATTCCGAAAATAAGCCCATCCATGTATAAGCTAACTCGAAACGCAAAAACTCCTCCGTTAAATAGCCCCTCCGTATATAAGCCCCCGGAAGTCAAAGCACCAATGAATGACCGTTTTCCTAACCGATTTTGAAATGCAAGCATCCATCCTTTAATAAGCCCCTCCGCAAGTCCCACCGAATATAAGCCCCTTAAAAACAGCCTTTGAAAATTAAATCCTGCTCCCTCTTTGGGAGTGTGGGGTTCGACCATCTCTGTTATATGACCCTACATGGACATGCCGCTGAACGGGACGGGGTCTGTTTTTCTGCCTCTGCTGATTTTCAGCGGATTTTAACAGGGTAAAAATTAGTACGATTATGTACTTAAAAGATTTTAAACCTGTTCTACACAGAATAAGGCTGTAAGACCGTCGTCACTAAATACTGTTTATTTTTTCGGTACCATATAACGTTTAATTTACGAAGTCGATGGAGAGTATTTCGTAGTCATCAGCTATTAGAGCAAACACCTTGGTGGGACTAGACGACCAGATAACCTTCAAATACTCCTAAATCGATACTGTAAATACAAATCAAAACCGACTTCACAAGCTACCAACTCAACTACGTTATTGCTTCCAGTTGTTTCATGGTATCAGTGCTGCGGTCTTTTTCTGGATTAAACTCCTTAGAAATACAAGAGTAGGGGAATAGACAGAGCAGACTTAGAGCAGACTTAGTAGACTTAGAGCAGACTTAGAGTAGACTAGACTTAGAGCAGACTTTTAAGATTAAATTTGCTCCGACAGGGAACAATAAAAAGGGCCTGTTCACATGGAGGTGGGGGACCCCAGGCAGGTGAGGTCCCCTACCTTGGTGGGGTTACCAGTCTCTCCTTTTTTCTCGATAGCGTTCACATGTGAAGTGGGGTACCTCACCGCTTAGCCTGGGTATGTTCAAAGCATGTTCTCAAAATTTTGGTTAATCTCACCCTCAACGTTCTTATGAAAAAACGCTGTGGCTATATGGCCTGCAACCGGCTGAACCGATCAAGTGTTAAAGACACTAAGGGCCTGTTCACATGGCGGTGGGGGACCCCGGGTAGGTGAAGTACCCCACCTAGCCGTGGTCAAACAAAGGTGGCTTTCACATGCAACCCGGGGCGCTGGGGTTAGGTTTAAAATGCTATCGCGTGGTCGCTAAGTACTTATATTAACAACGAATTCAGAGACAATTGCCCGGATGAACATCACCCCACCCCACCTCCAGCATTCACATGGAGAAAACTCATCCCAGCTAAGCGGGTTACCCGGCCTGGCTGACCGGGTAACCCGCCTCGGCGAGGTACCCCACTTCACATGTGAGCACGATCGAGAAATAAAGAGAGATTGTATGGAGAGATTGGTAACCCCACCGAGGTGGGGAACCTCAACTGCCTGGGGTCCCCCACCTCCATGTGAACAGGCCCTAAATGACCGGCAGTCCGCTATTTTGTTAAAAAACAAAAAAAAAACCATAAACCATAGACCAAGCGCTGGACTTGAGATCTATAAATCATTTCAGAATCGCTTGACTTTTCCTAATCGACATACGATGGTTTGGATTAGCCGGGATTCTTTGATTTCACTATTTTTTTGTTTTTTAAATAGTGGACTGCCGGTCATTTAGTGTTTTAACACCTTGACCGGTTGCCGGCCATACAGCTACTGCGTTTTTCGCTTAAAAAAAATTTTCTTATGAAAATTAAAAAAGAGTGTATCGATTTAATATTTAAAAATATGAGTCCGTTGGTCTCTTCAGAATGTATAGATTTTACCAATAAGAGGATCAGTGTTGTGACTCGCGTTGTCATGAATCAAGATAGCAAAATTCAGAAAATCGAACTGTTCAAAGACCGTTCAGAAAATAGAAGCGGCCGAATTGAGTCGTCAAAGAATTCCTTTATGGTTCGCTGTCCAGGCTGTCGTGAGTACAACAGCTGAGTAAAACTTCTCAGCAGAATCCAAAAGGCCGCGAGACAAAAAACGCGCTCTGCAAGAAATAATCGAGCTGAATTAAATTGTTTCCGGTCGGCGGCTGAGCAATTTTTTTTTCAGTGTTTTTTCAAGATCGGCTAAAAAAAAATTAAAAGACTCATAAGTGATAGGGTAGAAAAATAAGACTTTCCTGACAACCAGAAAAAATTCCTGTTAAGGCCTGTAGTCGTTGTGCTGTCGCGCTTAACTATGGCTGGATTTTCCATCACAACAAGGCACAGGAAGGGAGTGCCATGCCAAAGGCTCATACTGTGATTACCGGCACTACAGAACTTTGGACTTTCACGTTTTTCCTGTGATCACGCACGATTGCGAACACATTACCCACACGCAGCCAAGAGCATCAGAGTATTATTTACACATTTGCAAGGGTTCTCTTTTACAGCAATCAACGACAGTGGACAGTAAAAAGGTAAGCAATGTTAGTCTCCGTAACGACTGATCTGTGTAGGTTCCTACGGCTTATGGCTGGTGTACGATCCTACGCGACACGCAGAAACAAATAACATCTCATTTTAGTGATGTCTAACTTCTAAGCATTTAAGTTAAAACGTAAGGTCTAAAGCGCTGATTTCAAGTCGACGTAATTATTTTAATGTTGAAGTACTGGCTTAGAGTCGAAATATTGCGTATCTCGTAGGCAACGAAAATCCAAAACCGATAATGAAGAGACTGCATACGCCTCGTTCTTTTATCCAACCACCGCGTCCCGCGTTAGCAAAGATTTGTATGTCTCCGTTGTTTTATCCAACGACTGCATACCGGGTTGGCAACCAAAAGCAAGGATGCATGCATGCCTCGTTTTCTTATCCAAGGAATGCGTACCGCCTTGACCTTACTGACTATTAACATTTCCGACTGCGTACCATGTTAGTGTAGCCACGTTTTCTAATTAAGTGATCGAAATGGCTCGAAATGACATCGTCCTTATTAATCCTAATAGAAACAAAATTGAATCATCCCTGATATTTTTTTATTGAATATTCATTTAACCAATTCGGTTAGGACCCGTTTGTAGACAGCGACGTAACTGTGCAACATTTGAAGTTCCTGGAAGTTGGACATTGTTATCTAAGCGGCCCATTTCCCACTAAGAACATGGCCACAACCAGGCGAAAATGAAACAAGTTGGTTATTTCACAGTGCCAAGGGCCTCTCATTCCAATCAGTGGCCTTGTGGTTAAACGCTTTATTAACTACTCTTCCGTTCATAAGCGCAAGAACAATAGACAAATACTGCATTGTAACACGACATTTTTACCAGCGACCAGGTGATATCTGGATGTACTGAAGCTAATTCACACTGACTTCAGTGCTTTAAAAAAGGATAGATATAATCTAGATTGTTTAAGGAACAAATTCAGCTTGGATATATATTTATTGCTTGTGATCTTTCCTCAGGTCGGCACGTTGAGGCGCTTTTCAATTTCCGAAAGAAAGGCGAGACAAAGGTAGGGTGACTTGTCACGAATGTTTCAACACGGCACTATGTCCACTCGCTGCATTGCCATTTCGGCGTTTACCATTGCTTTTGGTTAAGAAAAAAGTTGAATCTTGAATAAACGTGCGATTACATTCTCAAATAGACTGCTTGGCATGATATCAACTTTGCTCGTGTGATTTCTGGAAATGAAGACGTAATGAAAACTATTTCATTGTTGCAAAAAGTTAACTATAAAGCTTGAGACTAAATAAAAGCTTGAAAGCAACCCGAAGAAGGGCTGGTTTGCACTTTCAATTTTTCATGCAATTTCTGTCCCCTAGCTGTGTCCCAGCGATTTTTATCGCACTCGCGCCGCTGCAGCTCCAAAACAGTCAACGCGATTTCTCGCGACGAATCTGCAAAGCAAAAAGTAATGTTATCACTGCATTTGGCTTAATTTTAACAGTAAAGGGAACAATTAGATACTTCTTTGCTGGAATAAGGCTCGAAGCACTAGAATATTTTCGACCTTTATAACATTGTTTAATATGTCCTGGTTTTCGTCAGGGCGACTCACTGACTCGTTCACTACAGGCGTCACTCAGGATACCCTTCTTAGAGGGAAAAGCCGCACAAAGTCATTTCGCTCCATTCAACACTCAAACCATTCCATACATATTTTTTTTTCAATTCAGAACTAAGAAGGAATCGTATAATTATAGCTTAAGTCTTCGTTGGTTCAGGATGGATTTTGAGGTGAGAGCTAGCATGCAATCTGCTACATTAACTCAATACTGACTCAATCATGCAATTGATTGGTCTTCCAATTCATCAGTAATCTCCTACACAATAATGTACGCATGTATCACAGAAGTTCCCGCAAAAGTTCTTGGAAGAAAGTTAGCCGTTACTTTCTTGTGACACACAGTGCCATTAACATTCACAATTATACAGTTGATTGGTGCTCAAATTCACCAGTAATCTGCTTTTAATTCATGTACGCTTGTGTAAGAGAAGTTCCCGCAACACTTCTTGGAAGAAAGTTTGCCGTTACTTTCTTGTGACATACATGCACAGTGACAATAAAATTTACAATTATACAGTTGATTGGTCTTCAAATTAATCTCTAATCTGCTACAAAGTCATGTATGCATGTGTCACAGAAGTTCCCGCAACACTTCTTGGAAGGAAGTTTGCCGTTACTTTCTTGTGACACACAGTGGCATTAAAATTCAAAATTATACAGTTGATTGGTCTTCAAATTTACCAGTAATCTGCTTTTAATTCATGTACGCTTGTGTCACAGAAGTTCCCGCAACACTTCTTAGAAGAAAGTTTGCCGTTACTTTCTTGTGACACACAGTGACAATAAAATTCACAATTATACAGTTGATTGGTCTTCAAATTAATCTGTTATCTGCCACAAAGTCATGTATGCATGTGTCAAAGAAGTTCCCGCAACACTTCTTAGAAGAAAGTTTGCCGTTACGTTCTTGTGACATACCGTGACAATAAAATTCACAATTATACAGTTGATTCGTCTTAAAATTAATCTCTAATCTGCTACAAAGTCATGTATGCATGTGTCACACAAGTTCCCGCAACACTTCTTAGAAGAAAGTTTGCCGTTACTTTCTTGTGACACACAGTGACAATAAAATTCACAATTATACAGTTGATTGGTCTTCAAATTAATCTGTTATCTGCCACAAAGTCATGTATGCATGTGTCAAAGAAGTTCCCGCAACACTTCTTAGAAGCAAGTTTGCCGTTACTTTCTTGTGACATACAGTGGCAACAAAATTCACAATTATACAGTTGATTGGTCTTCAAATTAACCTGTAATGTGCTACAAACTCATGTACGCATGTGTCACAAAAGTTCCCGCAACACTTCTTGGAAGAAAGTTTGCCGTTACTTTCTTGTGACATACAGTGGCAACAAAATTCACAATTATACAGTTGATTGGTCTTCAAATTAACCTGTAATCTGCTACAAAGTCATGTATGCATGTGTCACAGAAGTTCCCGCAACACTTCTTGGAAGGAAGTTTGCCGTTACTTTCTTGTGACACACAGTGGCATTAAAATTCACAATTATGCAGTTGATTGGTCCTCAAATTTACCAGTAATCTGCTTTTAATTCATGTACGCTTGTGTCACAGAAGTTCCCGCAACACTTCTTAGAAGAAAGTTTGCCGTTACTTTCTTGTGACATACAGTGACAATAAAATTCACAATTATAGTTGATTGGTCTTCAAATTAATCTGTAATCTGCCACAAAGTCATGTATGCATGTGTCACAGAAGTTCCCGCAACACTTCTTGGAAGAAAGTTTGCCGTTACTTTCTTGTGACACACAGTGGCATTAAAATTCACAATTATACAGTTGATTGGTCCTCAAATTTACCAGTAATCTGCTTTTAATTCATGTACGCTTGTGTCACAGAAGTTCCCGCAACACTTCTTAGAAGAAAGTTTGCCGTTACTTTATTGTGACATACAGTGACAATAAAATTCACAATTATAGTTGATTGGTCTTCAAATTAATCTGTAATCTGCCACAAAGTCATGTATGCATGTGTCACAGAAGTTCCCGCAACACTTCTTGGAAGGAAGTTTGCCGTTACTTTCTTGTGACACACAGTGGCATTAAAATTCACAATTATGCAGTTGATTGGTCCTCAAATTTACCAGTAATCTGCTTTTAATTCATGTACGCTTGTGTCACAGAAGTTCCCGCAACACTTCTTAGAAGAAAGTTTGCCGTTACTTTCTTGTGAAATACAGTGACAATAAAATTCACAATTATAGTTGATTGGTCTTCAAATTAATCTGTAACCTGCCACAAAGTCGTGTATGCATGTGTCACAGAAGTTCCCGCAACACTTCTTGGAAGAAAGTTTGCCGTTACTTTCTTGTGACACACAGTGGCATTAAAATTCACAATTATACAGTTGATTGGTCTTCAAATTAATTCTCTAATCTGCTACAAAGTCATGTATTCATGTGTCACAGAAGTTCCCGCAACACTTCTTGGAAGAAAGTTTGCCGTTACTTTCTTGTGACACACAGTGGCATTAAAATTCACAATTATACAGTTGATTGGTCTTCAAATTAATTCTCTAATCTGCTACAAAGTCATGTATGCATGTGTCACAGAAGTTCCCGCAACACTTCTTGGAAGGAAGTTTGCCGTTACTTTCTAGTGACACACAGTGGCATTAAAATTCACAATTATACAGTTGATTGGTCTTCAAATTAATTCTCTAATCTGCTACAAAGTCATGTATGCATGTGTCACAGAAGTTCCCGCAACACTTCTTAGAAGAAAGTTTGCCGTTACTTTCTTGTGACACACAGTGGCATAAACATTCACAAACAAACAGTTGATTGGTCCTCAGATTAATCTGGACTCTGTTACAAACTCATGTACGCATGTGTCACAGAAGTTCCCGCAACACTTCTTGGAAGAAAGTTTGCCGTTACTTTCTTGTGACATACAGTGGCAACAAAATTCACAATTATACAGTTGATTGGTCTTCAAATTAATCTGTAATCTGCTACAAAGTCATGTATGCATGTGTCACAGAAGTTCCCGCAACACTTCTTGGAAGGAAGTTTGCCGTTACTTTCTAGTGACACATAGTGGCATTAAAATTCACAATTATACAGTTGATTGGTCCTCAAATTTACCAGTAATCTGCTTTTAATTCATGTACGCTTGTGTCACAGAAGTTCCCGCAACACTTCTTAGAAGAAAGTTTGCCGTTACTTTCTTGTGACATACAGTGACAATAAAATTCACAATTATAGTTGATTGGTCTTCAAATTAATCTGTAATCTGCCACAAAGTCATGTATGCATGTGTCACAGAAGTTCCCGCAACACTTCTTGGAAGAAAGTTTGCCGTTACTTTCTTGTGACATACAGTGGCAACAAAATTCACAATTATACAGTTGATTTGGTCCTCAAATTCACCAGTAATCTGCTTTTAATTCATGTACGCTTGTGTCACAGAAGTTCCCGCAACACTTCTTAGAAGAAAGTTTGCCGTTACTTTCTTGTGACACACAGTGGCATAAAAATTCGCAAACATACAGTTGATTGGTCTTCAGATTAATCTGGACTCTGTTACAAACTCATGTACGCATGTGTCACAGACGTTCCCGCAACACTTCTTGGAAGAAAGTTTGCCGTTACTTTCTTGTGACATACAGTGGCAATAAAATTCACAATCATACAGTTGATTGGTCTTCAAATTAATCAAATTCACCAGTAATCTGCTTTTAATTCATGTACGCTTGTGTCACAGAAGTTCTCACAACACTTCTTAGAAGATAGTTTGCCGTTACTTTCTTGTGACATACAGTGGCAATAAAATTCACAATTATACAGTTGATTGGTCTTCAAATTAATCTGTAATCTGCCACAAAGTCATGTATGCATGTGTCACAGAAGTTACCACAACACTACTTAGAAGAAAGTTTGCCGTTACTTTCTTGTGACATACAGTGGCAATAAAGATCACAATTATACAGTTGATTGGTCTTCAAATTAATCTGTAATCTGCCACAAAGTCATGTATGCATGTGTCACAGAAGTTCCCGCAACACTTCTTAGAGGAAAGTTTGCCGTTACTTTCTTGTGACATACAGTGACAATAAAATTCACAATTATACAGTTGATTGGTCTTCAAATTAATCTGTTATCTGCTAGAAGGTAATGGACACTTGTGTCGCAGAAGTTCCTGCAACACTTCTTAGAAGAAAGTTTGCCATTACTTTCTTGTGACATACAGTGGCATAAAAATTCAAAATTATACAGTTGATTGGTCTACAAATTAAGCTTTAATCTGCTACAAGGTCATTTACATTTGTGTCACAGAAGTTACCGAGAAGTTACCGAGTTGGGAGAATTAGTTTGCCTTTACTTTCAAGTGTCATACAGTGACATTGAAATTCACAATTATACAGTACATTGGGTTGAGAATTCATCCTTAATCTGCTAAATTTGTGTCACAGGAATTCCTGCAACACATCTTAGAAAAAAAGTTTGCAACAGTTAAATGTGTCTCTGAAATTGTTTAGTTTTGTAAGATTAAGTTCAAGGAGCTGGTTATGTGGTAATAAACAGTTGTGTCTCATCATACGAGATTGTCTTCAAAACATGTTTTAACATTTTTATTGAAAATTAATGGTCTGTTCTGAACAATTTATTGACTCTTATTATTTTTCAAGATTCTATTTTTTTAGTCCTTTAAGCTGCAATTTCCCTATGCATGCATATTTGTTTCCCTTTGTTTAACTTGTTTAATGTAATTAAATTTATGAATCAATTATATTAAAGAAAGAAATCTAACTAACACTTTTTGGTCAGTGTCCAATGCAAGTTCAAACCCTCTAGCATGGATTTCAAGAAAATATACACCCTCGCATGGCTTGAAAATTGCTCTTGATGGAATACATTTAGCATCCTTAGTAACCACAGTCTTTCTGTAGTTATGGATGACCCCCTTAAATTATACAGTTGAGCTTAATCCCGAGTATAAAACTCACCCTTTAAAAAGCAGAGCACAGCAAAGAATGATTCTTACTACTGTTTTGACCACAAAAGGAAGCTGAACAATCTAGTGGCAGTAGGTTGTACCTCGAATTGATAGTGATCATGGCTATAATTGTGATGTGTAGTACATGCATGTGTAAAAGTGCAACTGCTAGTTATCTGGGATACATTTTAGTCACTGTGCATCTTTGTAGCCTCTCACAAATGCCTGCTCACCCAAGTGCCACTTTCCTTTCCCATTGTTTAACATGCAACACTTCCTCAATAACAAATCTGTCACAGTATTAATATACGTCTTGTCATTCACCTAGTGATTGAAGAGGCTTTATCAAAGGCGATTCTATCAGACTTCTGCGAACAAATTCCTCGGAGAGAAAGCTTTCCAGGAGTTTCTCTCTCTCTCGTTTCTAAACACGCCTTTATGTGTGAGTACACATGTCGCAAACATTTAGTAGTCTCACAAGGAAATCATTATTATTATTTGTCACAAAATATGACCCAGATGTGAATGACCGTTAAAAAATATTTTTGCACAAATGGAGATTTATTCAAAATCAACCACTACTGTGGACTATTTTCAAAAAGCCTCCTATTTCAAATTATCTTATAAAAGATTCACTTTAAGACATCCCAGTCAGAGCTAAGCTTTTAAGGAAAACTAACCTACACATTACTGGTATCTGTATGAGCCTGTTGCATTTTTTGCAACGTAAAGCTTGGTATATACATGTAAGCGGTTTTCCATATCGAGTTGGTAAATTGACAAAGATGCCACAATTCACTTCTAGGAATTCCTAGATCACAGACAACTGGAAAGGATTTAAACAAACAATTTTGAATATGGAGTACACAGTGCTTCCTGAATGCCCGCTAAAGATGTTCCACTCATGTCGTTACTTTCCAGGATCCAGAAGGTGAAATGTGATTAGCTATGCAATGGGAAAGGAATGTGGTGCTTGGGTGAGCAGGCATTTGTGGGGAGGAGGTGACATATTACTCCCCTAAAAATGACTCTGTGGAGGCTACATCTGTAGAAGCAATGAATGTTTTCTTTCTTGTTTTAGAGGTCATTGTATAGTCTGGAAGACTACAGAAGATGTGCCAGGAAGCCAGAACCAAGGTATGATGCACTTACCGGCCCAAGCATTGTAAAGAAGAAAGCAAGGTTGAGAAAAAGAAATGTGACTCCTGTTGGTCAGAAAAAAACAAGAACACATAAAAAGGTGAGCAAATAAATCATAGAGATACATATAATGAATGTAAATAAATAATTTATAATGTTATTAACAACCACATGCAATAATAAAAACCATCTCTAACCTAAAACTCTAATCATTTCCTAGACTTGATTTAGGCTTAATTGTCCTAATCCCAGTGTAATAGAACGGTTTTCAATTGAGTGTAGAACGTAATTTGTGATTGCTTTGGTTTTGCTTTCCTTCACTCTGTGATTGGTTGGAAAAACTCTCGCCACTTTCTCAACCAATGAGAATCAAACCAAAACCATTCAGACTACAAAGTCAAAGTTTATGATCATAGGAAGCCGTGCCAAACTGAGTCAGTTCAATGATATTAGTGGCTCTTATGGCAAATAACGATTGACTAGAGAAAGTTAATAAATTCAAGTATCTTGGCGTGACCATAAATCAGTATCTACAGTAACCTGGCATGATCATATTGACAAATTACAACGTTAATTAATATATAGCTGGTAGTTAATTCGATATTGTCCGCATAGCTATTATCCTGTAATTTTCAAAAACTTTCCAATTAAGGATTAATTTGGATAGTTTTAGATAGGACTTTCCTATTGAAAATGGCAAACTGTCCAATTTAAGAAAAATAGGACAGCTTGTATGAGCCAATCAAATCCAAGAAAATACAATAGGTAATGGAAAGTAGCCATCAGCTTAAAGCATTGCGTCAGTGCGGTAAACAGGACGTCGTGTTGCTGTGTCTCTTGTTGAACAATGGCCGAATTAAACAACGCAGATTTGCCAAACTTTTGTATTTCTCATGACCTTTTTAAGCGATAACATCGCAAATGAAAGATTTCCTATGCTGTAAGAAGACCTTGCTAATCTGAGAGGCAAAAACCAAAACCAAAACTAAAACACCTCCAAAAGTACAAAAACTTGGCTGAACGTTTAGTGGAAAGTACAGCGTAACGAAAGAAGAAAGTTTGAAGACATCCCTCGCAATGAGATAGATAAAAGATTCACTTTAAGACATCCCAGTCAGAGCTAAGCTCTTAAGGAAAACTAACCTACACATTACTGGTATCTGTATGAGCCTGTTGCATTTTTTGCAACGTAAAGCTTGGTATATACATGTAAGCGGTTTTCCATATCGAGTTGGTAAATTGACAAAGATGCCACAATTCACTTCTAGGAATTCCTAGATCACAGACAACTGGAAAGGATTTAAACAAACAATTTTGAATATGGAGTACACAGTGCTTCCTGAATGCCCGCTAAAGATGTTCCACTCATGTCGTTACTTTCCAGGATCCAGAAGGTGAAATGTGATTAGCTATGCAATGGGAAAGGAATGTGGTGCTTGGGTGAGCAGGCATTTGTGGGGAGGAGGTGACATATTACTCCCCTAAAAATGACTCTGTGGAGGCTACATCTGTAGAAGCAATGAATGTTTTCTTTCTTGTTTTAGAGGTCATTGTATAGTCTGGAAGACTACAGAAGATGTGCCAGGAAGCCAGAACCAAGCATTACCGGCCAAGCATTGTAAAGAAGAAAGCAAGGTTGAGAAAAAGAAATGTGACTCCTGTTGGTCAGAAAAAAACAAGAACACATAAAAAGGTGAGCAAATAAATCATAGAGATACATATAATGAATGTAAATAAATAATTTATAATGTTATTAATAACCACATGCAATAATAAAAACCATCTCTAACCTAAAACTCTAATCATTTCCTAGACTTGATTTAGGCTTAATTGTCCTAATCCCAGTGTAATAGAACGGTTTTCAATTGAGTGTAGAAAGTAATTTGTGATTGCTTTGGTTTTGCTTTCCTTCACTCTGTGATTGGTTGGAAAAACTCTCGCCACTTTCTCAACCAATGAGAATCAAACCAAAACCATTCAGACTACAAAGTCAAAGTTTATGATCATAGGAAGCCGTGCCAAACTGAGTCAGTTCAATGATATTAGTGGCTCTTATGGCAAATAACGATTGACTAGAGAAAGTTAATAATTTCAAGTATCTTGGCGTGACCATAAATCAGTATCTACAGTAACCTGGCATGATCATATTGACAAATTACAACGTTAATTAATATATAGCTGGTAGTTAATTCGATATTGTCCGCATAGCTATTATCCTGTAATTTTCAAAAACTTTCCAATTAAGGATTAATTTGGATAGTTTTAGATAGGACTTTCCTATTGAAAATGGCAAACTGTCCAATTTAAGAAAAATAGGACAGCTTGTATGAGCCAATCAAATCCAAGAAAATACAATAGGTAATGGAAAGTAGCCATCAGCTTAAAGCATTGCGTCAGTGCGGTAAACAGGACGTCGTGTTGCTGTGTCTCTTGTTGTTGAACAATGGCCGAATTAAACAACGCAGATTTGCCAAACTTTTGTATTTCTCATGACCTTTTAAGCGATAACATCGCAAATGAAAGATTTCCTATGCTGTAAGAAGACCTTGCTAATCTGAGAGGCAAAAACCAAAACCAAAACTAAAACACCTCCAAAAGTACAAAAACTTGGCTGAACGTTTAGTGGAAAGTACAGCGTAACGAAAGAAGAAAGTTTGAAGACATCCCTCGCAATGAGATAGATGGAACTCTTTGCCGTTTCTTTGCGGAAATTAGAAAAAAAGACGGGGACGAATATGAACCGGAAAGCATGGCTGTTATGCAGTGCTCACTGGACCGTCATTTGAAGAACTGTGGCAGAAATTACAGTATTTTGCGAGATCGTGAATTTGCACAATCAAGACAACAACTTGAAGCGAAAGCAAGAGAATTACGAGCGCAGGGTTACGGAAAGCGAAAAAATGCCTCTCATGCTTTCAGTGAAGTGAATAAAGCAGCCAAGATGGTCCTGGATAGGGCTCCACATTCTTCCTCAACTGAAGCACTTTCAGATCTGAACTGGATGAATCAATCAGCCAGAAGACAAATGCAATGCTGTCTTTTTAGTTATAACTTAATAAATGATAAAGACAGGACTTAAACATGTGATTACTCGCGGTTTAGACTACCACAGTCATAACACCCGTTCAAAGGACACCATTCGAATAATTAAATCAAGTAGTAACTGGGGTTTGCTCAGATAATTAAACAGTGCTTTTTCTGATTGGAATACCCTGCCTTTGGATATAAACAAGTTACAACCTAATTCTTTTAGAAGCATTTCCATTTTACTTACAATTTTACTAATACTTATTTAGATATCAAACATCTTAATTTATTTCCTTTATCACAGCTTCTTCATACCTTCAGTTTAGTAGTTTCTATGGTTAAGTTTTTCTGGGACTGCCTGGTTGTACCGGTAATTACTTTTCAAACTTTTTTAATGTCATTTTATTTTAGTTAGTGAGGACCTCCCTGAAAACCATGTAATGCGACAGGAGCTTCCTCTATAAAGATTATTTATTATGATTACTTGCTCACACGCGTTTTCCCACACTTGGCGCTGGCTGCATGTAAATACTTTGAACGCTGATTGGTTCTTTTTAATGTATACGTCTGTTGTGATTGGTCAGAGTAATTGCTCTGGTTTTGGTTTACGACACTCATAGAAAATTGAAAACTACTCTAAACCGTGAATTACCATGATAGTGCTGATAACAATAAAAAGAAGCACTTTTTCGTTTTTTTAGCATAATAAACGTACATCTAAGAAGATGCACTGTGGAGAAGGACAAATTTCAACTGAATTTAACAGTCGAGACTTCTACTTCATGTCTGAGCTTGATGATGACAGGTGAGTGACCCAAGTCACAGTTAAGTCCATCTTTTTGCACCAGCAAGCATAGGAGCAATTTGTACACGAGGTAACTAAAGGTACACCAAGTTGCAATTATTTCAAGAATGAGCAATAAATATTTTGTTTCCTCCTGTGTCAGTAACTGGAGAATAGAATTGATGCCAAGGCAATTCATTGTTTAAAAGAAGCTCCAAAATGTAACAGTCATATCTCCTTTAGGAATTTATGAATGCGCTATATTGTATTGATTGACATTTTTCAGAATTTACTACATCAAGAATGTTGAAAATAGTTGATCACTTTTGCTTTGGATAAACAAAGCCACGCAATACCACTCTTTACCATCTGATACTATAATAATAGTATCAAATGAATTCTCAATCATTAGTGAACAAGTTATGATCAGTTGACTACTATAACAGGTTACCATAGTAGTGGTATAACCTGTTAAAAACATGCACCTCTAATTTTAGCTTTGAGTGGGTATAACTAAAAAAACAAGCTCGGTGAGCCCCATTTATTATTACTGAACTGCAACTGGTATTCTGAGGTGCCACTTTTTGCAAATTAAAGCTTTAAAAAAATTATAGGAGGGGATTCAGAGCCACCATAAATTTTTGGTAAGTTTAAGGTGGCACTAAAACCACTGCTACAATTTTTTCAAAACTTGCCATTATTATAGTATCAATGGATAAAGAGTGGTAGTAGTGATCCATCAAACTGTAATTATGGGCTAGAAAATGCTGCAAAACAGATTTGAGCCACCTAATTCACAAACTGTTTGTTCATCTTTGTTATTGTTGTTGCCTGATTTAGGCTGTGAGAAAACTCGCCATTTCATAGACTGTGAAATGGAGAGCTTGCTCACAGGCTGTCAAATATCTGAGAGCATCTTGTGTTTTTATGAAAAATGTAAGTATTGTTTTAGTTATTTTATTGGAATGTTTGCTTTTTGAGTGACCCTTCCATAAAAGAAATACATGTATTGGCAAACTATGGAATTAATCGTGATTGTTAAATATTTTTCTCTTTTACAGCTTAATTGTGTTGCTGTATTATGGCCAAAGAAGCTTGGTTCTCCTTCTGCCATCCACTAGTACCATAAATGAGCTTAAGTATAAGCTAACAGATGTGACTCAAATACCTGTACAGAATCAAAGGATTTTTTATTGCAATACTCAGGCATGTAACTCTAACTTGGTTTTGGTAAGGTTGGTTGCATAACTGAACTCTTCAAGGCCATTGCACCCCATGACTGTTTGCAAAATAACAATGTACTAGTAGATTTTATGATTATTATCTGTCCCTAACAGATGGGGTGTCTTAATAATTACATGTAATGAAATTAACCAGCCCTGATAGTTAACTCAAACCCCTGCTAACTTGAAATATGTTTAAGAATAATTGGAGTTCTATTATAAAAACCTCACAAATCAATGTAGTTCCGTTTAGCTTGTATTTCAAGTCTCAGTACTGAAGCCTCGTTTTTTTGTGATTACAATTTGAATTATTTTTAATTGCTACTTATACACTGTATAACTTATGGATTACCTGTCTGGGAGCCAGGCCTTTTAAGTGCCTATGGAATAAAAATAACTGAAACTTATTTGAAAAACCTTTTGAAGACAAGAAGAATATTGTTTTCTTTTTTGAAATGTTCCCTCTGGGTCTGAAGATACTAAACTTTTTGTGCAAAAAGTGATGATGTGATCAGTGGTTCCGAAGGCAGACTAACTAATAATAATAATAATATAGAATATCTTACGAACCATTGAAGTGGTGCTCTTCAAACTTGGCACTAGCAATGTACATCAGACTTGTAAGGCATAAAAAATTTTTATGACACCCATTGTAATCAATTAAATCCTACAGTGTAACAGACCAGCCCACCAAGACTACAGTGTAGCATTGGCTACATGCGGGCCAGTCCAAAACATCGTAGAAATAAATAAAATTTGTTGTTGACTGAGAATATAAATGGAAATCATGGCTGCTGTAAATATCTCCTCAGGAGTTAATTTAAATTGTTAATTTGCTTTAAGGTAACAAACGCACAGAAACTGGCCGAGTTCAAGTGTTCAACTGTATGTCTGGCCTTAGTAGAAGGACCTGTTTGTGGAGGAGGTAATGAAAGAACACAATTATTGTGTTCTGAAGTGAATTACAGAATTTTATGTCTTAACAAACTTTTCATGCTGAGCAAAATTGGTGCAAAGTACCTAGTAAGGTTTACTTATCTTAAATGTAATTCCCAATCATTAAATTTTATCAAATAATACTTTAGATTATATGATCTGCATTAAAAACCAGTTAGACTACAGTGAGAATGAGAGCACTTCTTATTTAACTAATACATATATTTTTTCTTGTCTTAATTAAGGACCAAAACAAGAATTTCCAGATATCCATCCACAGCAAGTATTTAAGTGGCTTGATGATACCTATGAAGCATCTTTTAATAAGGGTGATGGAGTCATTAAAACAGATCTTTTTGAAAAAGCAGCCAAACACTTCAATGTTGAAAAGACCACCTTAAACCAGAGAACCTTCTTTGAATGCCTTGGTCGTCACATCTTTGGAAAACAACCGCCATTTAAAATGTGAAGCTGACAAGAGGCAAGAAACAAATAAAAGGGATCAAACAGAGACGTCAACCAAGTACATGTAATGATTCACCACAGAGACAATGCCAGACACCAGAAAGGAAAGATGAAGAAACTGAAACAATCCCTAAGCCAGATCAATATCCTGATTCTCCACAGACACCACATGTGCACCAGACACCAGAAAGGAAAGATGAAGAAACTGAAACAATCCCTCAGCCAGATCAATATCCCGATTCTCCACAGACACCACATGTGCACCAGACACCAGAAAGGAAAAATGAAGAAACTGAAACAATCCCTAAGCCAGATCAACATCCAGATTCTCCACAGACACCACATGTGCACCAGACACCGGGAAGGAAAGATGAAGAAACTGAAACAATCCCTCAGTCAGATCAATATCCTGATTCTCCACAGACACCACATGTGCACCAGACACCAGAAAGGAAAGATGAAGAAACTGAAACAATCCCTCAGTCAGATCAATATCCAGATTCTCCACAGACACCACATGTGCACCAGACACCAGGAAGGAAAGATGAAGAAACTGAAACAAACCCTCAGTCAGATCAATATCCCGATTCTCCACAGACACCACATGTGCACCAGACACCAGAAAGGAAAGATGAAGAAACTGAAACAATCCCTTAGTCAGATCAATATCCTGATTCTCCACAGACACCACATGTGCACCAGACACCAGAAAGGAAAGATGAAGAAACTGAAACAATCCCTCAGTCAGATCAATATCCTGATTCTCCACAGACACCACATGTGCACCAGACACCAGAAATGAAAGATGAAGAAACTGAAACAATCTCTCAGCCAGTTCCTGACATCCAGCCACAAGATAATACCTTAGAGCAGCCTGAGTATATGTCAATAGAGATGGAAGGACCTATTTACATTCCTCCTACCTTTGAATCTTACTCCAACAAAAAATTCCTAGCCTCAAGGAGTTGGACAAACTTTGCTGTGAAAGATATAGGACCAGAGGAGCTTGGTGTGTCCAACTTAAAGACGCATCTCGAGGAGTTGTTCCCTTTTCCATCGGCACAACAGAGCAGTGAAGAAAGGTTAAAGATATACCAGGAATCAACACATGGTGTCAGCCACTCAAGTAATTGTGTGAGAGCCTTTTTAAGCAAAGCCTTCCCACCTCTTGTGGTCTGCAGAAATGCTGCTGATGAGTTAAGAAGTCTCACCTTCATCAACGATGTAATGCCACAGTTTACTGCTCTATGTTACAGTTCACCAAGAAACAGAACAAGAGTCTCCATAAAATGTGTCACATGTCCTTATTACGAAGAACTGTGTGTGAAGCGAGGCATGTTCTCTAAACTGTCCAAGGGAAATCATCATGAATTTGATGGTGTAGCACAGGCAATTGTTCATCAAAAGACGAGGGTTCACCAGATGGCTGCCTTGTTCTTTGCTGGCTCAAGTAACGAGGACTTTTCTCATTTAAAGGAGGACACTCATATTGCTTCTAAGCAGAAAACGATCTTTGAAGCATTGAAAATCAAAGAGCGTGACAGCACAGTGACTCAGTGCTTAGGGTTTTATGAAAACAAGGAAGTCGTGGAGACCTTCAAGGAGGATGTAGCCATACGCAGAATTTCATGCAAATTGTTGTTCGAGAGAGTGAGAGCAAATGGAAAGTACAAGTGTTATCAAGAACAAGGGCATGAGAAGTGTGTGTCATGGGCTGGGTGGAAAGTAAGGCATGCTGAAGAAGCAGAAAGACTTTCCGAAACAAGGCCAGGCAGGGCAGTGTATGTACTACTGAACAGAGAAATTATTCTCAATGGAATAAAACAAAAGATAACAGGCACCATAAAAAGTCTTGATCCACCATGCACAGGAAAACCAAGTAGAAACCCTAAGCATCCATATACCTGTAACAATTGCCACAAGCAACAGCACTATCTCATTGACTTATTTAACAAGCGATCAGAAGGGAAACTTAAGAACACTTTAGCTTCAAGAATGGGGCAAAGAGGATTTCGGCATGACTATGCAAATAAAAGTGAAGTTAAGGCCTCCCTCCTTTCTCTAAGTGAGGAAAACAAGGACTTGTCAAGAGCAGTCACAACAATGAAGAAAAGAGAAAGAAGTGTGCAAAGTTGGGAGGAAATGCTAAATGACAGCTGCAAGCATGGATACCAAGAGAAACTCATAGTTGATCTTCTCACTACTAGGAGCAAATGTGTGAAAAGCATGTGAAATGTATGTGAAACTCGTATGAAAATAGTTCAGGCATATGAAATTTGGTTTGAAAAGAGATTCACATCAAAATCTCTTGTTTCACATGTGTGTGAATTCATCAGCTAATGTGTGAAATAAGAAGTAGTTTTAAGGTAAGTGCAATTCAGCATGTGAAACACCATGTGTTATAGTGATATGTTTATATACCATGTGAAATAACCATGTGAAAGAATGTACTATGTGAAATAAACTTAGAAATACATGTGAAAATAAGTTAGGCATATGAAATGTAAAATTAGTAATTAAGTATTACAGACCTCTATGCAGAAGAAAGGTTTCACTTTACATGTGTAGAGAATTGAAGAGATTATAACTTTACAATGACAAGTCAGTGGATTGAAGAAGTGCATGAAAATATTAATTAATGCTACACCCACATACATTTCAAGTTGATCAAGCTTTTAGAAGTGGGAAGCATAAACCATCCTCAGGGGGGCAATGTGTGCAGGTAGAGAGTCTGGGAATGAATGAGCCGTTTTGGTCAGCAGGCATACCACTGCAGGCTCATAGAAGGACAGTTTCTTTTTGGCGGGCAATGGCAAGGTCGTTTTGCAAGCAGTACATTTCTTGAAGATTTCAGTTTCTTTTTAGCATAAAATGGTGGATTGGAACAACGAAATAGTGAATACTACCGCTCTTAAACAGGTAAGCTTAAGTTAAAAGCAAATGATAAAAGATTTGCTTCAAAATTCATAGATATACCATGTGCTTTCTTCGTGAGAGCTAGCTGATCACCATCGTTCTCAATGTACTTGAGCTCTGTAAACCTTTGTCATGGCATAATATTGTCTATTTTACTGAATTAAAGCTAGCTAGTACTAAGACTGATATCAGTGCCTTTTCATGATGACTGATTCATTTTAAAATCTGTTCTTGGCTTACCTTGTTTTGAATGAAGTTGAAAGAACCAATTCATGAATGAGTAAGGACCAATTTTTTCTCAGAGGTATGATCTTTTGTTTTGATCTATAGATGTTTAACTCAGCTGTTGTGGGGGCTCAAGAATGCAGCTTCAGACTGAGTCAGTCAACAAACTGCTTCAGTTCTTTAATTAACAGTGAAATGTATAACTATAATCTAGCAAGAAACATGAGTTTTAATTTTCTCCTGAACATTACATGCAATGTATATCATTCAGGTTGTTTTGAAACTGCAAATAAATATTGATAGCATATTTCATTCATATTGTCTGTACTCATTCTTGCAAAAGTAAATACAGCTCTCACTGATAATCTCCATATGCAATTTAGTAGTATTTTAGGTATGACTATCTGGAGTGGTATATAAATTACCTCAAAATATTAAAATCTCTGCATGATTGTGTGAAATCATTTATGAAAGCTTTGTGAAATGCGTGTGAAAGGTGTGTGAAATTCATGTGAACATTTAATGAAAGGTGTGTGAAATTTGTGTGAACATTTCATGTAAGGTGTGTGAATTTCATGTGAACATTTTCTGAAAACAATCCTTCAAAGACATGCGAAATTTTTTTCACACTGTGTGAAAACACCATGTGAAAAGGATAACATTTTTTCACACGTATTTTCACACGCATTTCACATTAAAATTTTTCACACGTATGTGAAATAAACATGTGAAACCACTGTGAAAATAAATGAATATCATGTGAATAACGTGTGAAAATAACCACTTTTTCACACAGGTTTTTCACTTGCTTTTCACACATTTGCTCCCAGTAGTGTCTCACATTGTTCAAGAAAGACATTGATTTGACAAGGCCTGTACAGACGTCTATACTTGTAAATCTAGTTGGCAAACTTAAAGGAACAGTAAATCATCACTACATTCCATTAATTAAAACAATTGGGAAAATGCACAAGATACGGCTTGGTGATTGCAACTACAAGTTGACAAAGGTATGGCCCCAATGTTGAATTGATTACAAAATACACATACATAATAATTATTATCAGTTATGATGGCATAATAATTCTATCAGGTCATCCTATAATAAATGTTTCCTAATGGTTAATTGTAACTACAATTCACATTGCAGGATTTGTTTGGTCTGCCATGTAGTACCACATGTGACAACTTTAACAAGAAAAAAGAGTTGCAGCCAGGTTACAACTCAGATGTGTTGGACCAAGCTGCAGGTCTTTATCTAGATGGTCCTGCGATAGATGGTAGTGATGAGGCGAGGGCATTAAGGTACGTGACAGGTAGAATATTAAATGAATTAATGCTGTGTCCTTTTGTGAGAGACAGCTGGCAGCAGTTGGTGTAGATAGTCAAATGGCATCTGTTGGTTAATTAAAAAGAGACTTAAAGTAAAGTCAGTAGATGTTCAGCTGCTTGGATATAAATTGCTTTTTTAAAAATAAAATTATGGCAAACAGCTCTGGTTAATTTAAAAATCCAACATGTAGGTTAAGTCATTATAAATTTCTGATTATTTGACCAAAAAGATGGCAGTTATTCCTGCAGGCTAATTATTTAAGCAAGGGTTCTTATTAGACAGAAATACACTGTACATGTAATGCAATAATAGTGTTACATGCAAAGTAGAACTTCTTGATAACGAGTGCATGCTGTTGAGCACTCAGATCCTAGGAAAAATAATGTCAATGTAGGGAATCCAAGGAGTAAAAGACATACACTACTTATACTGACCTTAAAAAGTAAACTGCTGTCAGTAACTGCCTTTGATACCTTTATCATTCCTCTGCTTTGCCCTGCAGAAAAAAAGCAAGTATTGTTAGGTTAATATTAACTTGATTGACCTCTTTTAGATTCCTTCAGGCTGTCCAAAATGATAAAGGGGAGGTGGTACTGATTGGCAATTCTTGGAATGGTGATATAGATGAATGGGAGAATGATCTCTTCCAAATTCCAAAGAGGAATTACAAACTGGGTAAGAAGTGAATGCCTTCATATTTTTGACATAATATAGCTTTTTTAGAAACAATTTTGTCTGTCCACACAAGACGGATCTTGATTTAAACGTGCCCACTGGCAAGTAATGTGCACATGGTCCACCATGATTCCAAACACTCTGGGTAGAACATGATTGCTTTCAAATTTATCCAGATTAGTGTGGATATAATTTACACATTACAACATACAATATTGCATAAAAGGAAATTTACATTTTTAATCAATGTTTAAAGTTCTAATCAGACTTTTCAGACTTTTGCTGCATATGATGTTTATTACAGTTGGGAATCATTATTAATAAGTTTCAAGTCACACCAAATAATAGACTGCAAAACAGCCACATTTTTTCCTTGGTGGAATGCAAGGGGTAGGTATCGCCAAGTGAAAGGTTTGGAGCCAGGGTGAAAATGTAGAGTGAGACTGAGGAGAGATGCTAAAAATACGGACTGTCTGCTTTGCATATAATTATTAAAATGATTCGTTTCGAATTTCCCATTCCTCCAGCAACAGGAAATTTCCATTGGCTGAATTATGACGTTAGTCGTCAAGTTACGTTTATAACACCTCATCAGAGATCAACTTTGGTAAAAGACTTAGATATCAACTGTTTGTTTTGGTGAAGAACAATTCAAGAAACCACGGAAGAAATACAGCTTCCTCAGTAGAACAGCCGACAATAATTGCCATCCATCCACTGAAAAGCATAGGAATATAATTCTAGTTGTCTACGCTGCCGCCGAACAAGTACTAAACGAGATGTTCACGTTCCTAAATTTACACATGTTAGGCCGCTGATTTGAAAATGTTTTGAACTAACCTTTTCATCCTTAAATTGATTTTTTTAATTGCATGTTTTAAAAGATTCAGTTATGACAGAATTAAAAATTGAATATATCAGGTTCGCAAAGAGGATGGAGTTGACAAGATATTTTTTAAAGCTCAACAACATTTGTGAACCCCCTGGTCAGAACGAATTCATTGTATGGAAAACTGACAGTTGGGTTTTCTCTCACCACACATGGCCTGCGGGCATGTGAGGCGCAGGTTCAGAAAACAAAACTGTTATGGAGTCTAACCAAATTACATTGACACCAATAATTTGGCGAACGCTTATTGTCTTGTTCATCATGTTGTGACCAGTCACGATAAAGTTAATGCACACGAGTACCTCAAAACCACAAAGTAATTATCCCAGAGTTTTTGCAGTGTAATTTTCTTCCTTGCTACACAATAACATTCCATTAATATTTCTGGTGTTCATGGTTTTCCTGGTTTCACTGCAATTTGGCAATCAGCTTTAAGGAAAATGATGCTTCCAGAATGAAGGGGATAAGGATGATTTCTCTGCACTGCAACGGATGGTACAAAGTGTGGTTGACGGAAACAATCTAGCAGCAAAAGTGGCAATTCACAACCTGTGTAACCTTACTGGAGACAAGTCACAACCACCCGTACGAAAATTGACGCTCTAGCCAGAAGCTAAATATGGCCATAATTTTCGGCCAAAACTGGGCGGAAATAAACCAAAATAAGGCCTTAAAACATTCAACCAAATATGAACGAAAACGAGCCTCACTGAAACGTAAATGTTTGAGCCACAAAATAAACCAAAATAGAACCAGTATGGAAACCTTACTCCAGTGATGCAAAAGTGGGCCAAAATTGGGCCTTAATTACGCCATCATTTTGGCTGAACGGTAATGCGATACTGACCTGTGTCGACACGCTGCATATTTCTGTAATCCTGTTCGAGCAAACTTGGGCCACATTTGGGCCAAAATTACGCTGTAGTTTAGGCTGACATCCAGCCATTTTCGGTTCAAGTTTACGCCGAACGGTAACTCGACACCGGCCAACTCGTGATTGCGTGCCACATCTACGTTTTCACGGTAAATAGATAAGCAGGCTAAATTTAGACGCGTGTGTGAAAATCGCCATAAAATACCAGCTGGATGTTTAATGTAGTTGAGCAAATTAAAATACATTGCTACCAGAATTTTTCTACTGAAAATATTGCAGTACATTAAAAGCAAAACCGTGTCACGTCCTTTGAACTGTAAAATTAAAAAGTGCAGGTCAGGTACAAAGTCCAATTGATATAATTTGGACTGTTCGTGCATTTCTACAAAAACTATAAAGAGATTATCTGAATATGATTCATTCACATACCTTAAAATGAGCACTGCGACGATCACAAATTTCATGCATACATATCTTTAACTCACACTAGCTGAACAATCTCTTGATACATTTTGAAGCGTGACCAGTATAAAGTACAAAACAAAGTGATTTATTTACGCAGAATAATCCGTTCACTGAGTTCATGATAACAAACAATGATAGCTCACGCCACACTAAACTTCTACAGCTTTTTCCACGCATGATTTTAATTTAGTTCTCGCATATGACACTGCCTGAGTGAACGTTTGATTCACATCCTTTTCTTTCGGCTGATCCTTGTTGTTTTTGACACAGAAGGCCATAACGTAATCTGAAAAGTAAATATTATTATATTAGAACTTATAGAAGCTTCCAGCCATGTTGTAAATATGTATATATATACAGCCATGTTAGCTAGTAATGTCTCTGTATAAGGTTACCTGAGTTGCACGGCATGTAATATTTGTGGGTGGTGAATAGTCTAAAGGACTCGCAAAATTTTAGTCAAATTTCACGTGTCTAAAACAGTCGACTGGTATTTTGGACGTCTCGCAGACTTAATTTTTTGAAATCCTTTTTGCAGTATTAATCTCGGCCTCGAAATCCAAAGACCCCAAAAGTCTCGGTCTTGCAATTCCCAGCTCTCGAATAGGCGAAGCGGGCGAGCGAGCGAAAAACATCGCTTGCCATACAGCCACGATCCAACTTCAAATGGCAGTGGCAAGAGTGGAATTTTCGCCATTGGCGGGAAAAAAGTCACGTTCTTAAGATTCTTAACCTCTCTATTTTGTTTCATTAACGGCTATTCAAAACGTGCGAAAAGTATTGTAAAATGTTTACCTTTACACACGTTGACTTTATGTTGATCCAAGGGACGCTTTCCATCATTCCAATTCCCACTCTTTTTTATAGTACCTTTGCCAATCCCTTGGCCGCACGAACTTCCTAATTCCTCTGTCGTGAAAACGAGAGGAATTAGCTTTTTAAGGAGATGTAAAGGGCCTTTGGAATGCCCACCTTGCACCACACTTCGAAGACTTATCCGGTTTACTTGTATGTCACTGTAATCCATTAATCTGACAGTGCCGGTCGTCAACTGTATCAAAGAAAAATGCACATTACAAATATCACCACATACATGAAGGGTAATGCGCGAGAAAGACATGGAAAAAACAATGGCGTTTTCGACGTGAAAGTTGAGACAAAACAATAGAAAGGTCCCTCAGCAGTCATTTGCTGAATTTTAAGCTTAGAGGTAGAAAGAAACTAATTCTTAAATATCTGGGAAATTAAAGGGTATTTCCTCTTGATTGAACCCAGTACACAATGGAGGGGGAAACGTGCTAACCATGCACCAATAAACGTTAACAATACCCCACGCTACCTGCCTGGCTCTTTCAGACTGTACGTATTTTAAACTCTATGATATAGAAACTATTCTACCTGGCTAGATCGTGGCTCCAGGTTAGCTCGAACAGTGTATGCCTTGGTAGCGACATCACTTGGAATGGGAAGGAGTTGCGAGCCATCAGTTGAGTTTGCCGAGAGAACTTCCTCCATATATTTTAGCACAGCAGCAGATGGAACTAGAAGTGGAATATCAGAGCAAAATGACGGAACCAAAGTTAAATTTCCAGCCATTAAAGAACCTAAGTAAAATAAATAGCCACTTTAAATAAAAATGAAACGCCAACAGTGGCGATAAAACATGGTAAACAGAAGCGTTTTCCTCCTTGTCCTCACTTTCAATATTTTACATGGTTTACTTGTCGCTGCCGATTTCATTTGTGGTGGGTCATGTGCTTTCTTTTCACTTAGTAGAAACTAGAATACTATAGGCCCTATAATAATTGGCTAAGTAATTGTTATTGCATAATTATTGATTTGTTCCTTACCTGGCTGGTTTTTAAGCTGGGATCTCAGCATTTTGTTTTCCTCCTGAAGGCGGCGATTTTCTTCCCTCAGTTCAACCAGCTCATCTCTCTGTAGAAGATCACAAAAACCTTCTGCGGGATATTGTTGAAAATCGTTGGCGGTGTCCAGCTCACCAGCCACGGCCCTACCAAATATTTCTGCTGTTTCTGACAGTGTTGTTTGATGTTCCACACTTTGCTGTTGGATCGCGCAAGGAATACTCGTTGGAGTGTTGATGGGAGCTGGAGAACTAAGTTGGACATTTGCCTGGGTTGGCACACTGGATAATGATGGTTGCACGCTTTGAGGCGATGGTTGCACGAGAACACTCGGTGGGAGACCAGAGGAGGACGTTGTTTGATGTCCCCCATCTTGCTGCTGGATAGTGCAGGGAATAATTGTTAAACTGGTTGTAGGAATTGGAGAGCGAAGTTGGACATTCGCTGGAATTTGCACACTGGATAGTGCCGGTTTGACGCTAGGAGGCCGCGGTTGCGCGGGAACACTGGGTAGGAAACCAGAGGAGGACGTTGTTTGATGT
This sequence comes from Pachyseris speciosa, assembly GCA_016490735.1. NCBI lineage: Eukaryota > Metazoa > Cnidaria > Anthozoa > Scleractinia > Pachyseridae > Pachyseris > Pachyseris speciosa. The sequence continues at coordinate 194,034 of JAEMWC010000424.1, read as the reverse complement.
CCCCCATTCTGCTGTTGGATAGTGCAGGGAATAACCGTTGCACTGGTTGTGGGAATTGGAGAGCGAAGTTGGACATTCTCTGGGATTTGCACACTGGATAATGCCGGTTGGACGCTAGGAGGCCGCGGTTGCGCCGGAGCACTGGTTAGGAAACCAGCGGAGGGTGATCCTCGATGTTCCACATTTTGCTGCTGGATAGTGCTGGGAGTATTCATTGGATTGGTGATGGGATTTGGAGAGGGAAGTTGGACATTTACTGGGGTTGCACACTGGATAATGCCGGTTGCACGCTTGGAGGTGGCGGTTGCATGGGAACACTGGGTGGGAAACCAGCAGTTGCAAAAGAGTTGTAAATTTCCTTGACAGCACTAACTGACGCGTGGTATTCTGCCGTTTTGGGGTTCGGGGGTTTCAGAATTTCGTTGCTAGTTTTGGTTGCTGTGTTATTCTGTGATGCTTTTTTCACCTTTTTCGCTTTCGAGTTATTCTTCTCTCCTCGTGGTTTTCGTTTCCTGTTTTCCTTGTCATTGCCTTTAGTTGGTGTGCCGTCTTTGCCTTGCCTCACCCCACTGTCACGCTCCTGGCTAAGGTCGGAACAGCGCGCCCTTTTTGTGGAGTGACTTGCCTTTTCCGGGAGTGACATTTGGATTAACACTGGTAAATTTTGTTTGACGTCATGACCCCCTTCTATCCATTCTTGCACATGTTTGCTAGCCAAATTAGTGAACTGCTCAATTTCTTCTTTTTGATCTAAAAGGGCACATAAAAAAATCATTGCCCCAGTTGATGATTAAAAACATCCGTGTCAATGGAATAACGTAACAGTAGAGTCATCTGAACTATGTCGAGGATAACACACGATAATTTAGATGTCACCTATCACGGCTTTTACAAGGGTCATGCAATGCATACAGTGGTCACGTCACGAGCCACGGGTCACCTACCGTTTGATTTACAAATCGGCATACCTCTCAATTTTTGTGGAAACACCACCCTTTGTGTTGTGTGTGCTACATTATGACTACACTTACTACAAACACTGAACTGTTCGTATAACGTTCCTACATTTTTAAAATTCTAAGTTTGCACATTCGGAGTAGTGCTTAATTTGTGTTAAAAAAAAAACACTCTTAGCATACTACTAAGGTGCTCCTACATTACCCGCTACAAGCAAATAAATCCTTGTGTTTTATGAGATTGTTCCGGAACAAAATGTAACTGGTTTGTTAGGCATTTTAGGCCGTAGAGATAAACACAGGGGCACCCAACGACAAGTTTCGGTAGATATCTGTTCGGTGGAGGGTAATTCGCCTTGAGTTTTCGGCGTCGATTAAAGAGTGCCCTCGAATTTTCGTAACTAAAACGTGGCCTAAAAGATTCGAAATTGGAAAATCATAGCCCCTGAGGTTTTCGGAAAGGTCGTAACTACTGTTTTTGGCGGTCAAAAACGTCAGCTACCATTTTCGAAAAGAAAATAGTTCCCTAGAAAGTTCGTGGAAAGTTCATTTCAGCTTGCATTTTCTCAAAGAAAGATTTTGTTCCCTAAAATTTTCGGGCAATTAAAATTTCAGCTAGGAAATCCGAACAGATGAACTTCTTCTAGCTTATGAAAACATCACTTTAAACAGAATTCAAACACCACAAGGTAGCTAAAAATGCCTTTCTACAGCTTTTGGTTGATTTGGCTCGTTGGGTGCCCCTGATAAACATGTCTCCCAGTTTCAAGCAGTAATGACCTATTCACTGGCCGACAAAAGAAAGCGCTACATTAAACGTGATGAAGAAGAAAATGACATATTAACTTTAAATACAACTTACAGCACATACCTTTATCGGCAGTCTTCAAAATTATACCGATAAACCTTTGTCCTGCCCAATTCACTTCAGCTTCTTGCCCCGCTTCAAACGGTCCTCGCAAGGCACAGCGACTTTTGGGTATAGTGCTGAGACCTTTGTCCGAATCAAAATAGATGCTGCTATAAAAACTCATCTTCAAACTTACAAAAGTTAAGTTTCAGTGTAATCAGGTGTAACTTAGATGAGAAAAACGTTTACAGGAGAAGAAATAATGTCTCTCACTCTGTGTTGAACTAATGTTTCTCGCGCACAGTGCAAACCGTAACGAAAAACTAAAATGCCCGCCAAAATTAAACTAACCAATAATAGTGTGTTTCTTAGAGCGGGTTTCATTGACCATCGAAAGTAAACTGCTTTTTGCTTTGGTTTTGCATTTCTTCGCCCTCTGATTGGCTGCCAAACCTCGCGCCACTGTAACCAGTCGTGACTTGCACGCGCGCATCTCTGGCTGCATGTAATCACTTTGTATTCTGATTGGTTCATTGTGCTGTTCAGTAAAGCCTTTTTAATTTCAGGCAAGTGATTTTATTACGTAGCATGATATATGTTACCGTCGATTCAAACACAGCATAGTGAACACGATGGAAGAAAATACCAGAGTAGTAGAGGCGTCTAGTGATGACGAATTCAGTTTCGTTGTGATTCCAATTTTTGCTAAATCTGTTGTAACTGGTCATGAAAGCCAAGAAGTTCCCGATCCGCCATCAATCCCATCCACTGAAACTGAACCAGCTGATAGCATGAGTGAGACTTCGGAATTTAGCATCGCTGATCATGAATCACCTATCTCACCGAACAAACGGACTAGAAGGGATTCAAACCGGGAGGATAACGAAGACATCGTAGAAGATGAAATACACAGTATGGCTGAAGTTACAGTTGATGACTGGCTACGTTTTGAAACGCCAGCCTCATCGGCCTCCGTAGCTGAACCTCTTAACAGAGAAGATGATCTCATGTAGGATGACCGCCTTGCTGTCCTTGTTGAAGAAATAGAAGAAGGCCTACGTGATGAGGAAGGGATGTATGATACAAATGACGATGAATTCAATGAAGTCAGTGAATGTGCCACCTACAATTCTGAAACATTTGAAAGTGGTGACACTTTGACACGGCCAGTGTCATCTGAGGAAGAAACTGAACGACACGAATCCGCGGAGAACAATGATAAGAAACCTTTGTATCCTGAGGCAGCAATTGCAGTTGGTACCGTCATGGTTCTGTTAGCTCTCTTCACAATAAAGTACAACCTTCCCGCTGAAGCCATTCAGAGTTTGTTAACCCTTTTATCCTTGACACTTCCATCATCACATTGTCTGCCGAATACTGTAAGCAGGTTTAAGAACTACTTCAAAAGCCTTCGAAATCCACTTTGCATTCATTATTACTGTGCCTTCTGCTTAATGTACATTGAGTCGAAAACCGCAACAACGTGCCCCAATGGAAACTGCCTCCAAGATTTGAAGAAACCAAAGTCATTGGCCTATTTTGTTGAAATACCCATCTTGGAACAATTGAAAAGTTTCTTCTCAAGGCCAACGTTTTATGACGATATCCAACACAGGTTCAAACGAACAAAAAAAGCTAGCGGTAACATCGAAGACGTTTATGACGGGCAACTTTATCAGGAACTCTGTGCAAAAGGTCTTTTATGTTCCAAAGACAACATTTCGTTTTTGATGAATACTGATGGCGTCCCTGTTTTTAAATCCTCGAAGGTGTCAATTTGGCCGCTCTATTTTATTATCAATGAACTGGATTACCGAAAACGACTATCAAGAGAAAATATGCTATTTGCTGGGCTTTGGTTCGGAGAAAAGAAGCCCGCAATGTGGACATTTCTAAAGCCACACAAGAAAGCCCTTAAAGATCTTGAATCAGGTGTGGAGTTCGAGTCCCCTTCAAGAGGCAAGTTTATTTGCAAGGCTGTACTTCTTGCTTGCACATGCGATTTGCCTGCACGCTGTCTTGTTTGCAACAGCATGCAGTACAACGGGGAATATGGGTGTTGGAAGTGCCTTCAGGCTGGTCAAACTGTGAAAACTGGGCCAAATGGACATGTCAGAGCTTTTCCTTTCAATCACGCAGATCCTACAGGACCACTGAGGACAAATGAAATGACATTAGAACATGCCAAAGAAGCTATGCAGGAACAGATGGCGGGGAAACCTAGGTACGCTATTAAAGGTGTCAAAGGTTTCAGCTGGCTGTCCATTCTTCAACATCATAATATTATTCGAGGAACGGCGATTGATTACATGCACGGTGTACTCCTCGGGGTACAAAAACTGCTTCTTAAGTTGTGGTTCAACAATAGTTATTCGAGGAAAGTATTTAGCTTGTACAATATGGTCAGTGTAGTAGATGAGCGTTTGAAAAATATTTCTCCAACTCTTGACATAAAGAGACTCCCGCGGTCTGTCTCAGAGCATTTAAAGTATTGGAAAGCCAATGAACTGCGCTCCTTTTGGCTTTACTATGGACTTCCTGTACTCTATGGCTTACTACCAGACGAGTATTTTGAGCACTATTTTTACTTTGTGCGTGCAATTTACCTCCTTTTACAGGAGAGCATTTCGAAAGAACAGCTGAAAGTAGCGGAGCAGTTACTACAACAATTTTGTTGCAAATTTAGCCAACTTTATGAACTACGATATGAGACTTTAACTATTCATCAACTTTTACATCTAGTGGATAATGTGAGAGACCTTGGCCCTCTCTACACACACAGCTGTTTCTCTTTTGAGGACAAAAATGGATTTATCTTAAAACTCATCCACGGAACGCAATTTATTGACAGCCAAATTATAACCGCTGTATCCTTTACCCAAAAGTTGCCTGAGCTTCGAGAGCAATGTATAACGCCGGGGTCTGAGGAAGAAAGGCTGTATTATGAGTTGCTGCATCCCAATAAACCAAAGCGAAAGCTCGAAATCCTGCCGAATGTGTACACACTGGGGTCATTTTACCGGAAACGTCTTGATGACAAAGAATTTCTAGCACTTGAGAGGTATTTTGGTCACGCGCCTGTAACTGCTGAAGTGAATGCATTCAATCGTATCGAAATGAATGAGACCTTGATTTACGGTTTGGATTATAAAAGAATGTTCCGAAGGAACTGTTCAACTGTACAATATCGTTTTCAAAACGTTAGCTGTTTTGGCCAGGTTAAGTGTTTCTTTCAGCTAAGTTTAGGAACTGATATACATAATGCTGCATTTATTTATCCTTTGGAGTGTTGCTCACCCTACAATCCCGCATCCACGCATATCACAGCAGTCACGCAAAGCCACAGCTTACGTGTCGTTAGCATTAAAGATATCTGCAGAAACTGCATATACATCACAACAGCTGGAAATGGCATGGAGCACAATTACGTTTGCGAATTTGCGAATAAAATAGAAACAGATTAGTCTTACGAGGAGGGTGAGGGAATTTATATCTTTACAGGTATGTTTTTACTTCAGTATTTATATTTGTACAGGAGACCAACAAATGCTATGAATTAAGAAATGTGAACAAATTCATCAAATTCAGAAATAAATCAGCGTTACCGAAAGAGAAAATGAGCAATATTTATGATCCTTGAAGTTATTAGCGCAGCAATGCAGTGACAGAAACCTTTAGTGAAGCTGTAATTTGATGCACGCCACAAGTCGACCTGAGTCGAGTCTCAAAGCAAATAAAGCCGAGAGGAGCGAGGTTTTTAGGCCACGAAGCGGCTGAGCGAGTGACAAAATCGCGAGAGGTCAACTTGTTTCGTTTGAAGGGTTTTCATTTGCGTTTCGTGCCAAAAATGGGAAGTGGGGTGACTCGCATTTGGTTATCGATTTCGCAATGTCACGTTTCGTTGCTCATGATTACTTTTGATTGACAACTTTATCCCCGAGGGTCCCAAAGTTCTACTCTGATTGGTCCAAGCGCAGCGACCCGTAATTGGCGCCAATCAAGTCTGAAAAGTCGCGCAAATAGCACGAACGTCGAAAGTCTACGACACGTTCTGATTTGAAAATTCCCTGAAATCCGCGCGCTCGAAATGATACTTTACATGGTGATTTTTCAGGCAATTTTATTGGCAATTTTGAGAAAAATTGAAACCGCCTACTGTGTATAAATACACAAAAATTTCCTGGTGTGCAATGACAAATTTCATTTAGTTTATAAACAGGCAGGTGGCTGGCGCCCAACGTCGGCTCATCGTCACCATGAAAATATTACGGCCTCCGGCTTCTAAAGCGACCTAATCTACGACTAAAAAAAGTTAGCCTGCTTTGAGGTCGTAGCGAGCTCAACAAGAGAGCCTAAATAACAGCATAAATCGATTTTGGTTCACATTTGGCTCATTAATTGTCGACCAAATTTGCGACCCAAAATATTTTGCCTACATTTGGTCGCTTTTTGTTCATTGCGCTGAAATTAGAAACAAAAAAGCAAACAAAATTTTTTTTGGCTCAGGCTGTTAGGTTCAGCTTTGGTTGGTCTTTTGCCCTATGTTTGCATTTAAGGCCTTATTAAGGCTTTATTTTGGTTCAGTCAGGCCATAAGATTTCGTACGGGCATTGGTCCATTGGTCTATTTAATGTGGCCCACACCCAAGAGGGGATACAGTGGCACTCATCTCTTAAAAATCTGGCAAAAAGTGAGAAAAGACTGTTCAGAAAAGAAGGTCAGTCTTATTGGTCACTCAACAGACTCTGCTGGGTTTTCACTTTCTGCTTCTATCCAGCTGATGACACCAACAGAATCCACCATAGCTGAGTGAATTTCTTATTTGGGACTTGGAATACCTGATGAGAGATTTTTAGCTCCATATTTTTGGCGACTACCTAGTATTGCCTATGGTGATTATGACCATTTAAGAAGGACATTTCTCCGTGTGCTAAAGTATGATACAAGAGATCTGACCTTCTTCAAGGATTCACGTGGGAGTGTTGTTGCAACAATCACTCACTTACAGGAGCTGATGTGTATATGCAAGGACAAAGGACATAGTGTCCCATTCTCTGCAAATGACCTCCTCTTTATAAGCTTCTTTGATCAACGACTTGACACTGCCAATAGGATATTTACTCTCAAGGTTGTAGAAATGCTCCATGAACATGTCAGGGGATCAGAGGGAACATGCCTTTATTTGACTGCTGTGTACTACTTAACTGAACCATTTTTCGATGCCAACTTTGGAACACCAGAACAAATGCAGAAAGCTTTGTCAACAGGAATAACCATTTTTAGACTCTGGAAAAAATACCTCGAACTTAAGAAAATGAAACTCCACTCACAAGCTAATGCAGCCAAGATAAAAGAAAAGCGTGGTCACTTTATTACATATGGGGCCTACACTACTGCAGAATTACTCTTCTCAGCTGGTTCACTACACAGTCTTGCAATGTTCTTGCACTTTAAAGACCTTGGACCAAAAGCCTGTTCCCTACATCGCTCTGGGACAATTTCTACTGAAAGAATTATTGGACAGTTGCAGGGCAAGACTAATCAACTGCAGTCTTTAGACACAGCTCCTACATTTGCAGAGATGATCAGAAAAACCAAAGACTTGGCATTTCTTACTGAAGCACTGCCAGAGCTTTCTTCTTATGAGTCCATCAAGATCCCCGCTACAAGTAACAGAAAACTGTCTCACTTCTGTACCTCAAAAATGAAACCAAATAATGTATACCAGTACCCTGACACTTATGAAGAATTCTTGAAAAGACAACAACAGATGCATAAAGAGGGTGTTAAAGCAGCACAAGAACTTGTACATGAATTTCTACCTCCTGAATTTAAAAGCTGTTTGATTGAAAACAGTTCATGGGAATTTCCATACAAGTTTCCTAAGCCAGAAGGCATACAAATAGTTTCAAATAAGCTTCCAACTTATGACAAACTTGATGTTTCTTTCGACTCCAACATGTTAGTGGCAGTACAGGCAGAAGTTGAAGCGGAAGACCTCACAGTTGAAAGAGAAGAAGAGTTCATCATGCCTACTAGTGACTGTGTCAGAGAAGACGAGGAAGCTGATTTTAAGAGAATGGATGTGGATAGCGAAACAAATGGTGATGAAAATAGTGATGAGGAGGAGCACATACAAGGAAAAGAGATCAAGAATCCCAGCCAAGGAAAGCTAAAATGGTACATCAAAAGAAATGAAGAAATGATACACATAAACAAAGCACTGAAGCTTCTTATCCCAAGAGAATTTATATCCAAGGAAAGAAGCCGACGCCACTGGGTAGCAAACAATCTACATAAATCTATGACACCTATTGATCCAGCTCATGATATTATTCAGTTTAGAGATGTGGCTGTTGCTAGTGGAGACACATACTTTATTGTGCACATCCTTTCCATTTTATCTGAAGAGGGCAAAGAATTGGTCAGTACGAGTTCACGATCAAAGTGTTTTGTAAGAGGTCATGTTTACAAAAACAGTGAATGCAATAAATATGGTTTCATGACAAGCGTTTTTGTTTCTAAATGGCTACCTGTGAGAAGAATAATTGTTGAAGTGACTCTTGAGAAAAATGCCGATGGTTTAACTGTGTTATCTGAGAACAGTCAACTGGATCTCAAAAAACTTTTGTCAAAATCTATTCCATCAGAAGATGATGGAGATCTTCAATCAAGTGAAGAGTCTGATGCCAATGATGAATTTTATGAAGTGGAGAAAATTCTGGAAGTTCGTTTGAACAAAAATTACCACACTGAGGAGTACAAGGTTCGGTTTAAGGGCTACGGTCCAGAAGACGACATGTGGCTGCCAAGTTCCTCATTTCGAGAGCCTGTGCAGTTCCAAACAGTTTCTCATAGAGGAAGACTTCGCCAGCATACCACAAAAGATGAAACTGAGTACCCACCAAACAATGGGAGATGTGCAGATTTCCAGAAGCATGATAATCATTTAAAGAATGACGAATCCAGATTGTCACATAAACGTCACTTAACAAAGGAAAAGAATACCAGTCCTTTAAACAAGTCAACAAAGAAATGCCAGAGAAAGAGGAAAAATACAAGTTTCCAAACACATGGTGGAAAAAAGGTGAAATACCCAGTGGAAGATGTTGGGCTTGGGACAACTCAAGATGCTGTTCCACTTTCATTCTGTCAACCAGCCTCTTTTGAAGCTACTTTAAGTGATGGCAGGATTTGTGAACATAAAACAAAAGGTGAAGATGAAAATGAAGCAGATGATTTTCAACCAAGGAAAAACAAAAAAACAGTAACCAACAAGAAGAGAAAAAAGCCACTCAAGAAATCAGTTAAAAAATGTGATGGCAGCAAGTTCCGTAAAATGTTACAAGAAACAGACAAGGGTGTGTACAGTGACAGATCCGAAGAGCTATCAGATACAGAGAAACATATTCACCAATCACCTTTACCTTCATGTACAAACCCCAATTTCATATGCAGTGGCTCTTTCCACCAAGGCCTCCATGCAAGTTTCCATTATCCTGGTCAGCAATGTTGTGCCATTTCTCTAACAGCACTTCTTTACAGTACAGTTAAGGCAGTTGATTGCTGGAAGGAGAATGATTTGGACTCTGTCTTGCTTTTGGGAGATAAAGTTCATTTCAACCAACTTTGTTTTCTGAGAAGAGATCCTGACCTATACGATCAAAAGTTAGCACTTGATGAGCTACCAGCCCAGCTAATTATGACTCAGTACAAGTTCCTCTGTGACTTCAGTGAAATTATGGCTGGCACCATCTTTCAGGAAAATGAAGAAGATGAATTTTCAACTCTAGACAATGCATTCAAGAAGTGTGAAGAACAGAATGCTCTTGGTACCATCATACGAGTTCTTGACTAATTGTGTGGCTTGCATTCACTGTTACTCTTCGTGGTATTTGGTAGATTCACATGCAAGGAGTTCCAGTGGAATGCCAGATGAGAATGGAACAGCTGTTGTGCTACACTTTCATTCTGCCTCAGAACTTGTTCACCAAATAAGAATTTTTGTGCAGACTGTTACTGCTTCAAGAGACCTTGATATAACTGATTTAACATTTGAGGCATTAGTTTTGAACACAAGAAGAGAACTTGCCAGAAGAGAGGTTGGTCGAAAGCATAGTGATGTTGCAATTTTACCTCCTACAAAACTGTTTTCTAAGGTCTACGTACATGGAACAATAGAAATATACAACAACAGCATTGGCCGTCTGGAAAAAGGAAAGGAAATGGATGACAACCTAGTTGACTTCTTTTTCTTGCACACAATTAACACTGTACTTAAGAAAGATCAACAAGAGAGCATTTACATCTTCAACTCCTGCTTTTACTCAAAGATCATGGCTCAGTTTAACCCACATGCTACAAGGAACTGGACAAAAAATGTTGATCTTTTTACTAAGAATGTCATTGTGGTACCAGTCTGTACCAACTCTCACTGGCTTTTAGTTTTAATCAAAGTAGGCATACCCAAAATGTCAGTGATGTTACTGAACTCCAATACGCCAGAACCTGGAAAAACAAAACTGTCCCCATACCACAGTATAGAGAGAAAGATCAAGCGCTACTTGGAGGATGAATGGTTAGCCAAGAAGCCAACAAATGCACGGAAAATCAGATTGGAATTCCAGGTCACATGCCCAGCTGTGCCCCAGCAACCCAATCCATATGATTGTGGGGTGTACACAATGAAATCATTTGAACAGTTCATAAAATCATATCCCATCAAGTCATGGGATAACTGGAGACCTGAGTATGATCAAGATGATGTATCCTTATTAAGAAGAGAAATTCAAGTTTTGATGCAACAACTTGCTTTTTCTAATGGCTCAAGTTAAACTAAAAGGTAGATTGCAATATTGTGATTGGTTCACAAAATTCCTATTAATTTCCTCCATCAATTTAATTGCCCAGTGTTTTTGGCCAGGCTGTGTTCCAACAGTTCATCAAGCCAATCACATTCCAAGTTGTATGTTAAATCGATTCAGTTAATCATAATAATTATGTAAAGTCAATTGGTTTCACTCACCATATACCAGGGGCACCCAACAACAAGTTTCAGTGGATATCTGTTCGGTGAAGGGTAATTCGCCTTGGGCTTTCGGCGTCGATTAAAGAATGCACTCGGATTTTTGTAACTAAACCGTGGTCTAAAAGATTTGTAATTAGGAAATCATAGCCCCTGAGGTTTTCAAAAAGGTTGTAATTGCTGTTTTTGGCAGTCAAAAACGTCTGCTAGCATTTTCAAAAAGAAAATAGTTCCCTAGAAAGTTCGTGGAAAGTTCATTCCAGCTTGCATTTTCTCAAAGGAAGATTTTGTTCCCTAAGATTTTCAGGCAATTAAAAGCTCAGCTAGGGAATCCAAACAGATGAATTTCTTCTAGCTTATGAAAACATCACTTTACACAGACTTCAAACACCATAAGGTTCTTAAAAATGCCTTTCTACAGCTTTTGGTTGATTTGGCTGGTTGGGTGCCCCGATATACACTAGCAGCAGTCAAGAGATCCTCATTTAAACAGTAATTTCTGCAAGATAATTTACTTCCCTTCAAAAATATAACAGTACACTGTATTTAAGGCTACAACAGGAAACTGAATGCAATAATCATAATTATCTAAACAAGAACATTGTAAGCAAAGTGGTATCAAGTTACAAGCCATAATCTAAGGGCCTATAAAACCTTTTTCCAAAATGGCCGCCATTTTAGTAGCCTTTTGTTTGCTTGTTTGCTTGCAAATTAGCCCTTGTTGTCTCATTCAAGGTAAAATATTCTTTCAAATTCCGATTTTAAGAACCAGACAACAAGGGTTAATTTGCAAGTAAACAAAACAAGGACACAATTTTAGGTAATTTCATGACATGCAAAATGTCCATACCCTAGAATGAATCACAACCACTTGAAACTGTTTAACAACATAGATGGAATACAACAAAGCCAAAAAGGTGCATGGATGGGAACAAAAGGGAGAGCATTGAAACAGAAATTGGCCCAATTTCAATATTTGCCTGCATGGTGGTCATTTTTGCTCAGAATCACTTTGCAAGCCAAGGAAACAGTATTCTATCCTTAAAAGAACTGTTCATTATCATTTTTTAATTCAACAATACAGTGAAACACAAAATCCTACAATATAGTTCCGTGAATTATTATTATTTCTAACAATTACAACGAATGAAATATTGCCGAATCTGAACACAAGCAAAGGACTGGTTATCTAAAAACAAACTTAAACTTCTACCATGGTTCCAAGTACATGTTGACAAATATTTTTTTGGTCTTGCCCTCTCGACACTTGTAGGATTGGCCCAAATGCAAATCACTTGGATAGTGTTTTTTTCTAAGCATAGGTTAGAATCTCTGAAACTGGCCCTAAATAACATAAAGGCAGAAATCCAATATTTTGCTAATGATTGCTTGTAAATGAATACCACTTAGGTTACAAAGTTACACTGAAAGCCCTTTGAAATCAAGTGACCAGAAGTGCGCTTTAACAGAAAAATAAAAAAGTCCGAGTGCCATATAATAAAATACTTACTAACCTAGCTTGCTTGAGCCCTACTGGGGAATATTGGCCCTTGGTCGTTTTGTATGTTTTTCCATACTACCCTGACGTCGGTCCAACATACCCCAGTACAGCCCTCACGCTCGGTTAGCAAGAGGTTAATAATTTGTTCCAACATCAACAACTAATTATGGTGACCTTGATTCTTTATACCGAATGCTGCAAGGAATTCAATTTACTAAGTCCAGGTATCAAGGTAGTGGCGATTTGTTTTAAAAATAATTTGAATAAGTTAACTAGCTTTAATAATAAAGTTCCTGTTTCCTTTTCACTATTCAGTTTAATAGCATATAAAAGAGTCATAAAAAAGCCCCTACATGTACTTTCGCTGATGTTGTCTATGTTCTATTTTTGCGCATAGTGCAATCGACACTACGGTCAGAGCAGGTGGAGAGTTGATCATCAACACTTCCGGAAATATCAACATCAGGGGTTTTTGTTGTCGTTGTTGTTTTTTGGCACTGTCTTGCATGTGTGAAACAAACAAAAAGGTGTCAAATACCTACCAGACTTAAGACATAAGTACAATTCTGACATGCAATCTGTAACCTGCAACTTGCACCTTCCACTTTGCGAATAAAAAGGGCAGAAGGGACTGAAACCAATATTTGTAATCATTATAGAGAATCCCCGCTGATAAGTATTCATTATTTTGCAGTAAAAAGAGTAAAAATTATATCATTTGATAATTTTTAAAAGATAGGTAAGCTTAAGACTTAGGCCCGGTTCAGATAGGCCCACCTAACTTAATTAATCCTGGCTGAATTGATTCAGAAGCCGAACACGAAGTACACATGTCACGTTCGTTGAGTTAGGCGCGCCAAACCGCCATTTTTTTTTCTGCAACACTCTTGTACATGCTCTCGTGTAAAAACAGCATGAAAAATAAATTAAAATGATTCGTGCATTTGATTCGGCTCATGTGAAGTACGGCGTCTGAATCAAAGCCGGTCTACAGCCGTTCTTCCCGGCTGAGCCAGGCGGGATTAATTGCTCAGCCGATCTAAATTAAATCAGCCGTTCCGAACTGATTCAGACGCCGTACTTCACATGAACTTAATTCGTTGAATTCGATTCGGCTAGGCTGAAGTACGGCGTCTGTACCGGGCCTTATTAAGAGTAAGCTAATTGAGTACCTTTTGTCGTCCGGCTGATCCAACCAAATTGAAAGTTTGTGATTAAAAGATGGCGCCCATGTGTTTTTGGCTCTTTTGGTCGTGTAAGAAGCACGGAAAGTCCCAGCACCCGAGGAGCGACGCGGAACAGTATTTTCCTGGCCTTGGTTGTTCAAAATCATCCGGATAAATCACTCTCCAGTGGACAAGTACCATCAGAACCAGTTGAGTTATCCACTGGAGAGTGATTTATCCAGTGCATAGCCCTATCCACCCTTCGAACAATTGGGGCCTGTAGAGGGAGGGAGGGGGGGGGGGGGTGATGAGAAATTTTCCTCTGCAAACAATCAACAATTATTGGACGAGGTTGAGTAAAATATCGCGATTTGTCAGTGGTGAGGAGATTAAATAAGTTATCTGCGCGACACTGACTAATCACGATATTATGCGATAACCGTGTTCAATAATTGTTTTACCATTCGTTCACCGAGTGCGTCTCTGCAATCATTTTTTTAACCAAAATCAAAACACATTTTTTTTTACCCGTATCACGTTTGCGAAAGTGAAAGTAATAAGCAAAGGACCGCCAACGATAATGCTGTAAGTTAACGTAGGATCTACAAGAGATCTAACCAGCCAAGCCATCCTGGTTATAGGCCCATCCACCTCTAAACAAAAAAATACATCTGATTATAAGCCCTCCCCCAGATACAAATCCCCCTCTAGTGACTGTTCAGTGTTTGTATTGAAATGAATTTGATATAAAAAATCAGTTCATGAACAACGTATTCATCAACACTACTGTATTTCATTTCGAAACGGTTTTTTATTCCACTTATAAAAATTCAAGGTCTTATATGCGGAAGTTTACTGTGTGCTAGGTAGAGAGAGATCCAGTATAAACAAAGGATAAAAGACTTGCGGGTCTGAAAACGATCAGTCGCGAGTCAAAGCACTCGCAGTCTTCAGAGCAAGCGGCCCTTCGTATTTGTCTGCAAAAGTTACGATACTTTCTCGCTGAATTGCGTTCCAAATGTCAGTAGCCTCTTTATGAGGTCCCTTCTGCTAGGACATCAAACGCTTTATAGACACGGAGAGACATTATCGACCTCGTTTGGGTCGTTAAACACCTGAGCCAGCAAAAAATTACAAACATGCGAGCGTTAGATCTCTGTATATTTGCTAGATTGTACATGTTTGACGACACAAACGAGCCGGCTGTTTACACTGCACTGCAACATAAGCTCTCAGCTATGTCTCATGAACTGCCCACTTATATGGACCAGCTAATAAATAATGCTTCGAATGTGGCCTTGTGTGCTGTAGTTGTTCTGGATTCACGGTAGGCGGGGAGAAATTGAGGCAACAGAAGCAATTTTCAAGATATTATTAAGTGAAGAATGTCGACATAAAAAGTAACAAAAATTTCGCTCTGTCTGGTACCCCCTCTTCTGTCTTCTCCCCTGTTTCTGAAGTGTCTTACTCCAACTCGCGCCTATTGAAAAACCTCTTTTCACCTATTGCGGCCAACAATAAGAAATATCTCCATGTTTTGTATGACAATTTGACGCTCCTCTTCACCTTAAATTACCCCCACTTCATGACACTTACCACGCTATTAAAGTTAAACAATTTTTTGAGTGCGATAAAGAAGCTCAATTCCCAATCCTGTCGATGACGCTTTTACAGCCAGAAAAAATAGAGATTATAGCAATCTTGTACCCAGAGTCTCAGGTTTTTTGGTCAACGGTTGGTTACGTGATCGAGTGTACCCACATTATGCCTGACCGCATAAATTTCCAACCAGACCGAAGCGTCTACGTTTCGACCGAAATTTCAATTACTTCTCAGTAAATTCCAATTTATCTGCTTGTAAAGCGCATTTGATCATATACACATGGAAAATGCGCTATATAAGTTCTAA
Organism: Pachyseris speciosa; assembly: GCA_016490735.1. NCBI lineage: Eukaryota > Metazoa > Cnidaria > Anthozoa > Scleractinia > Pachyseridae > Pachyseris > Pachyseris speciosa. The sequence continues at coordinate 178,627 of JAEMWC010000424.1, read as the reverse complement.
ATTATTATTATTATTAAATTATTATTAATTATTAAAGTGGGACTGGAAACGAGGGTTTTTGAAAATGGAACAGCAATTTTGAGGTGGACCACTTTGACCGGAAAATTTCCAACCGGACCGAACCGTTCCAGACCGAAATTTCTGGCATAATGTGAAACACGCACCCATGGTAAAATAATTTGGGAATTTTGCCTCTTAGTGGGGAAATGGAGAGGCAAGTCGAGGGCAGACTGGGTAGAGGATTGGGCGACAGGAGATACGATAGCAGTGTAAAAAATTAAAAGAAGGAGACAGAAATCCTAAATAATCATGAATGGCTTCTTAGGCAGGCATAAGATATGCATAAGAATCACATGTCGATATCTAAATTTGTAGCTCGTTGGTTACTCCCACACTCTTACAATATAATGCTATGGTTACTATACCCGGCGAATCTTTGAAAACAAAACCGGCAAATAATGGAATACTCGCCCTCCTGTGCCTCCCTTAAAGATTCGTCTCAAGAGAGAGAGAGAGAGCAGCCTGGAAACGAGGTTGGTTTCGCGCTCAGCCTGACGTCGATCTCTAATGCTCGTCGACTTTCTGGACTTTGTAAGCCCAAGGAAATCATGGCAATTGTGAAAGACAATTTTTCAGAGAGGTTATTACCGAAAATTTTAGGTCGGGCTCTTTCATTTTTTCCGAAATATATGAAACTCTTACTCAGCCTTCAAAGTCTCGAAAATAATAGGCGCTACTGACCAGCTGACTGACTACTTCCGAAACATTTTCTTGTTTTCTTGGGGCATGGTCCGAAAATCCAAGGCCATCCAAGGCCGGTATTCGAAACTTCTAGCCCACCTTTCTTCCGAACAGATATTTACCGAAATCACTCGTTGGGTGCCCCTGTTGATACAAGATTTAAAATATGAAAAAGTACTAATTTTAGACAAAATTGTACTTTAGAATTCTACTTTATAAAGTTATACTTAAAATGAGATTATACTTTATACAAAAACAAAAACCACTAATGCTTGCACATAGATGGCAGAAATGTGCTAGAAAAACGCTTAGTCCGCATGACTGGATTTGCAAAGTGGCGTTGTCTCCTGAGGTTGTAATGACAATAGTTCTTGGGAGGGAGAAAACGATGCAACTTATGACCTGGATTAGATACAATAGAATCAAACAATTTTTTACATTGATCTATGCGCCTGTCCTCTAAAGGTGCCATATTGAACATTGACATGCTGTCATTGTAGGAAAGGCCTGGCGAAATGATTGATAGTGCACGTTTTTGAATGCGTTCAATATCTTTACTTAAATAGTCAGGCAATGCGTGATGATACAGGGGGGCACAATATTCTAGGACAGGCCTTATACAAGTGAGATAGAAGCAAATAATATCGTGTGCTGGAACATTTGCACGCTTAAGTAATATAAGAAAGTAAACTCTCTTGTTGGCCTTTTGGATTATATCCAAGACGTGACAATTCCATAGGAGTGTGTTGGTTATAGTAACTCCTAGCAATTTAACACTATCTACGCGTTCGAGTTCTTGAGAGTTCACAGTAACTGCGTCAAAATGATGTTTAACCTTCTTAAAGTCAATAACGAGTTCCTCGCACTTATCCGCATTCAGCTGGAGCTTGCTGGTTGTAGACCACTGCTCAACAGCGTTAACAGCTACCTGCATCCCACTTTGACCTCCACTTGGAACCACCTCAGCGAGCGTGGTGTCATCCACGTATTTCGATACGTTATACCCAGAAGAGTGGAGATCGTTGATCATCAAAATGAAAAGCCAAGGGCCAAGTTTTGTGCCCTGGGGCACGCCTGATGGAACGGTGCCCCATTCGGAGAAGCAATCCCTAGTTAACTTCACTCGCTGGCGCCTATCCATGAGGAAGTCGCAAACCTAACGGGCAATTCCGCGAGGAATGCGCAAACCCAGAATTTTGGTAGCTAGAATACCATGATCCACCGGTCGAAAGCCTTTCTGTAATCCAAGCACACCACGCGCACCGCTGAGCTAGTGCCATCCGTTGCTTGCGCCCACGTATGTATCATTGAAATGACGGCATGTAGGGTTGAGGAATTTGGGATAGCTCCAAATTGGTTAGTATCAATCGACTCCAAGACTGCAGGAGCAATATATTTACTAACCACAAAGTCCTCTGCTAACTTGGACAGAGCCGGTGTTAGGGAGATAGGTCGAATATGCTTGGCGATGGTAGTCACTGGCTTAACTTTCATCAGAGGTGTGACGTCGGCATCCTTCCAAGACCTTGGAAGTTCCTGCTCAGCGAATGATGCATTCAGAATGTCGCAGACCGGAGAAGTTAAGAAGTCAGAAAAGTCTCGAAGAAGCCAGTTGTTAATACCATCTGGTCCCCCGTCCTTCCTCGGACTCAGCTCCAAAAGAGCATTACATACCTCCGAGGGGGTAACTATTAGGAGCTCAGAGTCGTCCGCAAGTGGGGGGAGGCATGAAAGCGGCGTATAGTCCTGCATTGGTTCAAGAAGAGCCGAGTTGATCATGTTTGCAATGTCCTGATTAGAATGCGCCGCGATCCCGTCAAGGTGTAAATGCGAACGTATGTCTTCCCCACCAGTAGCCGGAGTCATCCCAGCAATCATTTTAACTTCTCTCCACCACTGGCTAGGCTTGCTTTTCTTGAGGTTAGCGACTTTCGATGCGTAGAACTTTCCGCGACACACCTTTCGCTCACGATTTATGATGTTCCGAAGATGTCTATAACCCTCAGTATCACCTTGCACAAAGGCTTTTTGACGCGCCTTGATAAGCGCCTTAAATTCAGCTGTCACCCAGGGAGGGTCATTCACGGCATCATAGAAACGTCTTCCCCATTTGTTTGGTCACATTTTTTGAAGGATTTTGATTCACATTCGCACCCGAAAAGTTAATAACTCCTGTATGCATATATTTTCTTAGGAGAGCAGGGATGGCGCAGTGGTGAGAGCACTCGCCTTCCACCAATGTGGCCCAGGTTCGATTCCCAGACTCGGCGTCATATGTGGGTTGAGTTTGTTGTTGGTTCTCTTCTCTGCTCCGAGAGGTTTTTCTCCGGGTTCTCCGGTTTTCCCCTCTCCACAAAAACCAACATTTCCAAATTCCAATTTCAACTGCTTGTAAAGTGCATTTGATCATATACCCATGGAAAATGCGCTATATAAATTCTAAATTATTATAGTGTCGGCATTAAGGATTGTATTCGCAGACTTAAACTGCAGACCACCCTTTACTGACAGCATAATAAACAGCACCCCAGGAAAGTGCTAATCACACCTGAAGTGTGAGTTCTATTTGGGAAACAGGGTTGGCGCAGTGGTGAGAGCGCTTGCTGTCCACCAATGTGGCCTGGGTTAGATTTCAAGACTCGGTGTGATAGGAGGATCGATTTTTCTGGTTTTCCGGGTACTCCGGTTTTCCCTCCACAAACCAATATTTGACTTGATTTCATTCTAGTTTTAGAAATGATTTGAAGTTTACTCGGTTTGTAGAGCATCTGTGCTCGGCTAATAAAGTTGTTGTTATTGTCGTTATTATTATTACTGTTACAGTTATTGTGATTGTGACGTGATTATGATCAGTATACGTAATCATAAGATTTCGAGTGCAGTTTGGAATAATTAAGCACAAGTTAATTTTCTAGCCCAATTTGTGGACAGCCAAAAAGACAGTGCTTTTCGCACTGTGCTCGTGTTTTGAGCTGTTTTAAACTCCTCTGCCCAGGAAAACCTGCTCAAAATGCCGACCATTGTTATTTGTTTTCACAGGTTTCAACGCAGTTCAAACTTACCGCGAACTTGTTGCTATAGATACAGCTAAGATTTGATCGCCTAATTCAAATTTCAATTGTTTCTGAAAAAAATCAAAGAAATTTGTAATTGCACTGTTGCAACTTCACACTGTGTTACAGCAAAACTGCACTGCGTTTTTAGCCAATCAGAACTGAGTAATTTGTCTTGTATATTATTGTTATTATTATTATTATTATTATTATTATTATTATTATTTGAATGAATCACATTCAAGGATTGCATTTGCAAACTCAAAGTTATTAATATCTTGTATAGCATGAGAAAACGTCACTACGTGAAAGTATTGCTCACTAGCTTTTATATGAATGGCTTCACTTTAGGATTTTATCCAGACTCAAACGTTGGGGTCACCTTGCAAAAGCACTCCGCCCAAGTTGTGCCAGAATCTTTGATATCAACGATCACATTTTTAAAATTTTAATCGCAGTCTCGAAAGTTGGAGCTGTGTTGTGCAGAAAGCATAGCAAACAGTACCATACGAAAGTACCACTCACGCCGTGCCTTTCCCACCAATGGTCAACAGTTAGGATTTTATCCAGACCTCTATATAATATTTCAGCATACAAAACAACACCACAGGGCACCAACACTCGCTTCCCCACAACCCCCACCCTCCCCCTCCCCACCAAGTTTCTTAACCCAGCATCATCGAACGGTCAATATTAAATCAAGCTTAAAATGTGTAATGCTTGTCTCTTTTTCCTCTCTTTTTCCTCTCTTTTTCAGACCCCTTTTGGCGTTACCTTAAGCGATGTTATGTTCAAGTGTCCCGCCTTTGGCAAGGCTGTCTGCCCATACGCCCCGCTGATTGAAAAGGACAAAGGCATCACTGGAAATTGCCCTGCATTCAAGCAAGGCTGTCCCTTCAAGATCTGCAAGTCCGTTGGAGAGTTTGTGAAAAATTGACTCAGATGCGAGATACCTGCTGCAAGGGAAAACCTGCTCAAATCAAGTTTTTTCAGGATGTCCTCGCTGTCTCTACGGCGGGTGAAGAGGAGTTGGGTACTTGCCCTTCATGGCGCATGTCTGCTGCTTCAGAGTTGATGCGGACGGGAAGGCAATTATCCCCAAGTAAAGGCCCGCGGTATATTGAGCAGCGGTTTATCAACAGGCGTGTCGTGAGAAAATTAAAGAATTGCTTGGAATAAGTTTAGTTTGGATGTTTTCTTTCATTTTTGCTAGGTTTTGCTCGTGAAAGTTAAAGAAATAAAATGTAAACTTCTTTCTTTACATCCTGTTGTGCGCTGTTACTGTAATTGACAAATACAATAAAATGATTCATAAAAAAGCATCTCTAGTGATCATCTTTTCCTCCAATAGCATGAGATATAAGGCTAAAACGAGTGTTTACTTCGTCAAATATGAGCCTTTCATTGTAGTATGAGAAATTTAAGTAGGCAATGCTGGTAAATGCCTTTTTTCTGATTCATTACTTTAACCTTAATATCTCGACGAGACTTTCATGTCATCAAAAAATGCACCGATATTATAGCCATGACGCATTTAATGCTTGAAATTTAAACGAAAAAAAAGAAGTAAAATTTAAGCAATTGCTAGGAAAAGAAAATTTACAATTCGAAGATTTGAACCCAAGGCCAGAGTTTTTGTATCCGTAACTAGTACTAGCTGCTTTTTATACTGATATCCTATTTTGCTTGTTCTATTTCTTTCCCTAAGCTCCCCTTCTCGCAAGAATACAATCGCTGTCACTTTATGTGTGTATATGTCCATAATGAGGAGTTGAATAACATACTGGGTTCCCAAGTCACAAACAAAGGTTTGCCTCTGATTTAATTTTCACAATAACGACCAAGAAAAATTTGGGGATTCAGTGGCTTATAATGTATAACTTATTCGTTATTTCCAAGCACTTGGGAAGAAGTTGTGCAAGTCCAGTAAAGCGAGAAATGATCCAAGAAATAATACATAACTTGCTATTGTTGGTCGTGTCGCTTTATTACTAAAGAAAATAATGTGAAAAGGAAGTAAATACAGGCAATAAAATTATGCTGACCGAACTTAAGAGGCAGTTCCGCTAAGAACGGTTCTCTCGACTTGGCGACAAAAAAAAGTTTTCCTTTATTTTTTGACCATGAAAAGGGTTGGTACACATGTTTAAAAAATGCTATAATGATTTTCCAATTCTATTTTTGCGCCGCCACAAGCCCAAATTGAATTTTGGCTCACCTGGCCGAACTGATAGCGATGGAAAGTGTAAATTTCATAGATTTTGTCAAGCGCGCTCTGACTGCACAAATCTAGCTCACTGAATTCTATTTTGCTACAAGTTACAAGATGTATTCAGTTAGTTCACAGACAAAATAGGGAAACTTACAAAAAAATCTTACGCATTCCAGCGTGATTAGAAGACACCTTTCTCTTGAGCCTTAATTTGCATATCCAAAACTAACCAAATGAAAGGAAAGAAATCTCAAAAGTTTGGTCTAAATCAAGATAAAAAAACCACATCAGAGCAAAGTGTATACTCCCTATAATGGCCTATACGGGGAAGCTCCGCCCGAAAGGGGTACCTTTTTCACGTTTTAGGTATATGAAAGGGTAGGGATTTCACGAGTCGAAGTATATGAAAGGGTAGGGGAATCTGTCATTTAGGTATTGAAAGCGCCCTTTCATTAAAATATTTCGAACACACGTACCTTATGACTGTCCTGTTACATGAAAATAACAAGACGACTTCTTGTTTTAGGTATTAGAAAAGGGGTACATTTTGTCAATGGAAGGTATACGAAAAGGGTACCTTTTCTGTCAAAAATGGTATATTGAAAGGGTAAGGGGTCGGACCTCGGGGCGGAGCTTCCCCGTGTTAAATTTTTCTTAGTACCCTCCACCCCCGGGGATCGAGCGAATGAGATTTAATGTGTTACTTAGAGTGCTTTTGTACCTGTGTAGAGAATATTTAGCGTCAATATATTTTTTTAAAGCGTTTCAAACCCTTAAACGAAATTAAATCCTTTAAATACACACTTTGGCCGTGGAGTTAATTTACTTTATTGTCCCTTGTTATGTTGAGTTGTTGATTTCTAAGCCGCTACATTGTAATTTTATCGAACGTTGATCGGCGTTCTTGCAAAAGTGATAGTAGAACCTAAAGATTTGAAACCATAGATCCGAAAACCAATAACTAAATTGTCTTTGGTTAAAATATCAGAGGATTTGAGCCACTACCGGTCAGCATTTTGCCTCCGTCGCTGAATTTGGATTATTTTAGACTTTTCTGTAAATGCGAAAAGTGCGTCTACTAAATCGGGGCTCATTTCATTTACACTGAGCAGATATATAAACAATTGCTATATTTTGACTTAGTAAGAATCAATGTAGTCAATTAGACTTAAGAAAGATTCACAGCTATGTAATCGTCTGTGTAGCGAGAAGATAAAAAGTGTAAAATTTCAAGTTCTCGCGAGGTGAAATTCGAGCTTCCGGTAGGATGACCGTTTTTCACGGCTTTCTGCCGTTGTATGGAATATTTAAAAAAAACTAACCTTATATCCTTCGGTTACTCACCTAGGCCTTCAAACTGACAAAGTATGAGCGAAATCGATATTTTGACCGTGGCCAAGATTTCTTTGATTTTTACTGACAATCACTCTTAATTTCATTTTTCTTGACTCGGAGTTGGTAGGTCGCTTTGTTTGATACTAAAACAAATCTTATAGACAAATCTGGATGGTTTTGAGTTCTCTAGAAAATTTAAAAATGATAAGCACTCATAACTAGTTTCACTTCCCCACTTTGCCTACGATGAGAGTTGATCGCCGATATTATTCCATAAATACTAAAAGCTGGGACTTGCAGGAAATATTTGTTTTGGAAAGCAGTCAGCAATATAAATTTGAAATTATCGTCCATCATATGTTTAACTTTAGTTATACCCTTGAGAAACCAATCCTTAAAAGAACGGGTCTGTTTTCAATTCTTATGAGTGAGCTGGTGAGTTGTACCACAAGGGTGAAGACACAAAATGTTCAGTTTGGACGTCAAAGTCCCTCAAAGAAGGCTTCCGACCACATTTCAAGAATTTCGTTAACAAAAGGGTCCGATACCTTAATCAAAGAGCGCATGTCCTTTCTATTAAGGTTCCCCAAGGATATCTCTGCCTCCATAATTAACGTCAAAAAATCTCTTCCAACTGCTGCTGTTTTCAGTGTCAAGATATTTTTTGATCCATGATGTTTTAGGAGATTTGGAAAAAGAATCTATATCGAACATTTTAAGTCCTCCTTCTGAATAGTCATTTTTATCACATTTCGCTTTTTTTCATCTTTTTTTTCATCCCATAGAAATTTATATAAAATGACATTTATCTCATGAATTGTTTCGTGGTCTGTTTGCAGTGGGGCGAGTAGTTACACTAATTGTGATACTACAAGGCTTTTTATAACCATATTTTTTTCCCAGCCGACTAACTCTCAGGAATTTCCAACAGCTTAGCACCGCTCTCACTTTTTCCACTTTATCTTTGTAATTTTGAGAAACTGTGATCTTGGGGTCTGACGGGTCTGACGACAACCAAACACCAAGAGCTTTGGCCATTTAAAACTTTTTTCAGGACACAATTTGAGCTCACAATTTGCTTTCGATCCTACCCATAAAACTTCCTTTTATAAATTGGCTCTTCTTCTTTTCTCGAAAATTTTAAATTTTGAGAGGTTATAACACTTCGTGTCGTCCAATTCAGTCTGTAATCATACACGTGATAAACAAATCGGACACCCGCGCGATTTTGTTATCACTCGTAAGAATACGGACCGAATTCAACTCCACTCAGTCCTGTTACCCTTGTACATATCTAAATTTTACATCTGCCACTATGCGAGTGAAATCAATGGTCCCAAGACACGAAGGCTTAGGGAAGGTCTATTTTTGTCAGCTTAATTGAAGAGTTTCTGATTTTTCTAGCAGAATGGAAATTTCAACTCCGGTCAAATTCGCATGGGAGAGAAACGCGAGCACAAAAGGAGCTAGTCTCCTTCGCAACCGTTATTTGTGTCGTCACGTAACACTCCTCCCCACTAATGGTTGCTCACTCGAGCTTTGCATTCTTTTCCCTCAAACTGACCAATAAGGAGCAGGCTTCCATTTCCCAGAAACCTGGTCCTAGTCCTCGTTTTGTTGTGTTTTTGGCGGCAAATATAACGAAAAATATGATTGGTGCAGCTGCCAAGAATTATTTGCATTTTATTGGTTCTCGGTAACAGAGGGAAAGAAATGCAGAGCTCGAGTGAGCAGCCGTTAGTGGGGAGGAGCGTTACGTGACGACCCTAATAACGGCTGCGAAGGAGACTAAAAAGGAACACGTCCAGTGGCCACAGACATTGATTGTTTATGTCTCGCTAAATTTTCGATTCCTGCTGAAACGTTAACCCACCCAAATTCGCATTAAAACTCAGTACCTCGAGGAAAAAGTACTGTCCTGGTGTCTTCTGGGAAATATCCAGTATGGCTGTAGGTTTGTGCTTTTCCTCGCTGAATGGGTATGGAAGAAAGTTGCCGCCTTTCTCTCAGTTTTCCCAATTTGCGGACCTTGCAGGGTGACATTAGGAAGAACAAGAGTTCTTCAGAAAAATACCCTACTTCACAGTAAAAGACCACATAAAGTGTTGTGAATGACTCTAATTTAACCATCCGGAAGAGGAGATCCTGAAGTTCAATTTAAGATCGAGGACCTAACTTTTGCCAACTATGACCGCTGCAAACCTCTTTCAATGTAGCGTACGGATAATTAATAAGTTAATATGATGACGTCATCTTCGGGAGCAAAAGACTGAAAGAGTTATGCAATGCTATTTATTGAGACCCTGAGCTCCTCACTGAGAGTTCCAAAAAGCTGACCATGTGGGTAAAAACCTCGTTCCTAGAGCCTTATCCAGGGGAACGGAACCCTCCTTCCGCTGGATAAAGGGAACACAGGCTCTCGGAACGAGATTGTGTGAGTATAGAAGAGCCCCGGTAGTAAGAGCTGGTTTTGCGATCTATTTCTCTGAACTTGGGTTAAATCGCCTGTTTCGCGATAAGTTCTCAAACTAGAAAATCTTTGTTCCGAAAGATTTACAACACTGATAAAAGGTTATGATTACAATTCAGCATACTTTTAAGAGAAGGGGTCGTTTATAACTAGCGAATTTCGAGGTTTCGAATCATGCATATTCACAACAGTGGAAAGTTCCACATCCATCATCCGTCAAAATTTGTTAAAACATTTGGCCGCAACCTAGTTTTTGGCATGTCGTTCCACTAAGGAATATTAAGAAAAAAAATTGGCTTCCATGTTATAAGACATATTAGAAGTAAGTTTGACTTAGTTGCTTTATGCATTTGCATACATGTGTACATCATTACACTTCTTAGCTGCCTGGAAGAAGGGTTAATAATTAATTGTGCAGCGTCGTTAAGTATAATAGTAGCCAAAGGCTGCTAAATATGAAAATAGCCAGGGTTTTACAGTTACGAGAAAATTGTCAAGAAATGTTTATTGCACAAATGGTAGTTAAGTACAAACCAGTCCTGTAGCATATTTAATGAAGCACTCAGAGGGTATAGAAAGGACGCCGAAATCACTTCTCGTGTTTCTAATTGTGCCACGTTTACCGTTACTATTGAAAAGACAAACTGTCTGAAAAGAGACTGTCACCAAAATTAACCCCCCCCCCCCCCAAAAGAAATGACAGTCGAGTGAAAAACCTTAATCTCTGTCAAGACGGTGTAGGAAAGAATCAACACCATAATCACTATTTATAAAATAACAGTAACCATAGATTAGAGAGTGCGTTCGAGTATTGGTAGGTTTGGTATATTAACCCTAAAACCACCATATGGAGAGCCATGTGGTCCATGATGATCTTTGAACACTAAAAGCACATTTTCAGCTCCTTGGAAAGCCTAAAAAAGTATCAACTTTGACTGAAGTGCCTAGAACAGCTACTGATATAGGCGCTATAGAAATAATTAAAAGTTTATTATTATTATTATTATTATTATTATTAATATTATTAAAACATGGTTTCTGAAAATAGGTTTAGCAGCAGTACAGAACTTTTTAAACCGATGTTACAAGCAGCGTTACTTTTCAGTTCCACTGAATGTCAAGGATATCATGCATACGTAGGACAAGAAATTATTTAGTAAAGCTAGGGCTCTAAGCCATCATCCGTTAATGTAATTTCTTACGGTTGAGTGACATGGGAACGAAATAGTTAGAAATTAATATTCTGGCGGCACGTTGGAGAGGTTGGCTTAGCATCGTGGAATAGCCTGGGGGTATTTAAGGTATTCGCGGGAAAGATGAGTCATTCTAGGTCAGTCAGTCTCTTGCTTGACCTCTTTTTTGTAGTGAATTTTTTGAGATTCCAGTTTTCTATTGAACTTTTGTCGCAGTTTTGTATTGTTAGCCTTTAATTGTATTTTGCTTTAGAGACCTTGGTATAACAGTATTGTAACTTAATGGTTAATTGTGCCCTTTCCTCGGGGCATTGTGCTGCTGCATTAGTTGAGGAATACGTTTCAATGGAATTTTTATCGGAAAGTGTGGCCGTGGAATCGAGCTTAGTTCATTCGCTTGTGACAAGAAAATCGATAAACGCCGTGCTCAAGTTTCGAGCACAATAACCACCTATTTACTGGAGCTGCCATTCAATTCAATGATGTAAAGGCTTTGAAAATGGCTGAAGGTGGAAATATACCCAAGTTGTGAAGCAGGTAAGCTGTACTTATGACAAAATCTCCCCGAGGTAGGTAGATTTTGTTATGGGCCTGAAAGTCGCAAATACTCGTACATGTGTTGATACAAACGACCATAACTTTTGAAATACTGAAAACTTACAGGAGTTTTTGCATATTTTCGCCGATAAAGGATTACACCTCTCGGCTGTGTAGGCTAGAGTGTTCAACTAGGTCCCAAAATTTCGAAATTAGCTCCTGACACAAGGCCATTTCCGGCCATCGTTCGATGGCGATTGACAGTATTTAGTAATATGCTTGATTTTGTCTTGAAACATAAAGCAGGCAAAAATGTGTTTATCTCTCCGTAAACTGAAAATATTAATAAGTGAAATGACGTAAGATTCATTGCTGGATAATGCGAATCAAATATTTTACAACGCCACGAAAAATGCCAATTTTATGCTTTTCGGAGACGTTGCGACGGGCGCTGACCGGGCGAAATATTTTATGGCTCCTAACGCCACCGAAAAACCATTTCGATTCAAACCAAATCTGTTTTTATTCTAACCTTGGTCAAGTCTTTCAGTTACCTGAGTTTCAGGGGAAATTATTTTTGATGCGAAATTGACTGAGTGGTTTTTACAGAGAAAGCCTCTTAATAGCGGTATCATGAGATATATTCCACTGTGAAACAAACAAACAAACAAACAAACAAAATGGAATTCGAGCTAAAGTAAAAATAGGTTCATAATATCGTTCTGATTTACAAACTGAACATTGTTTGAAACCTTGGCCCATCATCGGAACGTTTTGGCAATTTGTACACTTGTAGAACGCACTTAAGTTTTCTTCGGGTGGGCCTACTTCCTTTCCCTTGGTTTTAGTCTCCTTCGGTTTCCCAGACGTGCCTTTTCACTGCCACACACATAACAATGGTTACGCAACTTTCCCCTTCATTCTGCTTCACAGGCCAGACAACCTTTAAGTCGCTGATACCACTGCTGCTTCGAATACCTTGATAAAGTCCCGGTACTGCTCACCCTTCTTCACCGACGCCTTCAAGGTGGCAAGCGCCGATGGGACCGCTTCTAGCTCAGCCCCGAATTAGTCCCCCGTAGAGCTATCTTTCTTTCTTGTCTTTGCCCTCCTACCAGTCATTGCTTGTTTTGCCATTCCCTCTGTTGTCGAGGGATCCACTTCATCTGCCTTATAGTGCTCTTTTGGAGAGAAGGCCTCATCCGATTTTGGAATGCTTCATCTTGAAGGCCAGTTTCTAACGCCTGCCAAAACATTCCCTGAGCCAGCTTAGGGTTAACTCCTGTCTGCTATCAAGGACTCTCATTAGAAAATGTTTTGGATTCTTTTGAGGCAGTAGCTGTGGCCCGTTTCAAACGCCGTGCTACTGCCGTGCTTAGCTTGCTCGACTGTCGCACGACTCCAGCACGACTTGGTTTCAGACGTCGAATTTAATTCCGACGTATTATAATCTGTTGCCCAATCTCTTACCCAGAATCGCTGTGTGTCGTAATCAAAACAATGCCCAGCCGTTGTACGAAGTAAATCCAAAATGTTAATTTATGAATTGAGTTCGACACGGCAGTAGCACGACATTTGAAACCAAGACGTGCTAGTGCCATGTAGCACTGCAAGCCTTGCCGTGCTACACGGCAGTAGCACGACTTGGTTTCAAACGTCGTGCTGAAGTCGAATTTAATTCAATTAATTGAGTTCGACACGGCAGGAGCATGACGTTTGAAACGGGCCTAAGGTGGATAGCAGCCTGTAGAGGTGTGTCGCAATATTTTTCCTGATAATGCCATTGGTCCTTCTAACGACAGGTTTAATAGCCCTTACGACAGCATACACTACTTCTATTTCTATGTATCCGATGCTGAAAGCTCCTTCAATTTGCCCCACTAGGCTTACAAAGCTTAGTTTGTCCTTTTGTCCCGGTTCCTCATTTTGGCCAGTTATTTTCAAATCTTATTTAAAAATCGCTTGGGTGGAGAAACAAAAGTTTAATGCATTCAAATTCTTGCTTACCCGTTTTACCGCGACTCAGACTTCCTAACCTGTGGTTTGGTGTCCGTCGTTTCCAACGGAGGGAATCTGTGAGTTGATCTTCTTTCATTCCTTCACTTCTTCAATCAGTAAAAGAAGTGCCTCTCCTTTACTTCACAGCCACTGTGTTCTCTTAGCAATCTCCTCTAGATCCTTAACTCCTAACTGGCAAAGAAATTAACTCTGTATCTGCATCTGAACATCTTCGCGCGTGTTCCGTAAAGCTGCGAATAGAGCGTTTGTCTTCCTCCGTCAAACAGATTACTGTCGTTCCTTCGCCCGAATTCTCGTACGACCACCACTAAAATCCATTGCTTCTATCATATCTATCCACTGCTTCCATAAAATCACTTTTCTCCCGGACATAAAAGGAACCCGTGAATTGTTTTTCTCAAGGTAGTCATGGCTAGTGGTATTGCTTGTGGGCCCGTACGTAAGACGACGACGGAGTCGCCCAATAATTAATAATAATAATAATAATAATAATAATAATAATAACAATTATAACAATAATAATAGTGATTCCTGTGGTTGTTGGTGCGCTTGGTACAGTGAAGAAGGGTATGGTAAAAAACATCAAGAAAGTATCAGAGAGAGCTACTATGACAGAGATTCAAAAGATCTGCATGCTGGGATTTGCGCGAATCCTCAGCTAGCTGGCCGCCAAATCATTGTATAGGATATCTGGATATCCAGAAGTTTTTACTGCCATAATAATAATAATAATAATAATAATAATAATAATAATAATAATAATAATAATAATAACAATAATAATAATATTCTTTATTAACAAATTCTCAAACAATCTTTGAGGTCCTCATTTCTCTCGCGGCCTGAAAAGAGATCGCTTTCCGAAGCCCATTGCCTTCATGAACCGGTTTACAAAAAGTACATGTAACAAGCAAGGCTGATACTACGTGAAAAAAGTTGACTTTGCGAGACACCAACATGACCGAGACTCGATAAAGTAGGGCTGCAACATGGACAGCTGTTTCGTTTTTATTTGGACTAGTCGGCATGGTGTAGCAGATTTAAAAGACGCCAGCTTCAATGCGAGCGCCAATAAATTGCACAATGAACCCGTTCACGATATCAAGTTCCGTACCTTGGACTTTCTTGCCATCCGATCCACGCGTTGCCACACCACGTAGCCCGGATAGCAAGGAATCCAAGTGTCTTAATGGCGTCTCGCAAAGAAAAATGCAGATTGGCCAATACGCATTAAAACGCATGGACAAAACCATGCTAAAAAACACACAGCATATCGGATCTGTAAAGACCTACGGTCCAAAAAATACAGCAAACTGCTGAATATCTAAGGTCAAAAGCTCAACTGAGGGTAGGGAAAGAGTCAGTCTTTATTTTCCGAGTTCGCAAAGTATCTCGTTTTTTGCCAGAGCGGGTTTTTAAATTGTTGCGCAAAAATTTAATTATCGACAGCGCAGTCAGATAATCAAAGCTTGGCGACAGTTGGCTGCATTGAAGTTTTGCATCATGCAAATCCTTTTTAACAAATGAAAACCATGATTAGCAAAATTTCCATCTTTCAAATGTATTTTAAGAGCTGTAGTTCGGTTTTTTCAGGACTCAATGAAGTAAAAACAAACAAACAAACAAACAAATTTGTGTAGACAAATCGTGCCCTAAAGTCTTGTTGTCATGATAAACCTCTTGTACAATTTGTGGCAATATAAGCAAACAAGAAGATAGCTTAGGTCGATAGCTCAACTTTGGTGAGCGAAAGAGCTAATCTGTATATGCTGTGCTTGCCAAAGTGTCTCACTGCCAGAGCGGATTTTATTTACCGACTATTCACTGAACACAAACACGTACATTGCACACACGCTTGGCTTCTTTACGCATCATACATTTCTGTAAAGAACTTCTAATCCCCGGTTTCTAATCAGCTTGTCATAAATGGTATACACGGAGTTTAAGTCCCAACACAGCCAAAGAACGAGTATTTGGAAACGGTTTAACTTTACTAGTGCGTGTTTATCACTTCTTAAGTTTGTTTTTGTCGTAGACAATTTGACAAAATATTTAGCAATACAGCCAGGTTCCAGAATTCAACTGTCCGTGGGAAAAATATGTTTAATTTGGTAACCAACACCATCAAATTACCCCCCCCCCCCCCCCATCACTGGAAAACTTGAACTATTTACAGACTTCAAAAAAGTTTGTCAAATCTCTGTAAAATGTATACATTTCCTTTGTAAATTGCAATGTCTGTAAACGTGCACACTTAGAGATTTTATGAACCCTATAAAATGTCTGTAGATTCGACAGAATTTTACGCGTCCAGATCCCATTAAATGTCTGTGAAATCTCAATGTTTTCTGTGTAAATTGTAAGCAAAATTTACAGAGATTTCATAAACTTTGTAAAAATCCTTGTAAAATCTCAAGGTACTCTCTGTAAAAAAAACTCTAGGAAAAAACTCTGTAAAATAAAGAACATAAAATGTCCATAAAATCTTCGTAAAAATCGAACCAAAATAACTGCATGAAATGTTAATAAAATGTACACAAATAAAAAGCACACAATGTTAATAAAAAGTGGGTGTAATGTTTGTAAAATATACAAGGAGTACCATATGAAATCTCAGCAAAATCTTCATATTTTCTCTGTAAAAGACAGAGGGAAACAAACCAGGATGAAACGCCAGAACACAAAATCCCAACAAAATGTCTATAAAAAGTGA
Organism: Pachyseris speciosa; assembly: GCA_016490735.1. Classification (NCBI taxonomy): domain Eukaryota; kingdom Metazoa; phylum Cnidaria; class Anthozoa; order Scleractinia; family Pachyseridae; genus Pachyseris; species Pachyseris speciosa. The sequence continues at coordinate 162,354 of JAEMWC010000424.1, read as the reverse complement.
ACAAAAGCTGGACCACAAAGTGTCTGTCGATAAATCAAGTGCAGACAATACTGTATCTTCAAAAGATATGTATTTTATTGCAAAATGTTAACGTTTTCTTTGTAAAAAACGAGCTGGTACTAAAGCGACCTGAAAAACGCTAAAAACGTCAGTGGCCGTGAACTTTTCAGGGCCGAGCTTGCCAGTCCATCGCCACTGAACATTTAACGGCATGAAAAAGGTATCCTTTCTATTGCAATTGCCGCAGAAGTTGTATAATTTACGTCCCTTAGCTTTATCGTTTCTTATAAACACTGGAAAATTATATTTTCATTCCAAACGGCTGCTGGTATAACTCACAATTGGAGTTACTAATGTTTTATGTTACACTGAACTGTACGAGGCGTGCCCCCCGCCAGTTCAGAGGGGTTAAACTAGACAGAGAGAAAGACAGATTACACGCATGCTACACTGGACAACATAAGGCGTTCCACCCGCTAGTAGGGAGGAATTAAACTATAGAGAGAGAGAGATTACATGTATGTTACACTGAACCGTATGAGGCGTGCCATCCGCCAGTGCAGAGGGGTTAAACTAGAGAGAGAGAAAGAGAGATAACATGTATGTTACACTGAACTGTATGAACTGTATGAGGCGTGCCTCCCGCCAGTTCAGAGGAATTAAACTAGATAGAGAGAAAGAGAGATTACATGTATGTTACACTGAACTGTATGAGGCGTGCCACCCGCCAGTTCAGAGGCATAACGAGCCAGAGGTTCTTAGCAACCACAAAAATACCACTGGATCCCGCTGAGATAGGGGGCAATTTGCCACCAATCTCAGCAGGATATCCAGCTACTCTGAACATTCCAATGTAATTGAATCGCGTCTGGTACTCGTTTCTGTTTGATATGGGGCGTCAATTTTCACGCTTATCTGTCATAATCCTTAAACGCGATCGTTTATTTATGACGAGAGTTTAATTAAATTCTATCTTTAGACCTGATGCACTCGAAAAGTGACTGCGGGAACCGGAAAATGATACCCAATAGTTTGTTTTGGTTTTGGTGAATAATTACTCTTGAGGTAGGCTCACCGGTTCCAGAAAATAGCACTAAATTACAACCAAAGACTCAAGTTTTCTTTGTTTCTCTTTCGCATGCAATATGGGAAAAACAATAGGGCTGTTTATACGAGATTACTCTGGCCACGGATTACATAAGACACGAACACTCTGTATAAATGGTACAAAATCTACATTCACGGCTTTCTCAAGCTGCGGCTTATCCTGGCCTAGGAGTTTTTACTTGTATAAATGGTTCCTTTCGCGTCTTCTGTAAGCCGCGGCCAGAGTAATCCGTGGCTTATTTTCTCTCGTATAAACAGCCCTATTATGTGTTTTGTTTTTGGAGGGATATATATCTCTTTTGAACGCTTATTAAAATTCGCTTGTATTCCTAAATCAAAGATACTTGCAATACATGGTAATAGTGAACATATTTGGGAGTAATATACACAAATCAGTCTGCAAGTATTACTCTTCTTAAACGCCGTGAAAGTAAATTAACATCACTGAGCTAAAATAATTCGCTTCAATATGTGATATCGTTGCGTGCCCATGAACAAAAGTTTTACTATCCGTACGGTTTCCCTAGGAACTGATAAAATTCTCGTTGAATAATTCCTCAATAACCTCGGCAGACGTCGAAATGGAAGTTTCACTATTCGACTTCTGAAACCGACCTTGGCAGGAAAAGCGACAACGGCGACGGTATCGAAATCATCATTTCAAAATACAACTTCTCCTTTTTCTAATTCTCTCCCGATTGTTAAAATTTGTTTAACTTGGAAAATGCTGGCGAACTCTCCAAGGATTAAATTAGTCTGAAGGGCATTAAAGTAAGGAAAACGTTCTCGAAAAACAAAAACATTTCATCCGAACGTGTTATTGTTCTGCAAAGAAATGTACCAACTGTAAAACGTTTTGGTCATTAAACCTGCTTACAACATTTGCCTAGATTTGTATGTGCATTTCATAAACCTGATCATGTTATATATCCCAGAAGCACTCAGGCATATAGTGATGCCAGGACCTCAACCTGGATGAACCAGAAAAGATATAGAACATTTTCCTACATTTAACTGCACTTTAAAAAATGTTCATGTTATATATCCCAGAAGCACTAAGGCATACAGTGATGCCAGGACCTCAACCTGCATGAACCAGAAAAGATATAGAACATTTGCCTAAATTTTTATCTGCATTTAAAAAAAACTGCTATGTTAAATATCCCAGAAGCGCTCAGGCATACAGTGATGCCAGGACCTCAACCTGGGTGAACCAGAAAAGATATAGAACATTTGGCTAGATTTTTATCTGCACTTCAAAAAACTATTCATGTTATATATCCAGAAGCACTCAGGTATACAGTGATGCCAGGACCTCAACCTGGATGAACCAGAAAAGATATAGAACATTTGCCTAAATTTTTAGCTCCATTTAAAAAAAACTGTTATGTTAAATATCCCAGAAGCACTCAGGCATACAGTGATGCCAGGACTTCAACCTGGGTGAACCAGAAAAGATATAGAACATTTGCCTAAATTTTTAGCTGCATTTAAAAAAAACTGTTATGTTAAATATCCCAGAAGCACTGAGGCATACAGTGATGCCAGGACCTCAACCTGGATGAACCAGAAAAGATATAGAACATTTGCCTAGATTTTTGTCTGCACTTCAAAAAACTATTCATGTTATATATCCCAGAAGCACTCAGGCATACAGTGATGCCAGGACCTCAACCTGGATGAACCAGAAAAGATATAGAACATTTGCCTAAATTTTTAGCTGCATTTAAAAACAACTGTTATGTTAAATATCCCAGAAGCGCTCAGGCATACAGTGATGCCAGGACTTCAACCTGGGTGAACCAGAAAAGATATAGAACATTTGCCTATATTTTTATCTGCACTTCAAAAAACTATTCATGTTATATATCCCAGAAGCACTCAGGCATACATTGATGCCAGGACCTCAACCTGGATGAACCAGAAAAGATATAGAACATTTGCCTAAATTTTTAGCTGCATTTAAAAAAAACTGTTATGTTAAATATCCCAGAAGCACTCAGGCATACAGTGATGCCAGGACCTCAACCTGGATGAACCAGAAAAGATATAGAACATTTGCCTAGATTTTTGTCTGCACTTCAAAAAACTATTCATGTTATATATCCCAGAAGCACTCAGGCATACAGTGATGCCAGGACCTCAACCTGGATGAACCAGAAAAGATATAGAACATTTGCCTAAATTTTTATCTGCATTTTAAAAAAACTGTTATGTTAAATATCCCAGAAGCACTCAGGCATACAGTGATGCCAGGACCTCAACCTGGATGAACCAGAAAAGATATAGAACATTTGCCTAGATTTTTGTCTGCACTTCGTAAAACTATTCATGTTATATATCCCAGAAGCACTCAGGCATACAGTGATGCCAGGACCTCAACCTGGATGAACCAGAAAAGATATAGAATATTTGCCTAAATTTTTATCTGCATTTAAAAAAACTGTTATGTGAAATATCGCAGAAGCGCTCAGGCATACAGTGATGCCAGGACTTCAACCTGGATGAACAAGAAAAGAATTGTAACATTTGCCTAAATTTTTATCTGCAAGTTACATATTCTAAATCACTTGAATATTTTACTATTGCTATTTTCCTCGCACAAACATACACAGAGTCCTAAGCTACTTGGTAGTTTGAAAAGGCTTTCAGAAGCTGTAATTTCTGGCCATCACATACTGAAATATGCCGATTATCCCCTTGAAAATCTCAACGAATCGCTAAAGCATAACATTTGACGAAACTAGCGTTTTGTCTTACAAGTAAAGCCATAAAATGCCATGAGAACACGGTGTAAGCGTGCTGCGTGGTGGTAAATTAAATTCTGCCGCTGAAGGGCAAAAACAATACTTCTTTCAAGGTGTGCGAAGATGCTCCTGCAGTGAAACCACAAATGGAGTATGTTGACAGCTCTTATGCAGGCCTATAACGTCACTCCTTAGCAACTAGACTTGGGAGATTTTTTAACTTCCGGTTATCTCTGGCTCGTTATGATTAAACTAGATAGAGAGAATGAAAGATTACATGTATGTTACTGAACTGTATGAGGCGTGCTACCCGCCTGTTCAGAGGGGTTAAAATAGATAGAAAGAATGAGAATTATACTGATGGCTTTTCCCAGACCATAAATAGATGACCACCCAAGACAAATTCCTTTGGCAATGAAGTTGGTGTCCTTGATACTCTGATGTGCTATTTTTCTTTCTGTAAAAGAAAAAAAAGACTTTAAATGAACTAAACTGATTGAAGAAACAAAGAAAATGCTAGCATTTGATTTGTATGATACAACACATACCGGTAATATAATTATGTATCTACGCATATAGATATACATGTGCATGTACATGTATTCCTTAATGTTGAAAACATCAGTTATGTGCATTAGCCTCCTTTGCAGCTGTTGTTTGGGTCTGTCCTTAATCCCTCCCCACTAATGTCTGGTGAACTAAGCTGGAAATTCCATTCCCATTGTGTCTAAGTATTCAATCTGGAGGGAGAAGAGAACTGACAAAAATGGCTGCAAAGGAGGCTACAGGAACTTACATGTAGCCACCAAAATTTAACAGCCATGATGTGACTAATCAGTTCCTGGGAAGGGAATGTCCGGCTCCGTTCAGCAGATGTTGGTGGGGAGGGAGAATACGACCAACATGTAAGTAACAGCTGCATAGGAGGCTATTACAGTGTACTGTATGTGCATCAATTGGTCAACACTGGATAGACCATCAATAAGGAAAGATTCGGTGGGTCAACCGTACACAAAGATTTATTATTTTAAAGACTTGGTTTGCCTGGACTAGGGACTGTTATTGGCTGTGAAAAGCTTCCGTAACTTACATGCATTGTAACATGATACATTATGCCTTCAAGGAAAAGCATGGACAATAAGACTTCACTGTGGAGGCTATTTCATGCTTAGTATAGGCTTAACTTATTACAGTTTGCATAAAGGCAAAAAAAATTGAGTAGAGTTAATGTGGTGGCAAATTGACAAGTACATGTACCTTACTCTGTTACAGTAGCATGTATAAGGTATGAAAAGGAAATTACTATTAGGGGGTAAACTTCAAAGGACTCTATGTAGCACATAATTATGTATGATACCAGATTGGCTAGAAGAAAAAATTGCTTGTACTGCAGGTCACATTAATTTTTATTTATAGGAAAGATGAATGTTTTTTTTTGGAGCAGGCAATTTCAACAGTTTCAATTTATTTTTTTCCATATTTCTTACACATTGTTACAAGATAAATATGTATTAAGATACAAAAGATAAATAAATAAGAAAAGAATGAGAAACATAATGGCGAGGATGTCCATAAAGAAACCATTGGGGCTTATACGAGCTATGGGCTCCTAAAAAATTACAACTTGGAAATCATGATTTTTAGGCATACATGTAGCTTATTTAATTAATCAATTCATTTAGGTTACAAAGTGAGTGAAATAAGAAATACAACATGATACATGTAGTAATGCATGAAACCCCAAACAGAAACTCGAAAACAAAATCTGAGTTCCAGATGGGATTCGAACCCACGACCCTCCACGATCTAGATGGATAACCACTGAGCTACTGGACACTCTATGGTGTGCAAGGGTGAAATGTGGGCTTTGACTGGAACCGTATCACGTGGTCACACAGCCAAATAATGACTAGCACATACATAACTGCATCACGCAGTCACATTGAGGCATATCAAAGATGCATATTGAGGCATATCAAAGATGGCTGTGTGACCGCGTGATGGAGTTCCAGTCAAAGCCCACATTTCACCCTTGCTCACCAGTAGCTCAGTGGTTAGAATGTCCGTCTAGATCGCAGAGGGTCGTGGGTTCCAATCCCATCTGTAACTCGGATTTTTTTCGATTTTCTGTTTGGGGTTTCATGCATTACTATCATGTTACACTTAGGTTACGTGTAAAAAGCAAGCACACAAACAAACACACACCAGCAGCAAAACATAAAACAACACTTTCAAAATAGGAGTAGTCAATAGAGGAGTAATGTTCTTAATTCAGATTTCAACAGAGAAATACTGTCAGCATTCTGAATTTCTGAATGAAAGAAATTAAACAGTTTAGGTCTGGAAACTTATTGCAAACTGTCTGACATTAGTTCTACACAGTACAGTTGCAATGTCTAGTATTGTAACGATGAATATGACTTATCAGCAAACACAGTTCTCTGAATGCATCAGGAGGGAAGCCTTTCTTGAAAAGTAACAAACTTTCCAATTAATTTTGAAATCGGTTAACATTAGATAGTTCACCTAACTGGTGATCATAGGGTATGGACAAATATACATGTATTTACAGCATTATTCATTCTTTTAAAGTGGGAGTACAGTAATTTAAGACATACAGTGTAGTGTAAAGCCCTGGCCAAACTACATTGTACATGTATCCAAACTATAGTCTGTGGCAAAACAAGCTACTGGTACAACTTGACGCTAAAATGTAATTTAAAACATACACTGTAGCACTAAAGTGGAAACCAAAAGTGCTTAGCGTTAATGTTTATGGTACCAGAGCTGTTCAGTGTTCGGTGTGAAGTGAGAAAAAATCATGGAATGGTTGAGAGAACAAGCTGAAAAGGGTATGTTCCAAACCGTTTTACAGTTATCATTGCAAGATACACCCGTGTTTAGGGAGATGATAAGAATCAACAAGCCCAGATCAGTTCTCAGAAATTTTAAACGCTATTGAACCGGACATCTGCAAAGAGAGCACGAAAATAGCAACTATTGATTGGCTAGCAGGGTGAATGTGACTTGCATCAGGATAAAGCTTTGTTGGAAGAGCGGCAAAACACTGCAACGTTTTTTTCATTGAGCAGAATTGTTGGGCGTAATGTTTGATCAAAAGCAAACTCTATCCAACACTTGATCTAGCAAAAATTGTTTGACAAACATCATCCAACATGGGCGGTCAAACGGTCGAACAATCTTGCAATGTTAAATCCAACTTTGTTCAATAGTTTGACCAGGACTTAAAAGAAATCACAAGCCCATCATGCTGATGTGATCTTTTTTGTTACACTGGATCAAGGTTGCATGAGGTGGAACAAAAATTCCGAAGACGACAAAAGGTTCAATAATGGTCACATTCCTTCATCATGCTATGTTACAGAAAGTTCTTACCTTAAAAGGTTTTACTTTTCTTTGCAACTTGAGCATACACTGTAAAGTAGTCTGCCATATACTGTACTGCGCACATAACTACATGATTGTATTCAGCCTGAAGATTAAAAAAACCGGATGTCAAGGCCAAGTATACACTGAACTGTACAGTTCAGAAACCAGAATGAAAATATGAGCTTAAATATTGAAAAATATCTGCATGTTAACACAATACAAAATGCTACATTGGCCAGGCTGAAAAATTCAAAGATTCAAATCTTGAGTGCCAGAGGATGATTACTGTTATGATCTCCCAAACAATACTGTTACATGTAGATGGTTTTAGTGTAGGTCTCTGGAAAACATGATCTAGTTTTTAAGTGTTACAAGCCATGATGGCAGGCCAGAAGACAGTCTTATAATTATTTTGTATGCTCACGCATGTCAACACTGTGTCTTAACCTTCTCATGACCAAGCATCATTGCAGTTTGCAGGGATGACGCAAACATTAAGGGAGATTCTTTTTAAAGGATTGGTGTTAATGCTGCAATATGGCACATGCATATATGGTTGGGCTTGGGAGTTTTACGCTTGTTCCATGAACATGAAGCCATCTTAAATGTTATTCTTTATTACACACAACAACTAGACAATCATACAGTCTGTAGGTATGAAAAACACCCCAGCAGTAATGAAATTTCAGAAATCCAGGAGAATACACTGTAATTACAGTATGGTCTTCATTGCACATTCTCATTACAAGCCATAAACTGAAACTTGTTGAATGACTAATTATTGTAAAAGTTAAAAAAAGGCAAAAAGAAGTGAACATACCACCTTATGATGCAAAAAAATAACTTTAAAAATTTTAGATAGTTCCACTTGCCTTTGATCTGCTCTCATACAGTGATGGTCTCACTGACAGTTGTAATACTTGGGTGAGCTATCACTACAGTCTGTAAAAGGAGGGTCGGTACATTTCACTGACCCCCAGTCCATGGACTACCATGATGGACTACCGAAATGGACTACCTATATGGACTGCTAAAATAATGGACTACCAAAAATGGACTACCCTTAATTACCTACCTTGAAAAAAAAAATTAGTAAAGTTTGGTTGTTTTCATCGATTGATCGTGATCTTCACCATCTTTTATCTTTTAAATGCTGCTGGTCAGCTGTTCTGCAGGCGTATTCATTCATCTCGTGTGATGGCTGACATGCTGGATGGTGAGTAAAAATTTGAATTTATAATCGTTCGTTATAGATAGGGTAAAGAAAATCACAGATATTTTGGTCTTTAAGTGCCCCCAACACTGAAATATTTTTTTTCGCTAAAATTAATCTTTGCACCTATTCAAAACGCATTGCGCCTTTAATTTTTTATAACCAAATCGTGAGTTTTTACAGGCTGTAAACGTTACGACATTAGCCGTCATCTGTCACACGATCAAGGTAGTAAGGAGCGTGGGTCTTTTCCCCAGTTAAAGTCACAAACTGATTTTCATCGCACTGCGTCTTTGTAAACATGCATACATAATAGTCAACTGGGGAATAGACCCACGCCCCAGCTGACTTGGTCATGTACCAAATGATGCATAGTTTATCGTAAGCCCTATAAAAAAAACTCTAAAGGCTGGAAATAAATGCTACATGTTTTTGGAATATGTACAAAGTATTATAAAATTATTAGCAGAAAGAATAACTATTCTTGGGGCTAGGTGCACTTTAAATAAGGTAAGGCTTTTGGGAAGCAGGCTGCACCCCCACCCAACTTTTCAGGGAGTACCCCCTGGGCCTGGTCATGTGATCTATTTTTGAGTTGTATCTTCTTCTGTCACTTACCATTCAGGCAAGGAATCATCTGGAAGATTATAAATCAAATTTTTACTCCAGCTGCAGCCTGTCAGCCATCATGCACGACGAGTGAATGCGCCTGCAGAACAGCTGAACAGCAGCATTTAAAAAATAATCACGATCAATCGATGAAAACAACCAAACTTAACTAATTTTTTTTTTCAAGGTAAGTAATTAAGGGTAGTCCATTTTTGGTAGTCCATTTAGCAGTCCATATATGTAGTCCATTTCGGTAGTCCATCATGGTAGTCCATGGACTGGGGGTCAGTGAAATGTACCGACCCGTAAAAGGAGGCAAATGCCATACAATACTCAGTAGCTGTTTAGCACAACTATTGCAAAACAAAAGTACAGTGTAAGGCTCCAAGCATTTCAAATACAATCAAGCAGGATAGAGATTTATGTTTTAACACCCCAAATACTTGCCTGGACACAAGCACGGTACTTATTATGGAAAAAATAAACAGCCTTTGAAGGTCATTTGTACGTGATACATGTACAGTTGTAGTACCGGTAAATAAAGCAAGCCAACTACAGTGTAATTTAATTGACATATTACTGTATACTGTGATTGTGATAAAAATATATAGAACTATAAATTAGCTTTGTCTCTATTTCTTTTCTCATTGTAAAAAAAGTCAGGTCACTGATATGAAATCAAGCAGACTTTATTGGACGGCAGCTGTGGCCAGAATTAATTTTGTACCACACGATTTTTTTTGTCGAGTTAGGGTTAACAGAATTAATAGTTGCATTACCACAACAGTAGGCACTTCAATGAAGATGTGAACACTCAAACTAAAAGACCCATCTTCAGCCTTGATGCATTACAGGACTGTACACGCCATGACCAATAATTCATGAATTTCGTGTGACATGAAATTCCTTAAACCTTTGAAGCCCTTGTTTTATCCCACAATTAATGGCTGCTCTGTTTTTCTCTTTGGGAAAGTTTTGTATATCTATTTGTAAATTTTGGCCCATTTTAAGTCAGAAGAGTCAAGTGTGGCAACATGATAATGGCCAATTCATACAGCATTGTTTTTTATCAAATTTAAAGTACTTACACGACATGTACTGTAACAAGAAAATGAGGTTTTATGTTGGGTGCTTTTTACCTTGAAGTTTCTACCAATTCACTGAGGGCCAACTTACTGCAATTTGGAAACCGATTTGATGATGAGTAAATTGTGTATATGTCTGGATAACTGTTTTCCTCATGTTTGATGTTTTTACTTCAAGGTCAGTTTGCATAATGAACTACAGTACCGCCTGAAAGTATTGATCCCTTTTCCGCGTCTTTGCCGCGTGACCTCCTCGCGACTTTCCCTCGGTATTCCCGCGGCAGGCCGCTTTTTTGCCGAGGGAACTTTTCGGTCAGGCTCCAAAGTTGCCGCGGGAAAGTTAACCGAGCTAAAACCGAGGTAATAAAATACCGCGGTCGAGTTTGAATAGGCGTTTGTTTCCTTTGTGTTTTAAGTGACAAAGTAGCACCTAAAAGTTTCGACAGGAAATCTTGAACAGGAAGGACAGTCATGGCCGCTACACATAGATCTATCAGCTTTTTTGATACATGGGCAGAAATGATTCTGTTGTTAGAATCCGACCATGAATAAAAATTTTTGGAGAAATATTTTGATTGTAAATTATTTTGATATTAGCGATTGTCGCGACTATTTTGAATCGAATCTTCGAAGCGCATTTATGCTCGGCGCGCTCGCTTGGAGTTCGGCTTCAAAGTTTTATTCATTTACAGTGTGTGCTGACCTGTGGAATGTGACCTGTAAACAGATCTGTTGGCATCTTCATGGAAAGAAAGAAAGGAAAGAATATTTCGGCATGTTTTGCGACGCTCAGAGCACGAATATGAAATTTACATGTTATGCTGCTCAGAGCACGAATAGCAATTTACATGTTATGTCTCAATGTCCGGCAACCGGACAGGAATTTTGAATTAAGCTTATCACAGATCCAAAACGTTGTTAGATTGACTCGAAGTTATTTAGAACTGAGATATTAAGGGAAGCGAACAAATTACCAAGAAATTCTAAGTAAGGCAGGCCGAGATTTCAAAGAACAAATCCAAATTCAATTGGTCGTTCGTGTGTATCAGCGTTTCATGCAAATTCGAGCACGGCACGTGACGACAACACAACGTGAGCTCCGGAGCAAAGATGGTTCGAACAGCAGAGTATGTCAAGTTAAGAATTTTGTCGTGCTATCGACGAAATTTTAAAATTTCTCAAATTGTTCGCGAATTAAGTTTAGAGGGTCCGAAGAAAAGGCCAGCCGTGAAGAACGCCTCAGCCGATCCAAATGAAATCAGCACGCGTCGTCAGAAAAAACTAAAATTAAAAATTTTGAAGTTTTACCTCATCAGGTTAAAGACATTTTAAAGATATATCTGCTTGCATGAAGTTTAGCAGAGAGAAAAAATCTTTTGCGAGGGGAAAAGTGAGCTCCAGATGTTTCCAATGGATTTCCGACCACCATGTTATGGTTTCTCACAGGAACACGGTGCCAGCATGGCGTCTCCATACTAAAAACTATAATTTTGAGTAGTACCCTTTATCGAATAACTCGAGTTCGGAATATCGCACAACGCTGAAACTTTGATACGTTATTTATTTATTACTCTTCTACACTATCTCAGTTTCTTGACTTAATTTATTGAAAGATAAGCGATTTTATTTTTTATTTGCGTGATAATTGCGTGACCTGCAAGTCAAGAATTGGGACAAATGCCGTACTTCACATGTGAAATACGGCGTTTAACCAAGGCAGGCGTTTAACCAGGGCAAGCCCCTTCGCGTTTCAAAGACTTCAATTTTACATTATATAGAGGCCGGTTCAGAAATTACGAGTCCATACGCAAATCGCACACAGCGTAATTTTTATGTCCGTGAATCTTCGCACATTACAGTCCTTCCGCTTTTTGACACCTGGAATTAATCGTCATTGTTCTTTCCCCGCGGCATTACCTCGTCTTTTCTCCCGCGGTATTCCCGTGGCAAAATTGTACCTCGGTTATCCCGCGGGAACAATTTTTTTATACCGCGGTGGACGCACGGCCACTACCCGCGGCATAGACGAGGTATCGCCTCGTCCCGATGGGTCAATACTTTCAGGCGGTACTGTATGTGGCTTGGCTCCACTCTTCAGTGTCAATTCAATCTGACTTGTCATTGTGTCTCTTTATGAACTGCAATTTTCATGCCCCATTGGGCATTCTACAATTGTCTAAACTGAGTGATAATTTCTTTCTTGATGAGATCTCTGTGATGAGGTCTACACTGCTGTGTTGCTTTGTTTTGCTCCTACAGCTGTATGCTTTAGTGTAGAGCTAAATGTTTCCTTCCTTTAACAACAGCACAATTGCAAAACAAAAACAGATGCCAACATTGGATCAAGGGAGAAAAATAGGCCTTTAAATTGGAAAGCTAATTTCAAAAGATGTCCACACAGTTCCATATACATAATTAAATACAATCATTGTATTACTGTTGTGCTAACCCTGCTCCGAAACAGAGTTTGGGTCTTACATTATTTTGTAAGTGTATACGTAATTAGTGGAGTCTTGTCATCTAATTTAGACACTTTGAAAGCAAAATTTATAATTGAGTTTAAGTACAAGTACATGTACATTAATTTATGATCACACCAAAAGCTCACTTTGCCACCAACTACAGGTAAATCAATGGATCTAATCAAGTGTAAGCCAGTTGAGCACCTAGTTTGCCGCAATCTTAGCTACGATTCCTTACCTGCACATGCAGTAAGCTTAACCCTTGCTTATATTAAGAACAAACACGGTAATGAATTAGCAAGATAGCATAATTTTATACAGCTGCACGTACTACTTTAGTATGCAATGCTTTCGAGTGGTACATATATACCGTGGAAAATACCACTAGTCTCTTGTATTTTCTTCGTATAGCAAGCTATTTGAGATACATACACCCAGCCAGTACTATATGTTGGAAATATTACAGTCTAAAATGGCCAATATGCTTACCTTTGAAATCTACAGCAGACCAAGGCAACCATCACTGAACATGGAGACCAAAAACTTGAACCAACAGCACTCGATTACCGTGGAAGAAGCTTGCCAACCGGTCGCATATACGTTGTAAAACTATTAAATTCCATTATTCTATGATCTTGAGGTAAAAAGCCATTCGAAGTGGGAGAAATTCCTTCCAAACTGTCTTCCACGAGTCGAAGTTTGAGTTGAAACGGGCGCCAAAACTACAAATTGCCTACCGGGAATGAACTCGTTTGCGCATGCCCAAGTCTAACCCAACTCCCTCGAGCTCCCTCTCGGTCAGAAGATAACAGGGAACTTAAGAACCACGACGAAGTTCACGACGACGACGTCTAATGACCGGGAAAGGACTGGAACGACAACGTCGGTTTCGGCGGGAAAAAATAAACTTAAGAAGCGGTCGGCAGGTACGACGACGACGACGATACTGATTGCAACCTGTTCCTTCGAAATGGCGTCTTTTAAAGAAATGCAAGAACTTCTTTTATTAAGCCGTACGTCTCATTTTATTGACGATGAAGAATATTTAGTGCTGTAGTAAGACCAATCGCTCGGCCTGGGGAAAATCAACGGATCCTGTACAACGGACACAAGCGTGTGACTGTTGTTGTTTTTGATTCATGAGCATCATCATCATCTGCTGCTGTTGGTCTTGCTGTTTGAACATAGTAGAGAGCAGTTTATCTTGCTGCTCATTCCTCTCTCTCCCTTTGTGACATGCTTTCTTGCTCTTTCTTTCTCATCTCCAACTCCCTTACCCTTAGCTGTATCTCTGTAGAAGCTCTTTCCTTTAAATATTCCAATGCTTCGCCTGTGCTCTTTCGACTTTTTTTCTTGGATGGTCCTGCCTCAGTTCCCTCTTCTTTATCCTTTCTTTTAGTCGTCTGTCCTACCCGTTCTAAGGCACGTTTCCGCATATCTTCAGCTGCAGCCTTTTCATTCTCGAGAGATTTCTTTTTATCATCATCATTGTTGAGCTTCTCTTTTGAAGCTTTTTCCTTCTTTAAGATTTCTTCTAAAAGATCATCAAGCTCGGAATTATTCCCAGCAATACCACTGGCCTTCTCTTCCGTGTTTAGTCTTGCATGAAGTTTTTTTGTCAGTAGGTTATACCTATCGCGAACAGATCGTGGGGTGACTCGGAACTTTGGAAACGATGTCGTATTTAAGTGACTTGAAATGGTTTCCCATGCTTTCCCTCTTTCGGGACTTCTTAATTTAAACTGGTACGGTTCGATGTCTAGAACTTCCCGGCACATCAGTATGTCATGATTGTAGCTCCAGGTAAAGTTTGGATTCCTGTAAGATTAGAGAAATTTACGTCCAAAACTAATCGTAAACCGTAACCAATGTCGAATGTTTTGAGTCAAAAATCCCAACTCCTTACATTCGTGAAATAATAATTCTAGTAACTGAAAATACCACAGGAGGGTTGTCAGTTTATTCTCCAGCCGAATGAAAAAATGCTACGCCTCTGTGAAACTACACAGGCTGCTTATATTTGACGCAAGACGCACACACAAAGAAAGAAAAATATGGCGTAAATTCAAAATTTTTACCGAGGCTACATCATATGAAGCCTTTTTCTGCTAAAAAACACTGCGATAACTATTCTTGACATGAAGTGTTTTTCTTCCATGATGGAGATCGATGATGAGTCTTTCCTAAATACTTACAAAAAACAATGAAATAAATTTATAACTTACGAGTTCGCTCGCTCCTCCAAACCTGCTGTTGTTGTTGTCATTCCTAAATATAAACACGTCAATTCATTAGTCAAATTTTCAACCTAATTCGCCTGTTAGAAAAAAGGAAGCAAGCAAACGTCGATGTACAAAGATAAGAATTTCGAAAGCAGTCCAAAACTCGAAAAACAAGGCTGGATTTATACCTGAAACTTGGCGAACAAAACTCCTTTCAACGACGACGTGAAAGAGCTGCCTTTGGGGTCGTCGACGACAGCAGGACGACGGAATTTGCTGGCCGCGCGTGCGCACTGACGTATATCTCACTTTCGGTCGTCGTCGACTAAGCCGTCGTCGTGGTTCTTAAGTTCCCTAATAAAGAACAATAGTACGCAATTTCAAATCATCTACATACCTCCAGTGAAGGGCTAAGCCCAGAAAGTATGGTTTGTCTTTCAAACGACTCTTTCGCACTTTACTACCTTTTATTTTTAAACACTTTGCCTCTCGGCCAAACGGCCAATGCTTATGGCGCCCAAAAGGGAAATCAGCCCAGCCGCTCGGGAAGCACAAACTTGGCGAGGAAATAGTTTTGAGGCCGTCCTTCTTTGCCGCGCACTGCTTCCCATTTAAAAACAAGCGCTGTTGAAATCCAAGACAAAAGCCGCACACTACCCTTTTGGAGTTATAATAACTCCAACAGTAGTAACTCAGTTAACTTAACTCCGCATCATGGGGGTTATGTCCTGCTTGTGTCAATTTACAGAGATTTTAAAATGCTATACTTGTACCGATTTACAGAGATTTTAGTGGATAAAATAACCGTAGAAAATCTTTGTAAATGTCAAATTTGCAAACATTCTTCAGAGATTTTGTTAACTCTGTAAATTTTTCAGTTTTCCTTCTTATTTCAGCAGTTAAATTTCATAATCATTTCATAAACATTATAAAAAGGAATACCACAAAAAGTGTATAAAATATCTATAAAAATGATTTTACAGATATTTTGTATGCCATATGTAAAAGTAGGTCAGATTTGAACTCTCATAAAAAGTCTGTAAATTTAAGATTCACAGACATTTCATTAACTCTGTAAATGGTCCAGATTTTCCAGTGCATGTTATTGTCTTTTCTGCCTGTTTGATTCGCCTTGGATTCAGTTGTGCATTATATCCTCCCACATCACCTAATATTCTTTAAAACTGAAAAAAACTTTGCTCACTACGAGAGTAGCCTCCTTCGCAGCCACTGTTTTGGCTCGTCACGCTATCTTTCTTCCCCAGCGAGACGTCTGCTGAAACGAGTGGCACACTCCTTTCCCATTGTTAGAGTCAATCAAAATCGGCTTTTAAAATGCTCCCTTGGGACCCCTTGAGGCGATTTATGTTTTTCTACGAATTCCCTTCCAAATCATGGAAATGATTTTTCCCTCTGTAGTCCCATTATAATCCCTACTGCAAGCATACCAGTGCATGATGCGGAAAGAAGCTAAGCGTTTTTGCAATATGTGTGGACATACCGGGCAATAGGAAATGCCTTGGAAATCGATTTTTAAAAGTGTGTTTTTCGTGAGCGAAGAGTTCGTCTGTTCCCAACAACCTCGTACCCAGGGTCTTCGTTCCCCTTGCCCAGCGGTCGGGAAACGAGCGACCCTGGAAAGATCCGATTTGAAAGTCCGAAAATATCGGACCTCCGGCTGAACTGCGCATGCTTAGGGTTCAGAGAGTTTGTAAGAGTTCTGTTTTACTTCCATTTATTTGAATTGTTTGAAAAAGCCAATCAAAAAATCGTCAACCTATCGGATCTTTCGAGAATCTCTCGTTTTGTCAAGCCTGCGCAGTACGGAGCGAAGACTCGAGGGACGAGAATGCTGTCCCCAACTGATGCTATAAGCGGTTATTTAGCTTTAAAAAATTAAATCAGATCTGCGAGCAGTTCAAGAGGAGATTAGGTAGGAATACAAGAAAGCTGTAATAAGAACGACGCTACTAGCTACGGCGAGAACCAAACGGAGGTGGATATTAAAACTGCGCAGATCGCACCTTCAACTCTGAAACGTAAAGAAGCAAAATCACTGAAATCTGTCACCTTCCCTACCAGTTTTATTTCTTTGCAAGAAGACAATGGCGAAAGTTCTGCAGTATCGGAAGGTTGAGGAAATCAATCTGGGATGATCGATCTCGTCATGCGCCGAGGAAATTCAGTCGATCCTCAAACGCCGCCCTTAACAAACGAAGCCGGTTTGTTTCTCGTATCTTCACCTAGCTCGGCGCCTATTTGACATCTCAGTACTCCTATTCAAAGTGCCTTGCTCTCAAAATCGGGGACAGACCGTTAGCCCTACGGAAGTTGTAAAGTGAAAATATCTATTAGTTTCTATTCACTATCCGGTGCAACTGTCAACAAACGTTTGCTGTCAGACTATGAAACCACTGTGTAAATTATGGCACTTGCGTGTCATGTCCAAACACCAACGGTAAAGACTGATAAATTTACGAACACATCCATCTTTTTATGTACAAAAACTATTTTAAGACAAAAACCGGCATGTTTAAGATTTGAAATAACTCGCCCTAGCTATTAAGACCCCCTAAGGCCTAATGCTGATGAGGCCTAACAGGGCCGAAACAGCTGTCCATGGCTGCTAATGCTTGGGCTTAATCTTTGCTTTGGTATATTTAAGGGGTAATGCCCGCTACCCTGTGGCCTTAGTGCCCTTAGAATGGCTAAATTAAATAAATCCCCCGGGGGCTTAATTAAGCTTTTACGTTATCTTATTTGCCCAAGAGTGCAGTATTTTTTCATAGATTTTAGAAAATAAGAATCTATTTTAAATTTTAAGCTGAGCAGGTTCGTATATAGAGGAGGCTTAACTGGCTAATTTTAGGCTAACATGTACTTAAAATCGAGGGACCGGTTCCTGAAAGGTGTAATAAATCTATTCCAGGGATAAATCTGCTTTATTCCAAAAGGTATTCCTGGAATAAGGCAGATTTATCCATGGAATAGAGCTATTAAACCTTTCAGGAACCGGCCCCAGGTTCTTAGTTGCGTGGCTTTTACTGTAAAAATACTGGTTTCTAAAACCCCGGCTAGACGATCAAAAATCAAACATTTTCGTCCAACATCGTGTTTGCTAAATGAACAAACAATGTTGAACCAAACACCAGGCAAAGCGAGTTCACAGAACGAGTTTTGCGTGTTATCGCTGAAATTTCGACGTTACGTGGTTCATTTGGTTGCTGTTTATTGGCACGATTGTTTGTTGGGGTGGCTGAGCGATCAAACATTTGTTCGTAACGCGAAATGTTGGATGAAAACATGGAAAATATGGAAAACCATTTCAATGCAAAGTTGAGAGAGACGGCGAAACTGTCAAACATAATATTCCTACACAATATTCGATAAAAATGTTTCATCGTTTAGCAGGGGCTTAAAGTGCCTATGAAGTTAAAAACATTTTTTGCACAAATATACAGTTCTAAATGTCCTTTTTCAAGAATGGCAGAAGAAATTTTACGTGAAGAAAATAAAATTGGAGTTTTTACTGTCCAAATTGCCTCAAAAAGCCAAAATGATGTCACCGGAGACTGGTCTCTCTTGCGATTCAGTGAGCTCCGCAAGTTCGGTCGAGATTTTGTTGTGATTATAGTTGCTAGTCGTTCGCTGGAAAGTGACAACCATGTCCGAAAGTGACGATACTTTGTCTTCTGTGTGTCGTATTCTGATGTCGCAATAAAACAGATTAAAACGGATTATCTTAGCCACATGTGCACACACTACAAATCTAATCGGCCATGCTTTTAATAATCATTCAAGAGCCTTTGCACACATATACATGAAAAGTACTATGTGTACACTGCATCCCTCCTAAACAAACCAACGAAACGTGCAAATGACCTAATCAACTAGGAAAACATGAAAAACACGAACTCTGTTAGATCAAAGGTCCAAAGTCCAATAATACTGCTAGCAAAGTACAACAAGCCAACAACGTCCTTGTCAAAGGTTCTGAAAGTTGCAATAGAATTAAGTCATATCAAAGTCCTTAAATTTCTCTGGCAATTTCTTAGCACGAATTGGTCTCGTCAGGACTGGACTCCTGGCTTTTCCACAATCCGCCTCGGGATCTGTGGGGGGTGGTCTTGATAGGACAGGGCTCCTGGCTCGCGTGGATTCTGTCTCTGGTTCTGCAGCAGCAGCTTCAACTGGCAAAGAAGTCACTTCACCAGGCACTGGTGTTGGTTCCAGGTACTTCTTTACCGCAGTGGTATTCCTCTTAAACTGAACACCATGTGGTGATTTAATGACAACACTGTTCCCATTTTTGCTAACAACATCATACGGGTGCGGTGCAAATGGTGTTGATAACTTTTTTTGCCGTTCCTGGTTTAGCAGGACCTTGTCACCTGGAATCAGGTTTGAGTATCAGGCATGCCTCTTCTTGTCTGCATACAGCTTAGATTTTGCTTTCATTTTCCCATTCCTGTCATGCACTTCACTGAACTTAGGCAGCTTGGTGCGAATTTTCCTCCCAAATAGAAATTTAGCTGGGCTCACGCCACTGGTGGTATGAGGGGTCGACCTATGTGCCATGAGATACTTGCGAACTTTTTTCTTCCACTGTTTGCCTTCAGCGTGAGCTATTATCATTCTTTTAGAAGAGATCTGTTTTGCCTCTCAACCTCACCATTCGCTTGAGGCCATAATGTTGTTGTCTTCCTGTGCTCTATGCCACAATCTTCTAAGTACTTCTCGAATTCACTTGAAATGAACTGGAATCCGTTGTCACTGGTTACAGATAGTGGTAAGCCATGAGTGGTGAAGATCCTCTCCAAATTCTCAATGATCTTCTCAGATGTTGTGGAACGCATGATTTCAATTAGATAATATCTACTGAAGTAATCAACAACGGACCAACACTGAGTCACCTGAGGGTAGGGGACCTAACAAATCTAGGGCCAGGTGTTGCCATGGGCCACTTGGCAAAGGGGTCGACTTGATCGGCTCTGGGTGAGTTTGGCAAAACAAGACACAATATTATTAATAACGATGATAGCATTATTAATGATGCCAACGAGCAAGTCAATTGAATAATAATAATAATAATAATAATAACAATAATAATAATAATAATAATAATAATAATAATAATAATGTAAAATGATTCTCTGATCAACTGGCTGGATGAGTGAATAAATGAAGGAAAGTCAAAAGGATGAATGAATGAATGAATGAATGAATACTTACTTTGCTAGCTGTGACGCTAACCCCACACTTCAGCAAAGTTCTGTGCACAACCATGGGTCTCGCTGGAGCGCCATTGGGCGTCGTAAAATCCAGCCAGTAGGTAATGGCGGGACAAAGTGACTTGTTAGCAAGTGCAGCGTGTCCATCAATCCAATGTTTCGTTGTAGTGCTAGGAATTTGGCTAGAAGAATCTTCGTCACTCTCTTCACTCTCCTCTTCGTTGTCTTTATTCACTTTCGCTTTGCTTTTAGCATGTGTGCTTATAGCACCGAAGAAAAAGGCAGCGTCTTGAATTCATTAAAAGAAAGGATGACAATGTTTCCTTTTTTTAATCAACACTAGAACGCCATTTATTCTAGCTTAAAAAGCCAACGTCTTTTTCACAATACTTACCTGAAATGGCGGTGTCACAAGCATCACGAGTTGTGCAGATCGCCTCCCAAGATTTTTTTAAAGCCTTTTCCTTCACGTTACAGATACATTTTGCATAAATAATATCGTTATAGGAACAAGTGTGCCTTTTCATAGCTGTTCCTCTTGCGAGGAACGCTTGTGAGAATAAAAATCCAGTTTGAGTGGTTTTGGGGGAAAACGATGAAACGATCTTCTACGTTTCCCTAAATTTTTACTTTTATGTTTTAACATGTTTTAGCAAAATTTTGTCAACCCAACTTTGGCTGTTGTTTTTATTCAGTATTGAGATTCTTAAGAGGCTTTGGCATGTTTTCTTCATCCCGTAACTGGCCTTTAATCTGACTTTTAGTTTTTTGGTGCTGTTCTCATTTTTGCTTAGGGAACGTTCCCATGATGGGACGATTGTTCCTATTTGGAGTGGTCCTATAGTATGAAAAGGAACAAATTGTTGTGAAAAATAGGAACAAAGCGTTCATTAAGAGCTAAAAAGGAATCTTTTGTTCCGAATTTTAAACATTAAAAGGAACCTTTTGTTCCAAAATGAGTCGCTGAGGAACAAATGTTCCCATTGGTATGGTTCCTCTTTTTATGATTTTGGTCCGTTTTATTCATTTGAGGAACAATTGTTCTCATTCGCGAGTTCCGTTTTGAATGAAATGTTCCTTTTTATTGACACGCGAAACAATTTGTTCCTAACAAGTAGTTCCCATTGATGTAAAATGGTTCCTATTTAGAAAATGACAGTTCCTTTGTACATGTTCTTCAATAGAACTATTCTTCTTTTATTGCCATCCATGTTTTTATCGCTTTTTAATTGCATGGTAAAACGTTTGTTGTAGTGTTTTATGTTTGACTCAACACGAAACAGAGTCAATAGCAGATTCTAACAGACTTCCCGAGGCGCTTTTTGACTTGTCCGGGCAAGGTAAGGTTGAACACCATCACACCAACGCCATACTAATGCCAACTTGGGTTTGTAAATTAACTCAAGAATAATGAAGAATGGCAAGCAGAGGCATACCTCAGTAAATTTGAACTTGCACAATGCAACCATTGTTGTAGGTATGCACAGGTTTGCCCGGGCAGGCCCGAACCCATTTGGTATGTAACTCTCTGCTATGAATTTGAGTACAATGGTAATAAGCTCGGGCAAGTAGGGACAAGTGCTGACAGGCTCCAAATTAAATGATGGCTCTATTGTTTTCCAATGGGTGTGATTGTTTCGTCGGTTTTTGCTAAGCGGTGCAAACAGAAGTCTGTTGGCTAAATCAGTTCCTCTTTTTCAAGAATGAACAAGAAGGTCAAAGTCGATTGGTCTACAATTGATGGTGCATCGCCCAAACCAAAACGGCTTCACTTAGAAAAAGAAGATACGGACAGCTTGTACCATTGTCCAATTCAAGTATGCGAACACGAAGGATTTCAAAGTCAGCGTGGATGCAGGAAACATGTCAATTCTAAGCACAGCTGGTTCTTTTATTTTGACGAAAAACCCGACCTGACAGAACTTCAACATTCACTGCAAGTGCAGGACACTAAGTTATCAGAGACCACTACAAATGACTGTGAATCAAGCCAAAGGCCAAAACATGGTGTCATAGTTGTTCCTTCATTTTCAGTCTCCGGCCAAGTTGGCGAAGCATTCGCGAAATGGTTGACTGGTAGTGGTGGGGGTTGCAAGAAAGATTGCACAGCTCAACAAATAGTGAAGAGAAGCTTTAAATTTCTGTAATTTTGTTGTGAAGACGAGGAGGAATTGACGTTTGAAGTAATAGACTACAGTCTTTGCTCGCCAAATCTCTTGTTCAAGTTCATAGACTACTTGCAAGACGAGTGCAAACTCGGACATGGTGGGCGATTGGGCTACATAGACGCAATTTCCGAACTAATGGACTTTAGAAAAATCAATGGGGCATCCGACGCAGTTCTGCGAAACCTATCTGCTACTGAGTTGTACCTTAAGAGAGCTCGAAAGACAGTAGCAAAAATGATGAGATTGCAGTGGACCCGAGAGCTGGACATCGACACATTAGAAGCCCGAGGTCACTGGGCGACAATGGAGGAATTGGTGCAAGTAGTCACATTTCACTTGCCACGTTACGGAAACATCGTAAAGACGTGCAAGAGCAATCCTGGTCAAGTGAACCCAACCGACTTAACATTTGCCACGAGATTTGTGTCGGTGTACTTGTTCATTAAAGTGAAGGGGTCGCGTCCTATGACTTATCAACACTTGACAGTCGACATGGTTAGGGCAGCGAAGGAGAACGGGGGATTTATTGACCAGAAAAAGTTCAAGACTGCCAGCAAATACGGATTTGACTCCTTGATTCTAACTGATGCAAGCGTGCAGGTGCTCTATAGCTACATCAACTTCGTGAGGCCATTGCTAAAACCCCAGTGCGAGTTCGTTCTTGTCACGAGAAATGGAGGCCAACACAGCAAATTGGGCGACGTCATGGGTAAACTAGTTTTTGACGCAATCGGAAAGTCGTTCATCCGACGCGCTATCGTCAAATCGTCGAAACGCAAAGCCTCAATCAGCTCACTAGCAAAGAGCAAAGGATTCTGTCGGAAGATCAGAAACACAGCTCGGCCGTCGCCAAAGTTTACTATCAAGAGCAAAGGTCGCGCGAAGTTGCTGTGAAGGCTCACGAGTGTCTGTTTAGCGATGCAACTTCAAGTTGTGCAGCACTGGCTGAAACTACAGAACCGAAAAGCGTGCCCCCTAAGAGGGATGCCCCACCGACAAACCGATTGCAAATCCAAAGAAGTCATCGCCGTGTGTTGAAATTCACGGCGGATGAGGACGATTTTCTCGAGAAAGGGATGAATAGGCACGGATATGGACAGTGGACAGCTATTCTAAGAGATCCTGATTTGAAGTTTCAAAACGGAAGAACGGCGGACTCTCTGAAGAAAAGGGCTGCAATCAAATATTCTTAGGGGCAATGCACCTGAACTGAACACTTTCTCGAACGCCCAGATGCGTTTGTCTTTTATATATGCATGCTACTTAGAAAGTCTATCCTCCCTTGGCATTAAAATATAGACCACAATACTGACCACACTCATTTCATAAGTTACCGTTGCAATTTTATTATATATATGGCCACACTTGTGTAGTTCAAGCTAACAATTACCCTTATTGAACTAAACCAAAGGAGAAAATAAACAAACATAATGTCAACAGGCACAATGACACATGAAAACTCGACTATTGCTGGCTGGAAAAATACCTAGTTATGGTGCTTTTACACGGTCTTTTGACTTTCTTCGACTAATTTCTTCGAATAATTTAATTCGATTTATTGTCACGTATTAATCTTGTGTTGTAGTTGTTCTCCCCTCAAGAGAGTTACACTTTTGTCCTCAACGCTGCCTGTGGTTACGGGGACCTTAGATATATTTCTCAGCTTCATTAGGACCTAAAGATTCAAACACAATAGGGAAAACAATCCAAGAAAGCGCTGCCTCGCTGTTTCACAATATCCATGGCTTTATTTCGCATGTTCTTGTAAGCTCCTCGGCAGAAAACAAGAGGACAGAGTGTGTTAATTTGACTTCGGAACGCTTGTGACTAACGTTACGCAATCTTATCTCGAACTTTCGCGAGAATTTCTGAAGAAAAAACGATGGTGCCGACATTTTGTGTGGCTTGTTGCTTTTTTTTTTTTTTCCTCATTCACATGTTTTGTATACACTGTGTGCTGGTGATCTAGTGAAGGAAAAGTGTTTTGGCCTAGCTGGTGTTGAAATTATTAAAACTCCTTCTTACAAGACTTTGGTGGGTGGTGTTGATATGGCAAGTTTAAGGCTAGTTTTAAGAATGTAGGCTGCTAGTCTCAATAAAGTTACAGTCAAGATGCAACTCATATTCCCGTTAAATCCGTCATTTCCATTCTGCAGAAGAAGCTTATATGAATTAACACTTGACATTGCTAGTAAAATGATCAAGTTTTATACAACAGCAAAAACACAGTATCATTCAAGGACGTAAACAAAGGATCGTACGGATTAACTGTTCCAAATTTCTGTAAATTGAGAAGTAAAAGATGAGATATATTCATATTCCCGCTAAATCCTTTAAGCCCGTCATTCCCGTTTCATACCACAGGTTTATATTGGTTAGAACTTGCAGTGCCAGCAAACTGATGAAATGTTATACATTAGCAACAACACAAACTCCTGTAAGGACGGAAAGGACGGATTTAACGGATTTCACGGGGATATGAATATTTAACTACTTACTTCTGACAATTACTGTAAGTGTCTTTATAAATATATATTTATATATTCTTAAATAATACCTACAGTAAAAAAGAGAAGTAAATGATTAGATATTCATATCCCGTTAAATCCGCTAAATCCGTCATTCCCGTTTTATAGCAAAAGGTTACACTGCCTGAAACTTGCAGTGTCAGCGAAATAATGAAGTGTAATATTAATATATCAGCAAAAAACACAACCTCCTGTAAGGACGGAAAAGACGGATTTCACGGATTTAACGGGGATATAAATATCAAATGATTTACTTCTCTTCTTTACTGTAAGTATTATTTAGGAATATATAAAGATATAATATCATATATAATCATTTATTTCTCTTCTTTACTGTAAGTATTATTTAGGAATATATATATATAGCTGGAGTTTTCAAAACAGGGCTCCGGAAGTCCATACTAACTCCTTTTACATGTCTCTCGAACTTTTTCTTTTTTATCTTATTTGGACGGGGCGGGGGGCATGCTAGCTACATTAATAATTAGAAGAAGAGAAAGAAACTGTCCCTGACTTAAACTTTGCATTAAGGTCTTATCCCCCCCCCATCCCCTCCCCTCGAGTTTTATTTGTCAGTTAGTTTCCACTCTCTCTCAAAGAAAGAAACGTGCATTTGAAGTCTTCGCGCGGTCAGTTAGCTCGCAATGGCGTCGTTAGAGTTTGATTTTCCGTTGGCCTCCTAGAGCAGAGTATTCCTTAGGACATCATTAAGTCCAGTGACGGAGAAAGTCTTGCGAGGTGCAGTGTCTGCCTCGTCTAATATCATGCTGTGCAGTTATTTGCTAAACGAGTACTTTGTTTACCCGGGCGGTACTGCTGGAAAAATGCAGGGATATTGAGAGCTCTGCTTTGAGAGGTAACAAGTCTTTAGCCTCAGAAAGTAGGTGTCGGTGATCATTTCAAGGCTCAGGGAGAGAAACTGGTGTAGAATTTGGAGCATGCTAAAGACTTAGTAAAAATGCTGTGGCTAGATGGTCGTCAACAACTCCTCGCTAAGACGGACAGTAAACCTCAGGGACCTCATGAAGTTTCCCAAAAAGCACAAGGCATGGCTGGGAATTTGTCTGCAAAAAGCGTAAGTTTGAACACTTCTTTGACTAGTTTCCGCCCTCGCAAATTTATCGATCTTAAGCTAGTGATTTGATAGTGTGAAAGTGTCATAATGACTGGTTTCCGGTGTCAGAAGTGATCACAAAATCGAGCGATAATTTACACAAATAAAATTCGACAATAATTAGCTGTGATTCTTCGTAGCAATCACGAACGCTCGGTTAAAAACGCTGCTATACTTCGCCTAAATCGATGCCGCTAATTCCAAAGCTAACTTTGCCGTCAGAAAGAGCGTATTGTAGAGAGATTTGACCGACTAACGCACCAAAATTCTCATGTCAGAGGTCACGTCAATTTCATGTCTAATTGCAAGATAAATAACATGTATTCTTCGTCTTCCCTTTGACAGAGACTGTAGGCTCATAACGGGCCTAAATGCAAGTCTCCCTTTTGATAAACCGAGGTATTGATAAAGAAAGTTCTAAAACCCCTCAAATTTTCATGAGCCTGGTTTTGAAAAGTTCGGCTAGATGTTTCAAGCTAATAACACATGTGGACATTCAGTTTCTCAGTTTTATGGCCAATCCTGTCCAAATCACGGCGTTTTCAACGCCAAAAAGCTACTGACATTAAAAGAATTGCCTTCAAACCGAACGTTAAAGCACGATTTTCACAATGTGTGTGATGTCAGAAGAGGCTAGCTATTTAACAAGCAATTTATATCATGGTGCTGAGTAAAACCAGCATTTAATGTCTGATTTTTGATCTTCTAAAGGCACCCTTTTCTCTGTTTGCGCTCAGTACTGTTTAGTTGAACGTGTGACATCGTTTAAAGTCGATTATAAGCTTTTTCTTTACAATTTCACCTATTTGCTTGAAATATATAGCTGGAGTTTTCAAAACAGGGCTCCTGGAGTCCATACTAACTCCTATTACATGTCTCTCAATCTTTTTCTTTTTTATCTTATTTGGACGGGGCGGGGGGCATGCTAGCTACATTAATAATTAGAAGAAGAGAAAGAAACTGTCCCTGACTTAAACTTTGCATTAAGGTCTTATCCCCCCCCCCCCCCCATTCCCTCCCCTCCAGTTTTATTTGTCAGTTAGTTTCCACTCTCTCTCAAAGAAAGAAACGTGCATTTGAAGTCTTCGCGCGGTCAGTTAGCTCGCAATGGCGTCGTTAGAGTTTGATTTTCCGTTGGCCTCCTAGAGCAGAGTATTCCTTAGGACATCATTAAGTCCAGTGACGGAGAAAGTCTTGCGAGGTGCAGTGTCTGCCTCGTCTAATATCCTGCTGTGCAGTTATTTGCTAAACGAGTACTTTGTTTACCCGGGCGGTACTGCTGGAAAAATGCAGGGATATTGAGAGCTCTGCTTTGAGAGGTAACAAGTCTTTAGCCTCAGAAAGTAGGTGTCGGTGATCATTTCAAGGCTCAGGGAGAGAAACTGGTGTAGAATTTGGAGCATGCTAAAGACTTAGTAAAAATGCTGTGGCTAGATTGTCGTCAACAGCTCCTCGCTAACACGGACAGTAAACATCCGGGACCTCATGAAGTTTCCCAAAAAGCACAAGGCATGGCTGGGAATTTCTCTGCAAAAAGCGTAAGTTTAAACACTTTTTTGACTAGTTTCCGCCCTCGCAAATTTATCGATCTTAAGCTAGTGATTTGATAGTGTGAAAGTGTCATAATGACTGGTTTCCGGTGTCAGAAGTGATCACAAAATCGAGCGATAATTTACACAAATAAAATTCGACAATAATTAGCTGTGATTCTTCGTAGCAATCACGAACGCTCGGTTAAAAACGCTGCTATACTTCGCCTAAATCGATGCCGCTAATTCCAAAGCTAACTTTGCCGTCAGAAAGAGCGTATTGTAGAGAGATTTGACCGACTAACGCACCAAAATTCTCATGTCAGAGGTCACGTCAATTTCATGTCTAATTGCAAGATAAATAACATGTATTCTTCGTCTTCCCTTTGACAGAGACTGTAGGCTCATAACGGGCCTAAATGCAAGTCTCCCTTTTGATAAACCGAGGTATTGATAAAGAAAGTTCTAAAACCCCTCAAATTTTCATGAGCCTGGTTTTGAAAAGTTCGGCTAGATGTTTCAAGGTAATAACACATGTGGACATTCAGTTTCTCAGTTTTATGGCCAATCCTGTCCAAATCACGGCGTTTTCAACGCCAAAAAGCTACTGACATTAAAAGAATTGCCTTCAAACCGAACGTTAAAGCACGATTTTCACAATGTGTGTGATGTCAGAAGAGGCTAGCTATTTAACAAGCAATTTATATCATGGTGCTGAGTAAAACCAGCATTTAATGTCTGATTTTTGATCTTCTAAAGGCACCCTTTTCTCTGTTTGCGCTCAGTACTGTTTAGTTGAACGTGTGACATCGTTTAAAGTCGATTATAAGCTTTTTCTTTACAATTTCACCTATTTGCTTGAAATATATAGCTGGAGTTTTCAAAACAGGGCTCCTGGAGTCTATACTAACTCCTATTACATGTCTCTCAATCTTTTTCTTTTTTATCTTATTTGGACGGGGCGGGGAGCATGCTAGCTACATTAATAATTAGAAGAAGAGAAAGAAACTGTCCCTGACTTAAACTTTGCATTAAGGTCTTATCCCCCCCCCCCCCCCCCATTTCCTCCCCTCCAGTTTTATTTGTCAGTTAGTTTCCACTCTCTCTCAAAGAAAGAAACGTGCATTTGAAGTCTTCGCGCGGTCAGTTTGCTCGCAATGGCGTCGTTAGAGTTTGATTTTCCGTTGGCCTCCTAGAGCAGAGTATTCCTTAGGACATCATTAAGTCCAGTGACGGAGAAAGTCTTGCGAGGTGCAGTGTCTGCCTCGTCTAATATCCTGCTGTGCAGTTATTTGCTAAACGAGTACTTTGTTTACCCGGGCGGTACTGCTGGAAAAATGCAGGGATATTGAGAGCTCTGCTTTGAGAGGTAACAAGTCTTTAGCCTCAGAAAGTAGGTGTCGGTGATCATTTCAAGGCTCAGGGAGAGAAACTGGTGTAGAATTTGGAGCATGCTAAAGACTTAGTAAAAATGCTGTGGCTAGATTGTCGTCAACAGCTCCTCGCTAACACGGACAGTAAACCTCAGGGACCTCATGAAGTTTCCCAAAAAGCACAAGGCATGGCTGGGAATTTGTCTGCAAAAAGCGTAAGTTTAAACACTTTTTTGACTAGTTTCCGCCCTCGCAAATTTATCGATCTTAAGCTAGTGATTTGATAGTGTGAAAGTGTCATAATGACTGGTTTCCGGTGTCAGAAGTGATCACAAAATCGAGCGATAATTTACACAAATAAAATTCGACAATAATTAGCTGTGATTCTTCGTAGCAATCACGAACGCTCGGTTAAAAACGCTGCTATACTTCGCCTAAATCGATGCCGCTAATTCCAAAGCTAACTTTGCCGTCAGAAAGAGCGTATTGTAGAGAGATTTGACCGACTAACGCACCAAAATTCTCATGTCAGAGGTCACGTCAATTTCATGTCTAATTGCAAGATAAATAACATGTATTCTTCGTCTTCCCTTTGACAGAGACTGTAGGATCATAACGGGCCTAAATGCAAGTCTCCCTTTTGATAAACCGAGGTATTGATAAAGAAAGTTCTAAAACCCCTCAAATTTTCATGAGCCTGGTTTTGAAAAGTTCGGCTAGATGTTTCAAGGTAATAACACATGTGGACATTCAGTTTCTCAGTTTTATGGCCAATCCTGTCCAAATCACGGCGTTTTCAACGCCAAAAAGCTACTGACATTAAAAGAATTGCCTTCAAACCGAACGTTAAAGCACGATTTTCACAATGTGTGTGATGTCAGAAGAGGCTAGCTATTTAACAAGCAATTTATATCATGGTGCTGAGTAAAACCAGCATTTAATGTCTGATTTTTGATCTTCTAAAGGCACCCTTTTCTCTGTTTGCGCTCAGTACTGTTTAGTTGAACGTGTGACATCGTTTAAAGTCGATTATAAGCTTTTTCTTTACAATTTCACCTATTTGCTTGAAATATATAGCTGGAGTTTTCAAAACAGGGCTCCTGGAGTCCATACTAACTCCTATTACATGTCTCTCAATCTTTTTCTTTTTTATCTTATTTGGACGGGGCGGGGGGCATGCTAGCTACATTAATAATTAGAAGAAGAGAAAGAAACTGTCCCTGACTTAAACTTTGCATTAAGGTCTTATCCCCCCCCCCCCCCATTCCCTCCCCTCCAGTTTTATTTGTCAGTTAGTTTCCACTCTCTCTCAAAGAAAGAAACGTGCATTTGAAGTCTTCGCGCGGTCAGTTAGCTCGCAATGGCGTCGTTAGAGTTTGATTTTCCGTTGGCCTCCTAGAGCAGAGTATTCCTTAGGACATCATTAAGTCCAGTGACGGAGAAAGTCTTGCGAGGTGCAGTGTCTGCCTCGTCTAATATCCTGCTGTGCAGTTATTTGCTAAACGAGTACTTTGTTTACCCGGGCGGTACTGCTGGAAAAATGCAGGGATATTGAGAGCTCTGCTTTGAGAGGTAACAAGTCTTTAGCCTCAGAAAGTAGGTGTCGGTGATCATTTCAAGGCTCAGGGAGAGAAACTGGTGTAGAATTTGGAGCATGCTAAAGACTTAGTAAAAATGCTGTGGCTAGATTGTCGTCAACAGCTCCTCGCTAACACGGACAGTAAACATCCGGGACCTCATGAAGTTTCCCAAAAAGCACAAGGCATGGCTGGGAATTTCTCTGCAAAAAGCGTAAGTTTAAACACTTTTTTGACTAGTTTCCGCCCTCGCAAATTTATCGATCTTAAGCTAGTGATTTGATAGTGTGAAAGTGTCATAATGACTGGTTTCCGGTGTCAGAAGTGATCACAAAATCGAGCGATAATTTACACAAATAAAATTCGACAATAATTAGCTGTGATTCTTCGTAGCAATCACGAACGCTCGGTTAAAAACGCTGCTATACTTCGCCTAAATCGATGCCGCTAATTCCAAAGCTAACTTTGCCGTCAGAAAGAGCGTATTGTAGAGAGATTTGACCGACTAACGCACCAAAATTCTCATGTCAGAGGTCACGTCAATTTCATGTCTAATTGCAAGATAAATAACATGTATTCTTCGTCTTCCCTTTGACAGAGACTGTAGGCTCATAACGGGCCTAAATGCAAGTCTCCCTTTTGATAAACCGAGGTATTGATAAAGAAAGTTCTAAAACCCCTCAAATTTTCATGAGCCTGGTTTTGAAAAGTTCGGGTATATATATATATATATATATATATATATATATATATATATATATATATATATATATATATATATAAATGATTATATATTATATTATATATTTATATACTCCTAAATAATACTTACAGTAAAGAAGAGAAGTAAATCATTTTATATTCATATCCCCGTTAAATCCGTGAAATCCGTCTTTTCCGTCCTTACAGGAGGTTGTGTTTTTTGCTGATATATTACACTTCATCATTTCGCTGACACTGCAAGTTTCAAGCAGTGTAACCTTTTGCTATAAAACGGGAATGACTGATTTAGCGGATTTAACGGAATATGAATATGTAATCACTTACTTATCTTTTCATAAATATGTAATATTATAAAGACACTTACAGTAATTGGGAGAAGTAAGTAGTTAAATATTCATATCCCCGTTAGATCCGTGAAATCCGTCGTTTCCGTCCTTACAGGAGTTTTGTTATGGCTAATGTATTACATTTCATCAGTATGCTGACACTGCAAGTTCTAACCAATATAAACCTCTAGTATGAAACGGGAATGACGGGTTTAACGGATGTAACGGGAATATGAGTTTAGTATTTGAGTCAGGTTAAGGCCTCAGAAGGTTGTATTACAAGCTAAAGGCCTTAGTGAGCACCAAAGTTATCCCTTTCATATTTTAAACAGAGCACTTAAGCCAGTATGGGAACAAGTTGGACCTTGTCACGGTGTCCTCCTCGTTCCTTGAACCAAAATGGTATCTTGACTAGAACTGTACGTGCTTTCAACATTGCCATCCTCATCCAAATGAAACACAATTCGGTCCAAATAAAACGCTTGTCGTTCAAGTTTGCAAAATGGGTAGCTTAAAAGAAAATCAAGTCATTAGTGTCACAGATAAAGTTCAAAAACTGCGAGGGAACAAGGAAGTTTGGGAAAGGATCTTCCTCATCTCCTCCTCCTCCTCCTCCTCCTCCTCCTCCTCCTCCTTCTTCTTCT
Source organism: Pachyseris speciosa (assembly GCA_016490735.1). Classification (NCBI taxonomy): domain Eukaryota; kingdom Metazoa; phylum Cnidaria; class Anthozoa; order Scleractinia; family Pachyseridae; genus Pachyseris; species Pachyseris speciosa. Next base: position 130,306 of record JAEMWC010000424.1, on the reverse strand, counting down.
TCTTCTTCTTCTTCTTCGTTTCCCAAAAATTTTATCTCCACATTTCAACACGTTTTAGCAGGATTTTTGGCAACCCAAGTTTGGATGTTGTATGTATTCGGCATAGAGATTGATAGATGCTTTGGTGTGTTTTCTTCATTCTTTAACTTGGTTTTAAATTGACTTTTATTTTTTTGCTCTGTTTCTTCCTGTTTTCGCTTTGGAAACCTTCCCATCATGAGACTATTGTTCCTCTTTGAGTGGTCCTATTAGTATCAAAAGGAACAAATTGTTGTGAAAAAATGGGAACAAAGTGTTCATTTAGAGCTAAAAAGGCATCTTTTGTTCCGAATTTTTAACATGGAAAGGAACGTTTTGTTCCGAAATGAAACGCTCGGGAACAAGTGTTCCCATTGGTATCGTTCCTGTTTTTATAATTTCGATCTTTTTTATTCACTTGAAGAACAATTGTTCCTATTAATGCGTTCCATATGTACCCCGACACAACATTTTCCCCAAGCTTTCCAGCTATTCAGTCAGCCCGTTATTCGGCCACTGAACCTTGACTTGCACTACAGTCTTAGGTTCATTTACAGACTCTTCAGCTACTCGCTTATTGATTGCAGGCCTAACAGGAGAATTGGGAATTACGCGTGAAGAATGCGAGGGGAAGACCTTGGCGAGTGTTAAAGATAGCGTTATCAAGGATCTATGATCGTTCCGCGAAGAAGAACCAGGTTCGTTTAAGAGAATTTGTTTCTCAGGAGAAGGCGATGCTCCTGCTTTAAAAGATTTGCGACGGTAATCTTCGAAAATCCTCTGGTTGATTTTTCCCCAGTTTTTGCGAAGTCTATGTCGCTTTTGTAGTTTCGTGAGACACTGTTTACAAATATAAGCTGATGTTGGATGCACAGTAAATTGAAGAGGACTTCGTAAACATTAAACGCTCTGTGACCTTGTACAAGATTTCTGTCGCTCAACTTTTCGATGGCTGAAAACACAGTCAAATTATAAAATTGTATGTTTTGATCCCTTTTAAATGGAAAACCCCGCTAAATTTGGGCGGCATAATGCATGTATACATTATGAGATCTGTTTTAGATAAAGACCAATCAGAATTTGCTCTAATAAAGAACACTATCTGGCTGCCAATCACAGTTCTTTCCCAAGATCCTGGGAAAAAAGCAGGATACGGGAACACGATTAGCGACGCTGTTTCGCAGACATTCCTTTTCAGCGTGCAACAACGGAAATAGGAGACGTTTCCACGCAGGCTAGCAACATATTTCAATGCACTGTAAATTTCTCACAGGAACTAGATCCGCACAGTCACGGCAAGGATTTCCATGCCTTTTAAAGGGATAAGAAGCAAGATACCCTTGATTGATTGTGATTGTGATTTATTTCGAAGAAGCTGGAACGCATTCAAGCAAAATTTGATACGTACTCGTATGCATATTTGACCTTAATAGCTGATTCACTGCTTTGTTCTACAGACGAAAAGAAGCTTGAAATCCCATATTTTACAATGAAACGGCATTCTCGTAATATATACGTATAGAGCGCGCCTGTGGCCTCTAGAGCCGAACTATTAAGCCTGTTTTACACTTGTGAGATAAGAACAAGCGCAAACGCAAGCATAAGCACAATGACGTTCACACTAGCGACTTGCGCATGCGCAGTGCGAGTCGCCTCGGTGGATAAACAAGATGGCGGAAGAAACAAGATGGCCCTTATGCGTATGCTTACTTCACACCAGTTCCCACTTGGGAAATAAGCATAGCATAACCACAAGAAAATGGAAAATGTTCCTTTTTCTTGTGCTTATGTTTGAACTTATTTCACACTAGCGTTTTCTTGTGCTTATGCTTGCGCTTACGCTTGTGCTTATCTCACAAGTGTGAACCAGGCTTTACGCACTGCAAAATCAAAATACGGTAGATTCTGTTTTTGTAAACATACAGGAATGTTGCGGGGAAACAACAGGTTTCTAACATAATTATGCAATTTACGCTTTTTTTTGCCGTCGGTGTGAAACGCAAAATTTGCCTTCCTTTTCTTAAATAACCATTTAAGCCATGCGTTTGGATATTCAAAATTAAAACTTACTGAGGTCATGGAGAGAGTCAGAGTGGTGCGCTTAGTCTAAAACGTGGAATATTTCTCAATGCAAACGTATGTTTACATTGTGGCTACACGCGATGGCGCCGCTCAAAAATATTTTTAGATTGCGTTATTTTCGTTATAAATAATTATTTTGAACATTGAAAGTACTGAAAACGGCTTCGCGAATGAAGCTTTATTCGTCGTCATTTCCCATACAAGCGTTTCACTGGAAAAGTTGAAAATTTACAGGCGCATGTAAATCCAATTTCCAAAGTGTAAATCTGGATTTTCATGTTCTGTAAATTATAATTTACATGTTAAGGTTTTGTAAAATAAAATTTACAAGAAATTTACATGTTGGAGTGGATCATGTAAATGTACTGTAAATAGTTATTTACAGGACCATGTTCTTGTAGTATAAATTGACGAACCTGTAAATAACATGTAAATTATTTCAAGTAGATTTACAGTATCTCACTCATGTAAATGGTTTCAAACTATCCTGTAAATAACATGTAAATGGATACAATCCAGTGAACTGAATTTACATGAAAGTTTCATGTTTTAGGGGAACAGGTAAATTTACTCTAAATAATGATTGAAAGTCATTCCTGGAAGTATAATTTGAAGAACATCAGATGTAAATAACATGGAAATGTTGTTTCCTGAAAATAGGGTAAATGTTCCCGTAAAAGTTATTAACAGGGTCATTTTCTGGTAAGCATATTTTTTTAGTGTAAGGTGATGTTTGCAAGTTAGTTTATTCGCCAGAGCAGGAAGAATCCTCAAGTTACCATCCACGTGAGGAAGGCCCGGGTGGGCTGTTGAATGCAAACCTTTCAATAACTTGAAATCGAAGCATTTGTTTCTTCTCCCCTTTAAAGTAATTGAACCCGGGAAGAAAGAGTTCAATATTGGCCTTAACTTCAGTTAACTCGAACAATGTATACATTCCTTTTTGGTGTCATTTATAGGTAAGCCGATTATACCTTAAACGAAAAGGGGACAAGAGGATCTTGATACCTTGGTAATCGACTGTAAACATGTAAATGAAGCGGCAAATCGGAAGAATGGCTGTCAAATAAATAAGCAAATTCCAAAAAACACTTCAAAAACGGGTCGGGCTGGACGCTCGGGCTGTGGCTTGATTTTTGAATATACCATATATGTAGTATCTGCCAAAGCTCAAGAATCAAACGCTGCCAGCGACAGTGTGGGCTCCCTTAACTCGGTAACCGCGCCGCTATTACTGGCCCTTTTTTAACGGTCGTCACTTGTTTCCATCCGCCAAACTGACGTGACGTCATCTGATCTCCGGTGAACATCTTCGGTTTACGCGTCGGTTTCTTATCGTAAAAACAAATATGGCGGCCACTGGCTAGGTCTCAAGACTGATATATGCTTGTCAGTAAACCACCCAGACTAGGGAATGAAGTCACATTATGTTTGCCAGGATTTACCTAACCGATCTACCTTGTGTTGTTTGGTTAAAAGGCAAATCTTAGGAGAAGGTAGGTCCGAGAAGCTGTGATGCGAAAGCTACTATTGACAGTCATGCGTATACGTAAGCTACGTTGTTAAAATAGCAAGGTAAGACTTAAATTACTTTCTATCGAGCTCATTTCTAAAAGCGTTTCATATGGAGAGGATTCTATATAGAAAAAGATATTTCTGGTTTATCAGCTTAATTCTTAAGCGACGTCATTTTGGTGGATGGACGAGGTTCCATCTATCAAACTGACGTGACAAATGTTACAGAGTTTTCATTGAAATAGTCTATGGCATTATATGCCCAAATACTGCATAATCTGTTTATTTTTCATTTATTTGGGGCTTGTTCTGTTCTTTTGCAATATCTTAAATGTATTGATGTATTTGTAATTTGTCTAGAATTTTGAATCTCTTGCTCTGTAAATCCTTTATTTATTTTATAATATACATATTTAACACTGCTCGCCCCGACTAGCCTTTGCTAACTGCGGGCAGTGCATATTTCTGTAATATTATTTCATAAATAAATTAAATAAACTAAACTGAACTAAACTAAGCTACATGTAATAAGAAACTTACACTGTAAGTACTGACTGCACTTTGTTTGGCTATTAAGTTAGTCATGATATACATGTAATTTGTATGATTTTATGAATATCACAACTACATGTAAGCTAAGAACTTAATTGTAATCTTTTCTTCTCAAGGAAAAATATCAAGCCAACTGTCATCAACTAGCCAGTATGCTGCAACTGTTAAACTCTAATGAGACTTCTCAGCTGGAAATGGTCAAAGAAAGTTTCATTTGACATATCATTATAACCCTCACAGTTCTACATAGTTAATTTTATGATTGCAGTATTGTGATTCCTCAGTTTATTAAAACCTACCATCCATAACAGAAATATCATTGTCTGATTTAACTTTTATGGTCAATATTATGCTCATAATTAATATACATGAAATATTCATTTGCTGACAGGTATTTCACAAAACAGGAATAAAATGTTTGTAACAATGTAACACACACATGCTAACTATATATGACAGCTTATTCTCTAAAACTACCACTGGTAAAAAAATTGAGTACTGGTATATGAAAATTCATTATGAAATGTGGAGTCCAAATTCTGAGCTACATGTAACACATTCTTTGTATTTGCCCAACAATTGGAGAGTCCAAAAGTACTACTACATGTATAATATCATCAGTAGTTGCCATAGAGATGGTGTGTGTTAATCAGTAATACCCATTTTTCAGCTTCTAGCTCTTATAACTTGAAACTTTGTCCAATGCCCCAAATTTTGTATCAATGGTGTTATTTCACTAAGCAGGAAAACAAGTATGTTTAACTTAACAAAATTTGACAAAATATTGAAAAACAGTTCTGGGAGAAGATTTTCTAGAATTATCAAATGGCATAGATTTCAATAAGGAAAATCTACATTTTTCTCAAAACAGTATTTTTGTTTCGATGGTGGAAAATCAATGGTATCAAACAATCAGTGGCTTACTTGCTATTTCCCTAGACATAAAACTATACCACAGCAACAGTATAACCTGTCAAAAACACCTTGAAATGCTTATAACTTGAAACAAGTTAAACGATCCCCATTGTTTATTACACTGAATAGAAATTCATTGGTGAAGATACAGCCTTTTGTTTAAGGTACACAGGAGGGGATTCAGAACCACCTTAAGATTTTGGAAAAATTAACGTGGGACCTGATGCTAACAAAAAAAATGGGGCTCATTGAGCTCATTTTTGAGTTAAAAGCACACTTTGGAAGCCAGGCATTCCATGATAGTACTTATCATAACTTTTGTTAGCCACCTTAAGCAGGTTAATTTCTTGACAAAGATGTAACTTTTGCATCCTCTTCGCATTTGTTGCATCTCCACTTACAATAACTGTTTATTGCCCAGGCTGGTATTTTAACACATGTGGGATGATACCATTTTTTGCATTTTCCATTACTGCACTGAACATATTCTTCTTTGTTATATGGTAGTCTACACACGCAGTAAATAGCAACAGATGACTTGATGCTGCCCAAGTGACGTGGCACTCTCTTTTCAGTTTTAGGGAATGGTGACATGGCCCCATTTTCTAGGCAGTTGACATAATGCTGTCGCATAGATCCTTGGTTATACGTCTGATTTGTGGGATCTATACCATGGCACAAATCAGTTGCGAATGCCAGTGAAAACAGACCACAGTCACTACCTCCAACTTGTCGCTGGACTTTCTCATTGACAAAAGTGACTTTGTCTCCAGGATACATCAACATGCGACAAGCATGCTCTATTGCTGTTGAATTAGTATTCTGATAAAGGCTATCAAAAATCTTGACAGTGCCGGGACTGAATGTTGTTGAAATTGTACTTAGACACACCCAGTGGTTCCCAGTATTGATGATCTGAATGAACTCTGATGTTGCAGGGACAACAAGGGACCCTTTTATTGCTGGATCACATAGCCCGTCCACAAAGGCATAATCCCTCTTGAGGAGCATTTGCCCTGCATGGATCTCAGAATCAGAGAGCCAGGTGGTCTTCTGTAAAATTCTTGTCTTGTTTTCTATATACAGATTAAGTTTGTAATTTGGATCCTCAGGGTCACAATTTTCTATTGTCAACCATGATAAAGGATCGGGAGAATTTTCATCAATTACATGTATGATAGGTCCTGGAGTGGATTTGCTTGAAGGGACACTTGAGTTACCAAATTGACCATTGCTGACAACTGATGATGGACTGTTGCTGACTGCTGATGATGGACTGTTGCTGACAGCTGATGATGGACTGCTTCTGACTGTTGATGATGGACTGTTGCTAACAGCTGATGATGGACTATTGCTGACAGCTGATGATGGACTGTTGCTGACTGCTGATGATGGACTGTTGCTGACTGTTGATGATGGAATGTTGCTGACAGCTGATGATGGACTGTTGCTGACAGCTGATGATGGACTGTTGCTGACTGTTGATGATGGACTGTTACTGACAGCCGATGATGGACTGTTGCTGACTGCTGATAATGGACTGTTGCTGACTGCTGATGATGGACTGTTGCTGACAGCTGATGATGGACTGTTGCTGAGTGTTGATGATGGACTGTTGCTGACAGCTGATGATGGACTGTTGCTGACAGCTGATGATGGACTGTTGCTGACTGTTGATGATGGACTGTTACTGACAGCTGATGATGGACTGTTGCTGACTGCTGATGATGGACTGTTGCTGACTGCTGATGATGGACTGTTGCTGACAGCTGATGATGGACTGTTGCTGAGTGTTGATGATGGACTGTTGCTGACAGCTGATGATGGACTGTTGCTGACCATTGATGATGGAGTGTTGCTGACTGCTGATGAGAATGTTTCCCTTTGCAAAGGTTGGTCTTCTGAATTTGGGTGTTGAGTTTTAGTTGGAGGGGTATCATTTCTCTCCTGGGCAGTGGATGGATCATTGCTTGTTTTAGTTTCATTTTGGACAAGGTGGTTCTGTTCTTCTGTGCGTTGTTTCTTTGTTGGAGAAGGATATTTGGATTCTTTATGCAATTCTTTCTTTCTTTTGAGAGAACTTTTTGGTTTGGATGTATTGACTGACACTCCATCAACAGGGATTTGCACTTTATAGTGTTTTTGCATCATGGATGCAAATTCTCCAACTCTATTATGAAACCTTTTTTTCTTGGGGCGCACAGGTAGTGGCAGGTAATTTCCAAAAGATGATTTGAGTTGTTTCTTGCTAGAATGTTTGTTAATCAATGTTTGTACTTGTAACAAGTTTTCCTTTTCATCAGTTGTTTGAAAGGTTGTGAACTTAATTAGTAACATTTCAAGGGAACTGTTGAGTTCTTTGAGGGCACTTACATCTTCAATGTCGTATGTCAACGATGTTAGCCCTTTAAGCTTCTCCCTACATGTTACTGCCTCTTGCCTGATTTGACTTTCAATGCCTTTGACTTTCTGGTTTGGGACACCTGCTTTGCCGTCTTGCTGCTTACCTGGTACGTGTTGACCAATCTGAATGTTGTGATTTTCTTCACCGCTTTTATACTTAGTGAAATCAGCAAACACATGCTCCCTGTCTATTGAGAGGTGGGGGTTTTCACGATATTTTTCTGGCAATGAACCCCACTGCCATTTTGGGTAATGGTGGAAAATTGCAAAAAAATGCTTGCATAGGAGCCCAGTGTGGCAGAAATCAGGACAGCTACATCGTGGCATGGCATCCCCAGCACCAAAAGACAGGCTGTACCATGTGTTGCTTGACGGTGATCGCACTTGGAACTGACCATCTTCTGTACCATTACAAACCTCCTTGATATGCTGGGGTTCTACTTCAACAGCAGATATTATGCGCTGCCTGCAGTGGTTCACAAATGGTCTTGGTTTATTGTGCAAGTATTTTGGCACATCTGAGCTGTAGCGTCTGTATCCTTCACTGCACCTTGTGTTAAGCTCCACATACCTGGCAAACAAGCAGCTTCTTAATGAATTGTTAATTATAATGCAGTGATATTTGAGTTGCATAATATTATGTTGTAGAATCTTTGCATTAATCCATACTTTAAATTTAAGCATTTGAATTTTTGAATGTGGGATGTACTGTACCTTCTGTATTTGTCGGGTAGAAATTCCTCAATTAGTGTCGTAACCATTCCACTGAGGCTGTTGTTATTTCGATCCTTCAGGTACTGGTATTTCAAGGACTCATTCTGTCGTTCAATGCCATTGTTAGTGTTGATACTCAACATGAATCGGTCCTGTCTGAATGCCCACACCCATCGCTGTAATAAAAAGCAAATTACAGAGAATTTAAACTTTAAGTGAACTGGTCCTGCTGCATGCTAACAGCTCACTTCATCAATATTTATCATTTACACGAATATGTTAGACAGGCGTGTTATTTACCTACAGGTATGTCAGGCAAAGGAGGACATGGGCTTGCAGAGGCAAGCTTTCGTTCTTATACAGTTTGAACCCTACTAAGCAGCCACCCTTGGGGAAATGGATGGTGGCCGCTTAATAGAGGTAAAAAACAATAAAAAACCCTCATGGGAACTTTGATTACTGGGCAAGTAATAGGGGTTGGCCATTTAATAGATGACCGCTCAATAATAATAATGATGATAATAATAATTATAATATATTTTTTTAAATAATACAACTCTAATAATGATAATAATAATACATGTAATAGTAATAATAATAGTAATAATAATAATAATAATAATAATAATAATAATAAATTTATTTCAGTGTCAATGCATTTAGCTAGATAGGGGTTCAACTGTGTATATTGCATGCAATGTACTTCTAGACCCCTTTCAGTTGATTCCCAATTTGAAAGGCAAAACATTAAGATTGTTTTGCATTTGAAAGGTTTGTTTCTCTCAGGAGAGAGAACAACCATTGTTTTGTCCTCCAGATGGGGAATTATGGGAAGGAGTCTATTGCAGAGAAGTGTAAAACTGTGTGCTGTGTGCTTTATTTCAATTCTTACCTTAGACTCTACAAGCCATGTTTTTTCAAACCAATTCCTGGGCTTGGGATTAGCCAGCCAAAGTGTGCTCTCGTTAAGGGAAGACAGATTTTTTTCAAATGACTCTTTTGTTGGTGATTTTGCCACATTGCGAAGCAATGTTAGGACCTCTTCCCTGCTGTCAGTCAACCCATTTTCAGACTTTCGTAGCCATCTTTCCCAGCACTGTTCACGATGGAAGTCGCAAATATATGTAGTGGTATCTGTTAAACCAAATTAGAATGAGAATTTTTTTGTACATTCTATATTCAAATAGTGTGTTGTCATTTGAGAGAAGATAAAGTACTATGAAGGATATACTGAGACCTTGTATGGCATCAACCTAAGCTTGACTTTAAGGTTTCGTCCTCTAGGAAGTATCCAGATTTGTAACTGAATACCTACATAAAGTCATATTTAATTTGGCCTGGTTTTCCAGTCACTGTGGAGGATCAAGGTTAATTTACAATTTTGTAAAAATTGATACTAATTCTTTCAAAGTCTTATTTGCTTACTTTTACTTTAATGTACAAGGCTTTATTTACATTTAGTTTCACACTTTGAGAATATTGGCCCAATTTTGCATCACCCTTACCTGTGAATGTGTTCTCAATGGCATGGATCTCTTCATGACAAAAGTCAGTCATGAAAAATTGGGGCTTCCAGCTGGCATTCCAATCATGGAAGATTCCTAGTGCTTCCTGTATGGAGGCTGTTGTTTCCCGTTGAATTATGAAAGACCCCACAACTATGTAATTTACATTTGTCTTTACCACTAGGAAAAATAGAGGGAGCTCATATCTCATTGTCTTGTAGGTTGCATCAAGCAGGGTGATCTCATTTCCGTAACGGATCATGAGTTGCTTTTGCCAGGCTGTTTGATGAGCAAATAAAAGATCATCTCGCACACAATTTTGATCTGTTTATTCATCGTTCATGCTTTCAGAAGCTGTTGATGAGGATGATAGGGCACAGGGTCTAAAATAGAAAGAGTCTTGTGGGTTCTCCTGATACCAATTTTCAATAGCCCTTTTTCGAAATAAAACCGCAGTTTTGTATAATCACGGGCCCAAGCACGAAAGTGAGGCTAATGCGGGCAAGTCGAGGAATATTGTCGAGGAAGGCATCATCGAAGAACACAAACATCATAGCTGCCTTTTGAGGCTTTGGACGAAAAGGAATGACCTGGCATTTTTGCGCAGTGTACGGATGTAACAACGGTACTCGAGAGAAGGTTGCTTGTGTGAGAGGATGTAAGCAAAATGTTTCTGCTCGTATTTGTGGCCATCCTCCGAAGCGCCCTGATTTACTGAAAGTACAATTCCATCCATTTCCAGCGGAGAAGACTTTAAGAAAAGCCTGGTTTTTATTCTTGAAGAGAAAAGATTTGAAACTAAAGGACATATCGAGAAACTACCGTGTTTGTTCAATACATTTCAGTCTAGGCTTGGGATACTGCAAAGCTGACCCGATACCTTCGGTTTACAACTGTAAGAATTTGGATCGTTGCCAGGAGCATCCTTCCAAAAGAAAGGCCCCTCGAGACAGGGAGACTCAGTCGACCCCTTCCAAGCGTATGAAGAAATCTGTGCCTGAAGAGATTACGAAAACATCAACTGAGACATCAAAAGTCTCGGAAGAAGTGAGTGAGAATTGCGGTGGTGGTGGTGATGAATCCTTCATCTCTACAGTAATTCTAGCTGAACATAATTACTGTTCCTCGAACTGTTCAGTTGGTTCACAAACGTTCCTCACCTCTGAAGACCTTGACAAACTCACCGAAAGGACCAAGCAAAGCGAAGAGACACTTGAAAACAAGGAGAAATTGAGAAGAGAGTTATTTATGATGCAAGTCTTGACGGATGACAAGAGTGTCAGATTTTACACAGGATTACCCTCTCGCAGCTTACTGGTCGACTTATTTGCATTACTTGAACCTGTTGCTCAGTCCATGAGGTACTGGCATGGACCAAGTAGTTTCAGAAATGTAAGGGGTCTTTCATTTATTACGGTATAAGGGGTTGGAATAGTGACTTGGAATAGAGTGGAATAGTGGAATAGAGAGTTTCTTTGCACATATCCTTCCATTTTTATGTGTTGTTGTTTGACTGGTTGGTTATGAACTGAGTATAAAAATCATAGATGTTGCACACAGTAAATTCAAGGCTGTGCTCTAGCAGTGCCCAGGGGCCCCTGGTGACTTACTTTTGCCTTTCGGCGACAAGGAAATCTTAGTTTTTTCACACAATTATTATGCTGGGCGCCCTGGATTTCAAAGGTTCAGAGTTTTGGGCTCCCAAAAATTTTTCTTAGAGCACAGCCTTGAAATTATTCATTTATTTCATGATTGAGCTGAAATCATTTGTCTGTATTAAGAGGTAGCTGTGTTTCAGTTTCAGTTTATTTTTTTGCCACTTACTGTTATTTTAAATTACAAGATAAACATGTATTTAACTACAAGAGATAAATTAAATAATCGATAAGAGAAAAGCATTAGGCGAGGATGCCCATATGGAAACCATTAGGGCTTATTCGGGCTACAGGCACCTCAAGAAAATACAACTATAAAAAGATAATTTAGGTGTGTCTTAATTAATTTGTAAGCACATTTAGGTTAAAAAGCAAGAACACAAACAAACAAACAAAATGAACAAAATAAGGGGAAGTCAGTTCAGGAGGAAAATTTTTAATTTAGACTTAAATTGAGAAAAACTGTCAGCATTCTGAATTTCTGTATTGAAAGAATTAAACAATTTAGATCCTTGAAAGCATATTCCAAATTGTCCTACATTCGTTCTACAAGAAAATAAGTAAAAGGCATTGGAGTTTCTAGTATTATAATGATGAATTTGATTAGTCAGCAAAAACATTTCATTGAATGCATCAGAAAGGAGGCCTTTCTTAAAAGAAAACATAAACTTGCCAATTTGAGATCGATAAATATCACTGAGTTTCAGAATTTTCAGCTGCTTAAATATTGGTTCAGTATGAGCATCAAATGCGCTTCTTGATATGATTCTCAAAACCTTTTTCTGAAGTAAAAAAACATGGGTTGTGGTAAAGGGATCGAAAACTCAGTTTACCCTTTTAAATTTATTTATGCTTTTTTACAGATGTATTCTGTGATGTGATATTGAAATATCACTGATCCAGAGTCTACTGTTTTATAATGTTTTCAGGATACTGACAGGAAGCAGGCAGGCAGAAAAAGGAAACTAACATCATTTGAAGAATTTGTGCTTGTACTAGTGAAGCTTCGCTTAGGTCTAACAGAGCAACATTTAGCAGATAGTTTTGGTGTTACTTTTTCTACAGTTTCTAAGTTGTTTAAAACTTGGATCAATTTATTGTACTATGAACTGATCGGCTTAATAGCCTGGCCATCAAGGGAACTTGTTGAAATTCACAGGCCTCAGTGTTTTGCTCGGTATCCTAGAACCAGAGTGGTCATTGATTGTTCTGAGTTCCAGGTTGAAAAGCCTAAAACTCCAACTGCACAGCGAATCACATGGAGTGAATACAAACAAAGAAACACTGTCAAGTGCTTATTTGGAATTTCACCATCAGGTGCATTTACCTTTGTTTCAAATGTATGGTCAGGTAGTGTTTCAGACAGAGAAATAACACAGAAATGTGGGTTTTTGGATCTTCTTGAGCCTGGGGATGATGTTATGGCTGACAGAGGGTTTAAAGTGCGTGATTTGCTGCTTGTAAAAAAATGCACTTTAAACATACCACCCTCTACTACTGGTAAGCCATTATCCAGAAAGCAAGTGACAAAGACTAGAAGAATTGCCTCTGCCAGAATACACGTAGAGAGAGCTATAGAACGGATTAAGAACTTTAAAATACTACAAGGAGTCATTCCTTTGACACTGAAGCCAGTAATTGACCAGATTGTTGTTGTTTGTGCTGCTTTGTGTAACATGTATCCAAAGTTAGCTAAATAAGCCAAATGGATGAGTTTCATTAGAAGCAGGTTTGTAATTCTATTCTTTAAATTAGACATACCATCTTAAAGATTAGTCTGGACTCTTCTAACTCCTATTTTATGCAGTACTGTACATTTTGTGCTTGAGAGCATTAAGCAACACCTGAGAATTCTAATGCTACATATTAACGTAGAACAGTAAAGTACAGGCAACATTGTTAACAACTAATGCATAACCCGAGATCATTGACCTGGACCCTGCTCAGTGCTGTGGGCAGGGTACTACCCCAGGACTGGGGTGAGGTGGGGTGGTCCCTAGTTCTGATTTTATAAGGTTGGCAGGTATACAAGAGTTATTGATACCCCTGAACATACAGGTATCAACTAGTAATCCTCATTAAGTTAAATACAAGACATTTCTTTCACCAAATGTGGCACAACAAAAGCCAAATAAAAGTTCTTCAACTTTAAAGTCATTGTGTCAGAAAGCTTCGAGTCAAATTGAACCAAGACACTTTCAACCCCTAGATCAGTGTATAGAACCAAAACACCAGTTGGCAATTGAGTAGCAATCATTTCCATTTGCATTTGATAAAACCACTTTGTTTCCTTTCTAAGGACTAATTTTCCAGCATTGTCTATGTCAAAATAGCCTTTCATTGCTAGGGCTGCTTCCTTGGGCTTTTGATTTCTGTGTGCCCATAGACATTTCACTTCCACCACTTTGGCTGTATTGCAACAGCTGCATGTCATAATTCCGTCTGGACTTGCTCCTAAAAACACACAACTTTCGAAAATGTGTAGTCCAGTCTCCTTAACTACAAGACCTCTATGTAATTTTTTATTTTCCTTGATGAAAAGTCGAATGGCTTTGTGCTCATTATTCTTCCCATACTCTATTGGAGCAGGCATGTTCTCCCACTGAGAACTTTCTTTTCCCACTATAGTATCAAGTAAGTTTTTGGGATCTGTGCTTTCTCGTCGATGACACACTGTGTATGCAATAGACCCTGTAATTCTAGCCACCCTGTGTTTAAACCATATGGGGTTGTTGGACTGACCAATTGTAGACCTAGTTATTTCTTCCCGCTCCTCTTCCTTATATTGCATTGATGACAGCAAAGAAGCTAAGTCTTCAGGGCTATTAACAGCTCTGTCCTCAACTAATTCCTTTATTGTCAGAGATGTACAAGTGCTCACTGTAACTTCAGCCAACAAATTAGCATCATCCTCTGGTGGTATGGTGTCAAGGGAAACTGGCATGTTAACCCCTAGCACATCCAGGCCTACTGCATCTGGACAGTTTTTGTGAAGTATTTCATGCAACTGGATCTGTCGGAGCTGGGATGTGCCCTTTGCCCATTCTGGACGAGGGTCAAACATGGAATGGTCAATGGGAGGGTCAGTAGTACTAGCCTTTTTGTCTAGCCTCATTTTCTTAACTGGCACAGCACCTTGGGCCTTCTTAGCTGGCTGAGTCCACACACACTTCTGATCAGTGCAAGAAGGTTGTTGCCCCAGTTTCCTTGTCTGTAGTGTTCTATCTACCTCAAATAGTCCAGCAGCTACATGGCGACACCCTCCATCTGCCCTAACATTAATAAATGGTGCACTAGATTTAATTAAGGAACCGCATGAGTCAATTAAAACATTTTTTCATTGCTCCCAAACAATGGAATTTTTGTTATTACGGCTCTTCTATGCAAATAAAAACCATGTTATCTTTTACAATTTGGTTGCCAAATACTTACCCTCCATAGCAATGACAAAAGCCTGATATAATTTCGCCATTGTTCGTTATGATCGTCCAGCAATCATAACAGTCCTTGCCATTCCATGTTTTTTTCCTTTCAGTGGGTTGAACTTGAAATTTGAAATAGCTGCACTGATCAGTTTTTTGAAACAGTAGACTTCTGACATGTCCATCTATCATGAGTTTATAACCGTCAAGTCCTTTGTAGGACTTGAGATTTTCATGATCATAACCCGGTTTATGGACAAAATAATTGTAGATGTCGGCGTATGAGAGATCGGGCGAATCGTCCAAACATTTTGTCCATCCAGCCGACAGTTTCGTGATCAGAGGTATGTTGTGACCATCGAACCTGTGCTTCTCTAGGATAACGTCATCAACGTTCTCTTCGTCTCGGCTTGGCATTTCTAGCTTCAGTCTCCAAGTTTCGTATGAAAGTTGTACTAATTTTTCCTTCACGTATTGCTTCCCCTGAGAGCTACACGGTACACCGTGAGCTGATAAATACGATCGCAGGGCGTCTACCTTTAACTTTTTAAACCATTCTTTGCTAAGATCGTTTAAATTATCGATACATTCTGCCGAATCGGGGACACCAGGAGGTACAATCGCGGACATTTTTTTGCTGAATCCAAGCAACATTTGTAAAAACAAACAGCTAACAGCAACTTGGAATACAAGATTGCGCGTTGCCCGCATAAGCCTCGCATTCGTGCTTGGGCCCGTGATTATACAAAACTGCGGTTTTATTTCGAAAAAGGGCTATTTTCTTTTGAAGGTTTTCCTGATCAGATTTGGACAGGATTTTTTTTACTGATGCCTGATACATGTGGTTCCTGATGTCCACATCTGTTGGATAATAGCGCCTGTTTGTTGATGCTGGTGGAGATTGCCCTGGAAATAGTTCAGTTTTTACAAATTGTCTAAGATGCCTTTTCATTTCATCCACGGTTTTCACACCTTCACCAACAAGCTCTCCAATCTTGTCTACAAGCCTTTTGTCGATGGGCTGAAGAATACCACCAATCTGGTTGTGAAATGAAAATGGAATTACATTTTTACAGCCCTGCTGGTACAATGTACACTTAAATGTTATGAATGAAATGTCAGTTCTGTCAACAACAACATTAGAAAATAAATATTTGGATAGAATAGCAACAAATCAGTTGAAATAATAATTCCTAGTCAATTTTGTTTATTTTTTTATCAGCTTTTAATTTAGTCCTAGACACTACTTGGAACTTTTTTTCATGATCATTACTTCATTTACAGACCTAGGCTATGATTGTTAACACCCATACACCTGTTGTACTTTGTGACCTAGCCTTTGAGTGGAACGGCTGACTTGACTTTCTTTCACATGCCTTCTTGCCTTTTTATAGGAAAGTAGTGCCTGTCAGAAACTATAATTACCATAATGATTTATACATGAAAAACTAGAAGGTTTATATGAAAATGACTCAACTCTTGTCGCACCCATTCAAAGTGCAGTTCCCTTAAAGCCTTCAACTTACTCAAACAAGAAGAGCCAAAAACAAAAGTTAATATTATTGTTCTCAAGTTAAGGTAGTGTCCCAGTACTTTCCGTTAACATCAACAGACCTCTCCAGTGATGTGATCTTTGTGTTCATCCTCCTTTGGTAATTGGATATAAATTCTGCGTTCCACTTGGGGTTTTTGTCCGCTGGTTATATCAGTCTTCAGTTTTTTGGACATGTCCCTTCTTAGTCTTTCTGTGTCATCCCTGATCTAATAGAGTTAAAAGACAATAATAAGTAATGAAATGAAGGGATGTATTTTACTGAGCAGAAGTACATGTATAATGTCAATTGATATTATCACCATTGTGATTGTGGTTTTGTACCTTGTAATTGCAATACTTTATGACTTCTGATAAACGAATACTTGCAGGGCAGCCAAACTTCATTGTGTCTTGAGGTAGAAACCTCCTCCTTTTAAATGAGTGATCATCAACCTGTAGTTAGAAGATTAATATTATAGATTCCTTACAGTTTAGTGCTAAAAGCACAAAAAAGGCTGTGTCTATGAAATAAAAATGCAGATATTTTTTAGTCATAACCAACATACCTTCTCTTCAGAATGTCTTGCTTTAGATGACTTTTTCCTGTCTGGTCCATGTTGGCAATCGAATACCTTGGTGCCAATTATACTAAAGGGTACTCCATCAAATGGAATTTTGTCATCCTTGAAATAGACTTTTCTTTGCTTGGCAAAGGGATCTGTGTCATGAAAACAAGGAACATTTATATTTTGTTTATTAGGACTGTGCTCTAGCAGTGTTTAGAGGCCCCTGGTGACTTACTGTTGCCTTTTGGCAAGAAGGAAATCTTAGTTTTTGCCCAAAATTACTATGCTGGGCAGCCTGAATGTGAAAGGGTTAGTATTATGGGCTCCCCAATTTTTTTTAGAGCATAGAGCATAGCCTTGTTTATTATAATTTTGATTGTAATCTGGTATGCAACCCACATCACAGTCAAGCAAATTTATTACATGCACCCTTTGCAGATATTAGTCAATCCAATCATAGATTTGAAGATATTTCATGTCTTTGATTGATTAACTGTTCATGCTATGAATACCACCGAGTTTAGAATATGCACATTCTACTCCAGTATATTTCTTACGCCCCACCCCCCCCCCCCCCAAAAAAAAAATTTCTAAGATCACAGCCTTGTTTATTATAATCTTTTGATTGTAATCTGGTGTGCAAGCTACACCAGATTCTACTCCAGCATTCTTAACCCTACTATATATGTTACACTGCACTGCTAAAATCATAGCTTCTGATAACCAGTCAGATTCGAGAATTTTGCAGTGATGAACTTATTGTTTATGCACTTATCAACTGAAATCTCCACCCCTGGGACAGGGTGGGGATTGGACTTCATGTCAACTAAATGGTGATTAACCACCACCCTACTGAGGCACTTAAAATTGTAAAACCTCCACCTACAGTCCTGTAGGAGGAAAATAAAACATGGCAAATCTTGAGAAATCCCCCCCCCCCCCAAAGGGAAAAAATGCTGTCAAATTTGATCGAACACCCTTTGTTCCCCCACCTTGGCCAGGGATGAGGGTGGGGGGGGGGGGGGGGGGTCGGAATTTCAATTGATAAGTGCATTATTATTTTGTTGCTTCATAATTA
Source organism: Pachyseris speciosa (assembly GCA_016490735.1). Taxonomy (NCBI): domain Eukaryota; kingdom Metazoa; phylum Cnidaria; class Anthozoa; order Scleractinia; family Pachyseridae; genus Pachyseris; species Pachyseris speciosa. Next base: position 112,347 of record JAEMWC010000424.1, on the reverse strand, counting down.
TCTTACCTCCAGCACCAAACATTTTGTCTGATTTAAAACAAGAGAACTTTGTTGTTGTTTCCAGTTCATATTGTCTTATTACAGTCATCGCTTCCTCAACTGATCCAACATAGCCAACAAACTTGTTCGTTGATCCTCTTAACTTCGCCTGCCAAGTACATACAGTAGCACTGTCTTTCTCACTTTCTAAATATATGCCTTCAGCTGTGTCGCTTTCTTGGGCATTTGCCGGCAAAGCCATAGCAAACGACTTGTGCTGCGTACTATAAACTGAGTAGTCAACTTCCAGATCTCATGGACGCGGAAACTTTATTATCTTCCTTTCGAAAATGCCCGCCAAACAACAATGCTTAGCGGGAAAATCTTCGGAATTCCGAGACAGGTCTTCGGTACATTATCGTCAATTTTCGTGCACGTTCGCCTGTTATTGAACGTCAGTTTCATGGATGGAAAGATACGCTATCTGTCACGCCATCCATCAAACTGACGTTGTCCACAATGGTAAGCTTTAAGAGTACAAAATAGCTTTACCCTTCTCCAAATTACCCTAAGTTTTCAAAGGTTTATTGAAAAAAATCAGGACCTTGCTTTATGTGCACAGAAAAACACAATATGCTGCTGGTCACATACGCGGACCCACAACAGATCATGCGCCATATTTGTTTTTACGATGAGAAGCCGACGCGTAAACCGAAGATGTTCACGGGAGATCAGATGACGTCACGTCAGTTTGCCGAATGGGAACAAGTGACGACCTTTTTTAACGCCGTTGGGTTCAAAATATAATAAGTTACGTTTTCCACTAGGAAAGTATGGCTCAACTGCAATGCAAGCGAAAGATTGTTCGATTATTTTGAAGACTCGTGTTTCTTCTGAGGTAAGTTAATTTTTTTTGCATTTTCTTGTGTTTAAAAATTTTGGAACCGCCTCCTCTTTCACAACGGACGATCGAACACTCGATACTTTACGTGTATTCTACCTGAAATGGCGATCATTTGCAAGGGTAAAGAGTGTTTAAAGGAGCAGTGTCACCGGGATTTTTGCTGTTTTTGGTTCAATTCTGCCAAAATTACTGACTTTTACCTGTTATCCTGCAAAAAATGCTCCTACAGAATCAGCAAGATGAATTCCAATGAAATTTTAGCAGGGAGAGCTAACCATAATAATTTTTTTGGTGATTTTTCAATGTATAGCTTGAAATTTTGAAAAAACTTGCCAGTTTTTTCAAATTTCAATCCATTTCCATCCTCGTCACCTTAGATGGAATACAGGAGTTTACGGTGTCAATGCAGTACTACAGTCTTTGGCAACAAAACTAGACCATTATTTTAAGGTTTCCACCGATGCATTGGCAGTTTTAAACTTTTTAAATGACGGTACAAAAGCGTGACATTGCCCCTTTAAATTAGTCCGGATTCAAAGTGAAAAATTATTGAATTCAAAAGGGTTTCTATCAAGATCGACTATATCAATACATGAAGCTTTATTTTATTCACGAGTCCCACGAATTGGTGCAGACAATTGCAACACCCATACCGCTCGTTGTAAATATCAATAAATATAAAGCATCTGTCTCAAAATGATCAGCTTCAAACATGCTGCATTTTTATATATTTATTTATATTCAATTTCGAGGGCCGGGGTCACTGCAAAAGCCATATTGACTTCAAAGCATGTGTTTTCACTTGCATACACAAGGTAAATTAAGCTTCAATTAATAAACTTAATTGCCATATAAAGTGTGTATGTCTGCAGTGCACCAGTGGACATTTAGTGATAGACTGAAGAAATGGATTAAAATCGACAGAAGGGTTTCAGTACAGGCCAATTAACACACAACTGTCTCGTCTCCTTTCTTGATGAAATACCATAAAGTTTCTCAAGTAACCATCCCAAAAGTCTATAAAGTGTGATGATTGTGGATACTCATTAAATCAATGCAATTTATTTTGGCAGGTTGAATTAGATACAGCAGAAGGATTCTTGAAAGCAAATGGTTTGAGGACCTGACACCAGTCATGGTTGTTAAGAATAGGGTACAGTATCTTTTCTACTCAATATGTTACAGTTAGTGCCTTAGCAAGCAAATGCTTTTGCTGCTAAAAAAAAACCACAGTGTACATGTAAGTGAAAATTTTCAACACTAGTCCAGAAAGAAGCCCACTTCACTTCACTTCGCTTCACTTTCACTTCACTTTATTTCAATAATTTATGATATACAATTTAGAAAAATACACAACCTGCATGTAGCAGAGCTAATCGAGGCGGGTTGTGTAACTTACAATCAAATTTAGCAAAATGAATTCTTAGTAATAAAGGGGATTAGTTTCTAAAGAACCTGTGGTGCTGCGTCGGTGGGGGAGTGAAACACGAAAATTTGGTTTATCAACAGAGTTGATAATGTAAATTGACCACCATACAGGGATTCGATTAGCTGACGTTTTGAGCATTAGCCCTTCATAGTTAGCCCTTCGTCATTAGCGCTTTGTCGTGCTGAGTGATTATTCGCTCTGACGAAGGGCTAACTCTTGAAACGTCAGCTAATCGAATCCCTGTACTGTGGTCAATTTACATTATCAACTCTGTTGATAAACCAAATTCTTAGTAAGTCTAGCCTGCGTCGCAGACGTAACAAAACCCCGGTTAGTAACGTCTGCCAAGCAGCGCCAAATTCCTTGTTCTGTACCAGAATTTGAGTACGTGTTATGATTGGCTCGTTAACAAAAGCCTTTTGTTGAGTACACGTTATGATTGGCTCGTTAACAAAAGCCTTTTGTTGACGAGCCAATCATAACGCATACTCAAATTCTGGTACAGAACAAGGAATTTGGCGCTGCTTCCCAGAAGTTACTAACCGGGGTTTTGTTACGTCTGCGATGCAGGCTATAGTAAGTCTTTCATTCAATTCATAAACAAAAAAATAAATTTGGCTTAACTCTTGTGTTTAAAGAATTGAATCAACTACAGTGTAAAACACAATCAGGGTGAACAATCCAAGGAAAAGACAGTGTAAACACAAAAGAGCAGCTGTAATACTGAACTGAAGCTTATAGTTGTTATGCAAAATAATATTGTAGGGCCTATGGTTCCAAAAGATGTGGTTTTGTTGAAAAGGATCAATGTTTAAACACTGAAGTGCTATTTCTCTGAGTGTATTTTAAACCTTTCTTGCTTGAAAAAGGTATCCCTGTGTGATTTTGAGGAACCACTTGACTAAAATTAATGTGAAATAACTCTTCATGTTTTTTTGTTATGGATGGGAATAGTACAGATGTGGTATTTATGGGGATTTTTGATTTTTACAAAAAAATTCAAGTAAAAAGCAAATCTCATCCAAAGGTGCATTTCATCATGTGAATACACACAACATACTTATTTCCTGTTGGTATTGATGTACCTTGGCTATTGGTTTTGAGATCTTGTGCGAAAGCAATCTTGAACATGATTTTTTGTAAACATTCATGAAAATAATGCAATAATAAGATTGTCATTTTAATATAGGACTTTTTTGCCTTACATGTATAACAATTTAAATCTCCTACAGTAACATTTCATTCAAATTCACTTACAAGTACTCTCAGAAGCTGGATTTCTAAATAACGTGAATAAACTGTCCTCCTGCATGTCTGGCTGAACTGTGGTATACCTGCTTGCATCATAAGGTAATGCTGTTTTGGACAGATTCAGAATTGACTTGACTGGGTGAATTTGAAGCCGGTCATGATAAAACGCAGACTGCAGACCATGCAGACTGGGAAATTTTTTAATTGCTTGTTTTAAATCTGATTTACATTTGATTGAGGTGTTTATGCTTTTTTCTTACTCTTTTGGTGACATTGCAACAGCTTCCATTTTTTGACTGGCTTGCGGCATAATTTTAGCCTTTGAGAATGCACTGTAAATTTCTCACAGGACAAACTAGATCCGCACAGTCATGGCAAGGATTTCCATATCTTTTAAATGAAGAATATTGCTCAATCTAAACCTGTGTTTACTTACGGCTAGACGTGGTGGCGCCACTCAAAATTGTCATTACATTGCGTTATTTTTGTTATAAATAATTATTTCCAACACTGAAAACGGCTTCGTGAATGCAGCTTTATTTTTGTCAAAAGTTTCTGGGGGGCTCCAATCACTTTTTGTTGGAAAATCTCTTGGTTTGAAAGGCTGATATATTTTTTCCCACAGATTGCAAATCAAAGCCGTCTGACACGATCTGATGGATATGGTGAAGCGACGTGTGTGAAGGACAAGCGTCATAATTTCTTTTGCATTTCAATCGAATGTTACTTCTGCCATTTAAATAGCAGTTCAATCCTAGGTATTCGATAAAAGATTGCATCCGTTCAGCCTTTCAACTGATCTGTTTCGAATGGCTTGTCTAGCCGCTGTTTCTTATCCATTCACTTTCTGGCCATTCAGCTGTGCAAAAGCCGAATGGATACCGTGTGGGAAATGCTTGGTTTACGGTATCCCATAAAATAAATCACAAAGGGTTGAATTCACAGGTTCGCTACTGAACTTGGTTTAATTGTTTCACAGGTTCGACGACTAACAGGTTACAACACAACTCATCTCAATTCAAGCTGGCTCGATCAATAAAATACACAGCCATCAAATCACAAAAAGTCTTCGATTACACTTGACATTCAACTTGTCACCACAAAATCAGTCACTTAGAATTGATTGACTTGACAGCTCATTGTCACCCAATTGGTGAGCCCCAGTTTCTGACAACTGCAAATAATGTTTTCGCGTGAGAGGCCAAAAGTTAATCTCAGCTGTTTGTGTTTTATTTTCCTCAAAATTGTTGCTAGGTAACATAATAGCTCGAAATAACCTCATGAGGTGTCCATAAAATGGAAACTGTTCGAGTGTCGCCAAAAGAGTATGAAAAAAGTATAAACATCTCAATCAAATGTAAATCGGATTTTTTTGTAAAGCAATCAAAAAATTTCCCACTCTGCATGGTCTGCACAGTCTGCATGGTCTGCAGTCTGCGTTTTATCATGACCGATTTGAAGCCTTGTGTATTATGGTTTCCTTTTTTCTATTCCAAATTTGTTTTGTCTGTCCCCTGCTTCCCTCAAAAAAATGACTGTGATGAACTATTGTATATCTCTAAAATCCAGAAGTGTATGCTCAGATATACTACATATCAGTAATCATGACATGTTGTACTTCGAAACCATGAATCAGCATGAAATAACAGATATAGTGCAGTTGAAATTTTTTTTTTACCTAAGTGGACCCTACAGCTGTACTTTGCCACCCTGATTGTGTTTTAGCCCAATATACCTACTGGTAATTCTGGTCTGTGTAACTGACAGAATATGTTCCTTAACAAAATTTTGGTTATGTTTATATGAGAAGGCAGGCGGGCCAGCCCACCTTCTCATATAAACATAACGTTACCATAATTTTACATAAGTTGAAGGATTAAAGAGGACGCATCGATTCTCTGTGACTCTGAGTTTCGCGCCTAAGCGCTTGTCAGGCAGAACTTTCTGAACTTTGTGTCTGACGAGCGCTTAGGCGTGAAACTCAGAGTCACAGAGAATCGATGTGTCCTCTTTAATCCTTCAACTTATGTATACTTAACTCTGCTACCACAGCACTGAGCACTTTATGCCAAGGTAGACTCTACCTCCACATTTAACCATAATTTTATGAAAAAATACGGCATGAGCCGAGCCAGCTGAAAAATCTCATATAAACAGGCCCTAAATGGACACTCTAGAATCCCAAAGGGTGTCAGACTGCATAATACAGGTTTGACTGTATACGTGTAGTATAATGACTGTAATCAAGGGCTATAAAATAATGGCAAGCATTCTCTTGTCTAGAGAACATTATTGTACAGATTATTTCAGGACAGTTGTTTGTTTTAGTTTCAGGTAGTTGATGACCTAAAGCTCTCTTTGCGAACAATGTTGACATGGTAAACAACCTTGACCTACCATTGACTGCATAGCATCTTCAACAGCAATAAAGAAAATGGAACAAGGTACATATAGTTTGAACTATTAAGGTTATCCTTTAAACAAATAAATGATAATGACTCGGGCAATTGGTGGCAGAAATATGTGCTTCAATTTTTACCTTGTAAATTCACATGGTAATCTTCCCCTGTTGTGTATGGATATAGAGCCTTGACTATTTGACAGGTGTATGAAGCAACATTTGTTATCAAGGATAGCTTTTGTAGCTTGTTTGGCAAGTGTCTTTGTTCTGCACAAAGCTATAGTATCTCACTACAGTGTACATGAAGGCTGACAAAAACAATTCACTGTGCTTACATATGTACATAGCTTATAGTATGCTGGAGTTATTTGTGGAGCCCATTTAAAAAACAATGTCAGAAACCCACTAATATATACATGTATTAATTTCTAGAAATTAATACATAATTTCTAGAAATTAGTACAAGAAAATGTTTTCCACAGAATAATAAAAAATTGGACATTAAGGGGCATTAATAAACTTAAAAAAAAAAAACATTTCTGTGTTACTCTTACATTATGTTTGGGGCTGTTTTATGAAAGCCTTTATGGGGAGCACATATGGTTAAAAGTGCTATACTCGCATATGACCCCAGTGATATGTCATTGTTATGAATGGACAAATATCCAGACCCATGGGGATAGCCAAGCTTTTAGTCAGACATAGAAAAAGGGATGTCCAGGAAACATGTCTCCACATAAAAGTATTTGAATTTTAAGGGAATTTGGTCTCCAACTCCTTCTGGCTAAAACCTTAGGCTGGTTATCACTAGTGAGGGAATCTGAGTCGCAGTTGCCAGCAGAATCATAAGTAGAGTTATAAGGTGAGCAGAATCAGAGTTGGAAGAATCAGCATGTTTCCTTTTCCTTGATTCCTCTTACTATGGTATTTGTGCATAAACTACAATGGAGGACAGATGTCCTTGGGACAGTTCTAAGAATCCTTTCACAATTCATTGGTGCCCTTTACTCCCGGCATTATTATTATGACCATAGACCCACCCTAACCCCCCCCCTCCTACCACCACCTCCCCCAGGCAATGTTGACAAGCTCTCAGCGAACATTGACACTTCTTTGCTTGGTTAATGTCTTTCCTATGCTCCCAGTTCAACATTGTTTAGGGGGGGAGGGGGGAGGGGGGTAATTGGAGTGAATTTTGCTCGTATCACGTTGACTATCCCAACATGTTCAGCCTGCAATGTAGATTGTCAGAGCCATAAGCAGAAGTGTAAGAATGAACCTATCAAAGTGCTCCTTCTCACTCATTGTGATTGGTTTGTTCTTCCTGTCCTGCTTCCGTCTTTGAAAATCTAGTTTTCACTAGTAAGTGACATAATCACTGTAAGGCTTACAATGCTGACTCCAACTCAATTCTGTTGCTAGTGAAAACCAGCATGTAAAAATCTTAATATTTAAATGTTACATGAACATTTTACATGACCATCCCTTTCACTGTGGCAATCAGAGTTTCCAAAATGCAAATCATGGTACCTAATGTGCCCAGATTAAAAATCTTGCCTATAAGGGCACTCCTCAAATAATTCAGAAATTTTGGATGATGGGGATGAACGAAATCAATCTTCAAAGGTAAAACTGTACATTGGTGCAACTTGGTATGTGTGTAAGTTTATGATAACTTGTACTTGCTTAATCCTTCAAGATCCATATGGAAATGTAGAAGTGACAACTGCTAAAATAAAAAGAAATGCCTGTTCAGATCTAGTTACATGTTCCATCTGTATGAAATCGTCTGTAGCTGTCATCTTAATTTACATGTAAAGCTACTGTCAAGGTAGAAAAAGGTGTGTGTCAATAACAGTTACGCTGTAAGCCAGTCTGACCACTTAGAGAGTTGGGTGAACATTTCAATCTTGATCAGCGGTACATTGTCCATAGTACAGAATCAAATCTGTTTTGCCTCATGAATAATGTGAGAATCTGAACAATGTGGGACAAATTCTATGCTTGCACTGTGTATGAAATAGGCGAACTTCAGTGATCCCGACTGTTAAAATAATAAACTAGTGGTTAAAAATGGTACATGTAAATGACTTGGTGTGAAAGTTCTTTTTCAACTGCTTTGGCTGCATACATTTTAAGGATTACAGTCGAACCTCGATTACCTGGACCTCGATTATCCGGACTTAGCTGGTCCGATTTTTTTATGAATATCAATTAGCCATATTTAAGATCCACTGGAAACCTTTTACCCTTCTAATTAAGTATTGAAACTCTGGTTCAAACGGAATTTGTTTCGCTTCAAGTCACAAATCTATACGCGTTTTGAGCTTACGCGCACCGTATTACTGCAATGCATTTTGCTGAGCTTTGATTTTTAGTTTTGGTCATTAATATTCATATTTTTGATTATGCGGACTACTCAGCTCAGTACCCACGAGTCTAGATAATCGAGGTTTGACTGTACTCACTTACAAAAATAGGGACTTTAAGCAAATCGCTACGGCGACCTATGCTACGGCGGCCGGAAGTAAAAAAGCCCAGAAATGAAGCAGTGCGCATGCTTGGAAATGAGCTTTCGCCGTAGCGCTAAATCCTGCAACGTGAAGAACTGCCTTCTGGCGTAGTCGCTACTACGTGAGTATAAAAGTCGACTCTCCTCCTATTCTTTGCGGTCACTAGTTTTAAAAACTAACATAGATTGTTTTTCACTTCTTCAAGAAAGTATTTGAAGCTTCTGGTTTTCCAGTAAATACGTTTTCCCTGCGTTTTCTCGTAAGAGATTTCTATCGTCAGCAGACTGTGCCATGCATAAACATGGCCGCGGAAATACTGCCAGAAAAAACAAAGGCTAGACGAAAACCGTAAGTACGACTGTTAGCAATAAAGCTAATGAAATGTCACTGAAGGTTGTTTACGCAAGAATAAAATATCTAAAACGTTGAATTTGTTGATTTCTTGTTAAATTACGGCACATAAGAAGAAAAATCACTTTCAGCGAACTCCGATCTTCAATTGTAGTTTTCTGTTTTGTGTAGAAATCGCCCTCCGATGATGTTTTCTATTAATATTCTTCTTGGCAAACGAAAGATTGGAATTTAAGTACAGAAATTCTTGCACAAAGTCTCTCTCAAAAGAGGGAAATTGGTTTCTATTTTCAGTGGTTTTGGTTCGTTCTAGATAATCTCGTCCGCTGAGGCAAATTAAGTTTTACAGTATAAAGCAGTACTGAATTCTTCGTCTGAAGTGAAGCCCATATTTTTCTTTCATGTGACAGCTACGTTGTTTTATGTATTCGCTTCTCCAAAGGAGGTCATAACAGCGAAAGCAAGTGAGCCGTAGTCACTGCTTGCTTAAAGTTGAAATTTGGAGGGCTACGGTGACGTACTCTCCCTAGGACTCCGCATCCACGACCGCCGTAGTAGAGGTCGCCGTAGCGATTTGCTTAAAGTCCCTAATAATTTAACTAATGGTAAACACAAGCCTTAATTTAACTCTTTTCTTTGGGTTTAGGAATTATCTGAATATGAAACAAAAAGGTTGGAACATGTACAGACCAATGAATCGAAACTTCTGAATTCAAGATTTGTAAGTACAGCTGTACACTATACTGATATATTGGGGATATTTTGCAATACAGTATGTGGTCTGGTGCCTCTGAGGTCTTGATTTCTAAGTAAAGTCAAAGCTTTTGTAATGGGACACTATAAAGAAGCAGAAAACATGTCTAACTGGGGCTGGACACTTACATGTATGGGACTGATGTTCATAAGTGAACAGTTGCATTATCAGCCACAGGTGGCTGCTCCCAAGAGCTTGCATAGCTCATTCCAAAGACCACTGAAGAGACAAAACGCTGCTTTTTGAAATGATTGTGTTATGTCTTCATTATTTAAGTAGTGTCAATAATATTGCAAGTCTCACTGTTACTTTAACAGTAAGACGCAGTCCTCCTTTTTGCTTTGAGAACTTTATAATATCTGTGGTCCTCACTGGTCAATTCCTAGAATAAAACCTGTCCTCAGGGGGTTAGAATTTTGCAATTGACCTGTGAAATACAGCTTTAACATGGATGCTTATACAAAACCTGCATAAAACATAAATAACTTAAATACTTTTAGGTTCGTCCTGATGAGTAGTTTCATTGTTTTTGTTAGGTGCCAAGAGACCAAGCAGTCATTGTTGGATTGCATTACTTAAAGGCGAAAACAGTGGGTTCTGCGAATATGCAGAAACTAAAATCTACATGCATGCAGTTTTGCCTTTCCTCATCAAGGGATTCCAGAAAAGAAGATCTCCTGCAGTCTCTTGGGCAGGTGCTTGAAAACAAAATTGTTAAAAGAAAAACCGATTATGAAATGATAACACACGACAATTTGTGCATGTAACCACAACGGTTTAATTTGAGGTTTCAACAGCTTTTATTTTCCTTAGTTTGAAAAACGTTACAAAAATTTAAACCAAGGATAAAATGTGTTGTTCCGGAAAATATCGATAATCCCCCAAAAGAGGTTTCCTTGGTGCGGACCCTGATTCCCCAACAGCTCCAGAAGTCCCAGGTTAGCTTTGTGCCTTAAAAAATTTTGTCTTTAAGATTCCCTTCCTCTAGGAATCAGAATTTAATTTCAGACCCTTTTGGGTTGGATTGCATATTTCCTGGAAGCACAACACATCAAAAAGGAAAAATATATGGATGATTTGTTTGTCGTAAGCGACCATGTGCCGGCCCCAATAATTGGAATATTTATATCTTAAATAGAAGTTGATGCATACTTTTATATACCAGTTTGTATTTTACACAAATTTTAATTGATTAATAATCATATGAAACTTTGTTTCACTCTCATGTAAATCATTTGGAATTTTTATGGTAGAAGACAAGGCAATTATTATAATGTCACAATTTGTGCTGAACAGACTAGTTTATGAAGGCGAAGTAACACAAGTATTATGTTTATGCAGCAATGTTGTATTGCATGGTTAAAGCAAGCATTAAGGACATGTACTACCTCACCATCAGTTCTGTTGTGTTGCACAGAAACTGGTTGAACATGAATGTGGTTAGTAATGAAACATTGTGAAATGAAGAATGATCCTTGCATTTGTGTAGCAATTCCAATGAACGTTTGCTTGTGTCACATAGTTTTTTTTACAAAAATATTAAATTAGTTGTGAGGATGCAGAAGTTAAAAATATTTGATGAAACTGGACATTTATTTGTGACAAGAGTCAAACCTTTTTAATATTTGTCGGCGGAGAAATTGGAATTCAGCATTCCTAAAATCTGCATGCACTTTGTTCATATAGTATGGTAGAGTGAATGTAAGGAGTGGTCTCCTGTAAAACATTAACAGAATGAATATTGATGATTTAAGTTGTCACAGGCAGAAATTAATTTTCCAATGACAGACACAGAAATCTTAGAATCGTAAATGATTGAAAAGGGTGTTACATTATGATCAATGTAATTACAATAAAACAATTTATAAAGCAGCTTTTTAAAGGCTCTTTTACTCGATTTACGTGATTTTTGCAGGATTCCCTGATTCAATCTATATGATATTTACAGGGTCCCTCATTCCATTTACGTGATATTTACAGGTTACCTTATTCGATTTACGTGATATTTACAGGCCCCTTATTCAATTTACATGACTTTTACAGGCTCCTTTATTTGATTTACGTGATATTTACAGGTTACCTTATTTGATTTACATGATATTTACAGGCCCCCTTATCCACTTACATGTTATTTACAGGCCCCCTTATTCGATTTACATGATATTTACAGGCCCCCTTATTCGATTTACATGATATTTACAGGCCCCCTTATTCGATTTACATGATATTTACAGGCTCCTTTATTCGATTTACATGATATTTACAGGCTCCTTTAGTCGATTTACGTGATATTTACAGGCTCTCTTTTTTGCATTTACAATATATTTACAGGCTCCCTTATTCGATTTACGTGTTATTTACAGGCTCCTTTATTCGATTTATGTGATATTTACAGGCTCTCTTTTTGCATTTACATGATATTTAAAGGCTCCCTTATTCGATTTACATGTTATTTACAGGCTCCTTTATTCGATCTACATGATTTTTACAGGCTCCCTTATTCGATTTACGTGTTATTTACAGGCTCCTTTATTCGATTTACGTAATATTTACAGGCTCTCTTTTTGCATTTACATGATATTTAAAGGCTCTCTTATTCGATTTACATGTTATTTACAGGCTCCTTTATTCGATCTACATGATTTTTACAGGCTCCCTTATTCGATTTACATGTTAGTTACAGGCTCCTTTATTCGATTTACATGATATTTACAGGCTCCTTTATTCGATTTACATGATATTTACAGGCTCCTTTATTCGATTTACGTGATTTTTCCAGGCTCCCCTTTTCCATTTACATGATATTTACAGGCTCCTATATTCGATTTACATGATACTTACAGGCTCCTTTATTCGATTTACATGATATTTACAGGCTCCTTTATACGATTTACATGATATTTACAGGCTCCCTTTTGCCATTTACATGATATTTACAGACCCCTTATTCGATTTGCATGATATTTACAGGCTCCTTAATTCGATTTACATGATATTTACAGGTTCCCTTACTGGATTTACATGCTATTTACAGGATTCTTTATTTCATTTACATGCTATTTACATGGTCTTGTGTCCCTGGGCTGAGAAATTTACAGGATCTTTTCCATAATTTACATGTTTCACCTGAATTATTTACATGTTTTTTACAGGATTTGTCAGAACATGTAAATATTCATTTACAGTATCTTTCTGATCATTTACATGTTATTTACATGTTTTTTACATACTATGGAAATTTTCAATTTTTCCAGTGTTTTGTTGGAAAATGTTTTGGTTTCCAACGGATTTGGCTGCGACTAGCAGCTAAGAACAATAATATATAGATTTAGCCAGGCCTAAAACCGGAGCTCCACGATTATTACTTTTTTTTTACTGGTATTGAGCAACTTCGCATGGTTTTCCCTGCGCCAATATTTTATGTTTAGAGCAGTCAACAGGAATTGAGCGCGGTTCAAAAACCTCAAAAAATTAAAACATTGCAAGAAAACAATACACAACGTGTATGTTTGTTGATCAAACATATTCATCTAACATCATGTTTGACCGTTTAGCCACCTCTCACAACATTAAATGGCTTTCCATCCAACATCTTAAATGGCTTTTCATCCAACATTTCGCGTTACGAAAAAATGTTTGATAGCCACCTCAACCAACAAAACGTGCATAGCAGGTAAAAAGCAACCAAATGAACCATATAATGTCGAAATTTCAGCCATTACGCAAAAAACCGTTCTGCGGACTCACTCTGTCTAGTGTTTGGTCAAACATTGTTTGTGCGTTTAGCCACCCAACATTATGTTTGACTACTGACGATGCTGGATGAAAATGTGTGATCGTTTAATTTAGCTGGGGCTTTAATCCTTAATTTTACAAGGACTCATTGCGATTACGTGTTAATAAGATAAGGGCAAAAGTTTCTTAACGCTGTTGAGGCACCGAGGTGGAAAAGCAGTCAGCCATACGAAGTAAAAACACTCGTTTGCATAAAACAACGTGACAAAACAAACAAAAAATTCAACTATTTCTTTGCGTCCAAAACGAGTACAGATGATTGTTATTAATATCCAATCGAGAAAAAAATACAAGTTTCATTCCTGAACAAAAGTAACAACGATTAAACCAAATGTTAAGCTTTAATTAATTTAATTTACCGCACTGTCCTGTGTTGTAGAAGTTTATACCATTTGAAAATACGTAAGCTTCAAAAAAGTAAAACAAGCATCCGCATAAATAGCAAATGGTTTGTCCAAAGAAAGAGCTTCTTCCATAGAGTTTGAGTTACTCGTTCCTCCCATTAACGTCGGTGAACTGTTAAGTGACCTTTCTTGGTGAGATGCCAGATAGTAGTATACTATGTTGGTTTTAGGCCTTGTTACTGGGTTCCCCTTGAGTTCCATGTGGGTTCCCTCGCAAAAAGTGGGTTCCCTTTATTAATATGTATAACGGTCGAGTCAATGACGTCACCTATTGTGATAACCTAGGGAAGAAATGGGTTCCTCCATGCTAATGAAGTGTCTAGCTAGCTAGGTAAAAATGGGTTCCTCCATACTAATAAGCGTCGCTCTAGTACAATAAAAACAACAGACCTGCCCAAACTTGCCCGGGATCTTTTTAACCCTGATTGGTTCATGTAGAATGTAGTACGTGTTCAAAATAAAATCGAGTAGATTTTGAAAGCGCTATCGTTCTTGCAATCCCTTTGCTAAGGAAAAAAAGCTTAACTATCACCAATATTTTTTCAGACATTGCTCCAAACATGCAAGTCGAATCAAGCGCTAATGTTGTAACTTAGTTGAAAGCATTAAAATACAGGAACTTATTTGTTGTGTGGCAACAAAACTGATCCATCTATTGGAGAAACCGCTTGGTTCTGACTGTTCTTTGATTAAGCGGTAGTTCCGTTCACAGAACCAAAACACACACATGACAGACATTTTAACCGAAAACTGCGTTATCTTCTATCTCAATACTGAAAACCCCGATACTATCTGACCTCTCACCTTTGGCGATGAGAGATGTGTGAGAATTTTGAACGCTTGAATTCAAGTAGTGGTGCTGATGTTAAGTCGCTGCAAATAGCGATTGATAAGGTAATGAAGAAAAATTAACTACAAAACAATTGCAGGTTTTTCGCGTGGAAAACCTTTGTTAAAATAACGATGAAATGCTAGTAAATAAGGTGACTTACGATAAAAACAACAACAACGACAAAGACAAACGGACAAAAACCCACACATTAATTGCCCTATGATATGGTTGTGAACTGTGATAATGAATAACATTAACAGTAGTAATTAAGTTTGTACTGAATTCAGAAAACTGTTACCCTGCGAGCAGAGGTCCTTCCCGACTTATCTAGGAAGATCGAAGGACCTCTGCTCGCAGGGTAGAAAACTGTAGAAGACAGGAATAAATCATGGTTCATTTCCATTTCTCTCCAGGTAGCTTCAGATTTCAAGGGAGACTCTACTCATTTCTTTTTTGGTGTGCACCACGAAGGAAATCCTGGGCACTGGTGTCTTTTGGTAATTTACCGATTGATTGATTGTTTGTTTGTTTTTACACTCCTAACACCATGAGAATCATTAAAATATATAATAATAATAATAATAATAATAATAGTAATAAGGGGAAGGAGCAGGTTGTAGTTAATGCGCCTATCGTAATGATAGTTACTGAACTAATTCATGAATTAGAATTCACTGACGATTAAGAGCTAGAACCCTTATTGAGCGTAGATTGTTTTGCTGATTACTAAAGTAAGGTGTTTATAGCGGAGCTCCGGCGGCCCGAAGGGCCGCCAAGCGGAGCACCATACCTATAGAAACCCGTCAACTGCTTTTCTCATGGTAAAAATGGCTAGCGGTATTGCCCGTGGGCGCGTACGCACGACGACGGAGTTGCCCAATAATTAATAATATCCTAATAATAATCATAATAATCCAACATGGCGGCCATACTCCACCTGGCCCAGCTGGCCAGCTACTTTACAGCGTACGTCTTTGATACTGGACATCCATCTTATAGCCAATTGACACCTGTCAAAACAAGGTATCTGCTGACCAGTGTCACGTGACCATATCACGGGCTCAAGTTAAGACCTCATCGAGGTCAGCTTTTTTTTTTAAGTTGACCGCTGACCAGGTACTTGCTTTCGATTGGATCGCAGGCTCAAGCCAGGTGTGGGACACCCAAACCAAATCGAGGCTTTTAAATTTTTCGCGCGCTTTCTGCGGCTCGTAATTTCACATTCAGTTGGTTTCTTTATTTGGAGCAAAACAACTTCATCTTCTTCGATCGAAGTTTGTCTTTCGCATAAAAATCAAGAACTTGTCAAAAGATACTCCGGAAGGTGAATTTTCAAGTGATGAAAGGGAGGACGAAAGATTTTTCTCAGGAAAACTTGGATCGATTGTGCGGTTGAAAACAATATAATTCAACGCTTCAAGGGCTTTCACTTCACCGCGGCATCTTGCATCTCACCAAGAAAAGTCACTTAACAGTTCACCGGTATTAATGGGAGGAATAAGTAGCTCAAACTCTGTGGAAGAAGCTCTTTCTTTGGACAAACCGTTTGCTATTTTTGCGGATGCTTGTTTTTACTTTACTGAAGCTTACGTATTTTCAAGTGGTAGAAACCTCTACAACACAGCGCGGGACAGTGAGGTAAATTAAATAAATAGAAGCTTAACATCTGGTTTAATCGTTATTACTTCATTTCAGGAATGAAACTTGTCTTTTTCTCTCGAATGCATATAAATAACAATCATCTGTACTCGTTTTGGACGCAAAGAAGTAGTTGAATTGTTTGTTTGTTTTGTTACGTTGTTTTCTTTGCAAGCGAACGAGTGTTTTTACTCGGCTTGGCTGACTGTTTTTCGACCTTGGTACCTCAACAGCGTTAAGAAACTTTTGCCGTTATCTTAATAACACGTAATCACAATGAGTCCTCGTAAAATTAAGCATTAAAGGCGGAAACTCAAGCTCGAGTAAAAAAAAAGTCGATCAAATGCATGTGCATGTGCACGTCTCAAAATCTCGACATAAAGTTGTCAAAATGCTGTCAAAAATGTCACTCGTCATTTGAGAAACGTTTTAGAAATCTTCGTCGAAAGCGGCCTGTAAACAACAATATTCAGTTTCGCCATCTATAAACATGCCGTCTTAATTTGTTTGAACCTGTAAGAATCAGCGTTTGGATGTTAAAAACACCGAAATGGGTTGACTGGCTGGGCTAGCTTTGATAATTTTTATAGTGAACGGGTCTGCGAGAGAAATGCTGGTGTGGTTTGGCAAGCCCTTTCTTCGTTAACTTGATGACGCTTTGCCACTGAGAATCATTAATTAATGAAGGTTCTTCGGAAGACATAGGAAGTACCAGTAAAACTATCAAAGCTCTTTAGCTTTTTGTGTCAGCCAAGGAAGGATTTTGTGGGAAATGGCGCTATTATTCAGCTCTGCCGCGTTCCGAGTGATTGCTGCCTCAGTGATTCCTGTTGACTGCTCTAAACGATCAGGTGTGGACCTCTTTTTTGTCTTTTCTACGGACATTTATGCCAAAATTGCTAAGCAAGTTTTGTTACTTGTCTAATTTCTCCACCTTCTCCAAGAATCTTCGAAGAAATATTATTCGTATTGTGCTTTGTTTTCTTGTAATACTTAAGCTTATGTTTGTTGTTCTGTTGTTTTTGAACCGCGGTCAATTCCTGTTGACTGCTCTTAACGATCAGTTTTTACCCTTTATTGTCTTTTCTACGGGCATTTATGTCAAAATAAATAGATTAATCAATACAAGCTATTTTTATTACAAGCTAGTCTTGTTTAATTTCTCCACCTTCTCCTTCTCCGAGCAAAAACACTCGCATCGTACTTTGTTCGCTTGTAGTGAATTTTTCTATCCGCTTTGAATTCCATTACGCTTTCATCTGGATGTAGTTAGGAATCGCGAATGTCTGTCTTTTTTTGCAAACGTTTGCTATCGGAAACTCTTCGTTTTCCCTGCTGCTGCTCAATTGTTTTGGACACAAATTAAACTGGCCCAAATAAAGCCATGCGAAGTTGCTCGGTGAGAGCGTGCGGCTCCGATTCTAGGCTTGGCCTGGCTAAATATATATATACATATGGCCTTCAGCTTTTCTTTTTATAATCGCTACATACCAGACTGGAATGGTGTTCCATCGAACATCATGCATGCACCTTCTTTTAGCAGTTTTAAGTCCTATCTATTACATTATTTGTGTCAATTTTAAATCAGATGTAGCTTGTGAGTGACAAGTATGTAATTTAATTAGGTTAGCTTTGGATTGTATTTCAATTTTACTTCTTTATTTTTAGGGTCAATCTCAAAGCAGGGGTGACTTGTAAGAGACAAGTATTCGATTTAATTTGATTAGGTTAGCTTTGGGCCACGTTTCACCTCTTAGTTTTTAGAATGTGTAATACAGTAATAGCCCACGTATAAAACCTGAATTTTCCAATTTAGCCTTTATAGGTTCTTAGATAAATGGTACTTTAATTTAGGCTACCAAGGTTCTTAATATACTATATATATAATAAATATCATCTCATAATATAAATAAATATATAAATCGTTTATTTGTACCATAGAGAAATGCCTATAGGCAGTTCAGTGCAGGTACAGTATATGTCCTTAATAAAACATAACAAAGAAACTAATTCAGCAGTTTCTACCTTTACACTTTTACAGCAACCCCACTGATAAGAACCTAACTCAAAATTTTAGCCTTAATAGGTTCTTATGTGGAGGAGGCTTAAAATGAAAATTTTAGCCTAACAGGTTCTTAAAACCCAGGTTCTTATACGTGGGCTATTACTGTATTAGATAATATTCTTTGTATGGGAATTTACTTTCTCCCATTATTCTCCAGTCATGCAGTTTTTTTTTCTTTTGTATCAACTTAGATGTATTCGCATGAAAAGGGATTATTAAACTTAAAACTTAAAATTAAACTTAAAGTAAGCTCTTTCTCATCAATATACTTCCTTCTCCTGCATGCAGTCTTTCAATTAATTTTATTCATAGCTGGTCACACCAATCTTGTGGTATGTTTGGATGACATTTGGCATTAATGTTTAATGGGATTTTTGATGTTTGATGAAGTATGTTGTGCAATTTCAAATGTACATGGAGAAATGTGACACTAGTCCTTACCTTTCTTGCAAAATAGAAAATCAAAGTTAAGATGTCTAACACGAATTTCCAGCACTTTTGCTTTGGTAAATCATTACCTTAAGTCCTCATACTACATTGTTAATTACCTTAATAGTGATATCAACCAAATGCCCAATATTTTATTATCAAGTTGCTTAGTCTTGCACTTGGCTGGCCAGAGGAGCAGCTGGATTTCTTTTTGAAAACACTTTAGGTGCATTGACTGATGAGCTTAATGTCAGCAAGAAGGTTTTTGGGATAGTAAGGTCAAGAAGTAACTGATCAAAAGAAATATCTTGGTCTTAATGCATATCATCTAAATATTTTTATTGATTTCCATGTATCTTTCTTTCATAATTTTTTTGAGGCATACATATATCCAGAGGATACACAATTTCTGATTTCCAACTGTCTCATGGGAGGCTTTGGATAACTGAAATTGCATTCATTATGAAGTGATGATCTGAATCGCTATATATCTGATGTCGGATACTGATTCAAAATAGCATTCACCAGGCCATTCCACTAATTTCTAGTGGCATTAAACCATAACTGAGTAGCCTACAGCTGAACGGGGAAACAGACCTGCCCTTAGGTATTGCTCTAAGATGTTAAGAAATGTTTTGTTTTAAAAATTTATAGATGTAAACTAGCGTTGCAGGTTCTTTTTTACACAAAGTATTAAAGATTATTTAAAAAAAAACCTACCTCAATATTTTTATTTTGCTTTTTAACATCTCCCAACTCAATTTGCAAAGGAATTTTTATTACCTTACTCAGTAAAATGCTTGTTTTTAGGGGGGGGGGGGGGGGGGGGGTTCAAATCCGTAAAAGGGGGTTCATATCTGCTAGCAGTTCTGGACTAGGGGGTCCAAATCTGATCCACAAGCAGATCTGGACTGGAGGGTCCAAATCCACTGTGCCACTGGCTCAGATCACCTTTCCATACTATTTTTTACAGCATTGGGTCTGTAGCTTGAGTGAGGTCAGATGGGTGATATGACAAGCAGGCTATATGTAAATGCCAGTAGAAAAAGAATGCTTTTGGAGCTCCGCTTTTAGGCTTGGCTAAATATATATATTACGCTTATCTTCAGTATACCTGTCCGAGGGATCGCAGGATGGTCTACCTTGATCCAATACGAACTGGTTTGAAGGCGCAAGAAACGTGTGAGGTTGCAAGGTAAGCTACCTTCAATAGGAGATGCTGTAATCAACGAACATATGTATCGAAGCAAGTTGTCACAGAAACTTTGAAATCATTCTTCGCAGGTACTTTTTCCAACGAAAGCCAGTTGACAAACGCGAACAGAATAACTGGGCAGCATAGACATATGAAAGTCTAACCGTAAGCAGTATAGTTGCAAGGACAAATTGCGCAACCTCCAACCCTACACCCTTGAACCCACTGACATCTTTCTCCTGCCTCAATAGAAATTGCAAGGATTACCTACACAAAGAAATAGCTTCGATTGTCGAGTGTTTGTATGCATGGTAAGTTTTCTTCTACATTCTTTCTGACCGCAATCACTGAATTCTAAGGTGTGTTTCTGGTCACATGATGGGGTTAATCTATAATGGCACCTTGCAAAAACGCTACTAAAATGTTATTAATTACCTTCTATGTTTCGCAGTATGTTCTGTCCATCATCACTGGAGAGGGATTTTGTTTTTCCCAGGTAGGAGTTATAAGAAAATATCTTATAAATTGAAGCAGGCAAAGGAACCTAAGACTGCCAAACATCATGCCACTCTTGTTATCTATCACTCAACATGGTCGCCAGAAAAGAGGAAAAAGCTTCCTGTCGACTTTTTTTTTTTTAATTGTAAATTTTAGTCTTTCCCGAGAACATAACTGCGAAACCAACCACACTTCATATTCAATTGAGAAAAGCCCACTATATTTCAAAAGTCACCAAATTAAGATTGTTACGATGTCGAGATTTCTCCCTCGGTGAGAAACGAGAAAATACCAGTAGAATTCACTAGATATAGCAACGAAACAGTTACGACTCATTAAGTAATCTATATATAGCTATGAGAAACAGTCGTAAGTGATATTTCAGTATAATATGGTCCGGATTGTTGTTCCACAAATTGCTGAAAACATCTCTCTTTAAAACAGATGGATATCCCCGAGCTGAGGTTCCAAATGGCGTATGAAATATTGCAGCAGGAGCTCATGTAAGTACGTAACCAAAAGAGTCCTAAGTATATATAGAGGGTATTTAATAACATTATAATTTAAATTTAATACGGTAGGGTAGAGACGAAAAGAATGTTACAGTTCCATCATGTCCACGAGGAGAGAATGGTAGGTACAACACATCGTATGAATTATCTCTAATTTAAGGCCCTCATTGTAATATCATTCCTTTCTTTGCAGTGGAAATGCCATCTGGCGGAGAACAGAATATTCCTGAAGAGCAAGTCACCGATGTAGATCCACCATTGGAGAATACAACTCTACTATTTGCAGAGTTAGATAAACTCGAGAGAGAAATTGAAGAAGAAAAGAAAAACGTGAAGAAAAAGTTGTCAGACTACGAACAAAAGACGTATCGCTACACAATATCAACGGAAGATGCAAAGCGCAGCGTTGCAGGCATGAAGGAGTACCTGGCATTGCCAGCAAAAACGCCATTCTCTGAAGCAACGCCACAACCACATTTAGAGCGTCACCAGGCCTATCTCCTCTGTGGTGGATACATGAAGTCCTTTAAAGATCTTGAAACGGTGGTCTTTGGAACGACGTGTTTTCCCTTTCCCGTAATAGATGCAATGATTCAAGGAATTCACGGTCTTTTCAAGCGAAAGCCTGTGAAACGGGCACCAGGGGAAAAGATACAATTCCAGCCTCTATTACCAGCAAAACCGGTATACGATTACGACCTGCCTCAACACATTCCAGGGCCAGTATATCAGTCACGTGCTTTTACATGAAGCAATCACAAAACTCATTATGGACATGGAGTTTTGTGATTATAGGACAGCAACTGGAATCGGAATGGAGCTGAACACCCCTACCAGAACTCCATACGGCGAAGAATGGCAGAGGCTGCTTGCTGAAGTTCGCAGGAAAAAACAGCCAAACATCACTAGCAAAAGAAAGCAGAAACAGCCGAAAAAAGTACTAAAGAAACGTTAACAGTCGCCAACACAGTTCAGAATTTTAGTCACATTTTACCACAAGCAAAACAAATTTATGTACAACGGAAGTTGCTAAGAAATGCCATTATAAAAACCTACACATGAGCTAGGTACTTTTCCTTGTAACTAGGCGATAACTATAAAACCCTAGAAAAACATATGTGTTGACCATAAACGGTAAAACTAATACAAATAAAAGAACACCCTGTTAAGATCGTTATCGCAAATGATATGGTGGACAACGTTGGTCAACCTGAAAAGAGGCAGGATAAATATATGGGTGTATAGAATCAAAGGCAAGGGAAGATTTATAGCAAGTGCCACCAGTCAAGATCACATTATTAAAAACAATTATTCAATTTCAAAAGTGGCAATGCTAATAAATGTTGCAATGTATCACAAGAAAGCTAGTTTTGGAGAATACGCTATTGGTTGTGGTCATAGTTAACATGTTCCATGTTAGGGAGTAAACAATAAAGGGAAAACAAACAGACGCAGGCCTGTAAAATTTGGAGACGTATGGAATGATCATACATTCGTATGATATTTCATTTGTTGCGCTGGCGATACCACGCGCAAAGTTAGAAGTCCAAAATTTCGATTACGTGACATATACCGGCAACTTTCGTGACAATACGTGGTGTTCGACAGCCTATAATTGTTACAAAAGCTGAAAGGGACAGGGGTGAGATATGGTGAGATAGAATCACTGTTTTCAGTAGTCCAGTAAAATACGCTACTTGTCACGGTCATTTCATTGCAAACATAGTTATTCAACTTCAAATATTGCATTCACTCTTTTGTCGAGTGGCGTGACAAAACAGCCTAAAACGACTGTTTATATATGTGATGATTAGAGAGTCGACCATTTTAAAGGGAAAACAAACAGACGGAGGCCTGGGATATCGAGAGATGAAACGATCATTCGCTGTGATTTCAAATGATATGTCATTTGTTGCGCTGACGATACCACAAGCATAGCTTATTTAAGTCCCAAATTTTGATTACGTGACATATACTGCCAACTTTCGTCACTATACTCGGTGTTCGAGAGCCTATAATTATTACAAAAGCTAAAGAAGAGGGATGAGATATGAAGAGATAGAATCACTGTTCTCATTACTTAAGTAAAATACGCTATTTGTCGCGGTCATTTCGTTGCAAACATAGTTATTCAACTTCAAATGTTGCATTCTTTATAATTGTTGAGTTCCGTGACAGAACGGACCTGACACGAAAGTTAATATGTGCCATGTTGGGGAGTCCATAATTAATGGTAAACAACAAGAGACAGGACGGTAAATATCGAGAGATGGAATGATCATTAGCTGTACTTTCCTAAGGATATTTCATTTGTTGCGCTGGCGATGCCACAAGCAAAGTTATTTAAGTCAAAAATTTTGATTACGTGACATATACTGGCAACTTCAGTTCTTCACTATACGCGATGTTAGGGAGCCTATAATTATTAGAGAAACAAAAGAAGGAGGAGGAAGATATGAAGAGATGGAATCACTGTCCTCAGTAGTTTAGTAAAATACGCTATTTGTCGCGGTCAGTTTGTTACAAACATAGTTATTCAATTTCTAATTTTTCTTTTAATTGTGAGTTGCGTGACAAAAAGGCCTTGAACTGAAGTCACTGTGTGCCATGCTGGCGAGTCGACATTTAAGGGAAAACAAACAAAGGCAGGACTGAGCTATCAAGAGATGGAATGATCATCCGCTGTACTTTCAAAGGACATTTTATTTCTTGGGCGGATGATACCATAAGCAAAGTTATTGAAGAAAAATTTCCATTACGAGACTTCTAGCGGCAACACGCGTCACTATGGGCCAATAATTAAAGGAAAGGATGAAGAGACAGGAGTGAGAGATGGAGAGATGGAATAACTGTTATCATTAGTTTAATAATTTACGTCCGTATCTGCGGTCGTCTTAGTATAACCACACCTATTCAAATTGAAAAGTTGCTTTATTTTTCAATGGTGAGTTGCGTTACGAAACGTTTATATACGACAGTTAATATGTGCCATGTTAGGGATTCAACAATTAAGGGAAAATAAACAGAGACAGAGCTAAAATATCGAGAGATGGAATGATCATTCGCTGTACTTTCAGAGGATATTTCATTTGTTGCCTTAACGATGCCACAAGCAAAGTTATTTAAGTTGAAAATGTAGATTACGTGACATATACTGGCAACTTTTGTCACTTTACGCGATGTTCGAGAGCCTATGATTATTAGAAAAGCTAAGGAGACAGGGATGAGATATGGAGAGATGGAATCACTGTTCTCATTAGTTTAATAATTTATGTCAGTAGCTGCGGTCGTCTTAGTATAACCATAGTTATTCAAATTAAAAAAATGCTTTATTTTTTTATGGTGAGTTGCGTTACGAAACGTCCATGTACGACAGTGAGTATGTGCCATGTTGGGGATTCAACATTTAAGGGAAAACAAACAGAGACAGGACTGAAATATCGAGAGATGGAATGATCATTCGCTGTACTTTCAGAGGATATTTCATTTGTTGCGCTGACGATAGCACAAAAAAAGTTATTTAAGTTCAAAATGTCGATTTTGTGGCATATACTGGCAACGTTCGTTACCTTTCGCGATCTTAGAGAGCCTGTAATTATTAGAAAACCTAAGGAAACAGGGATGAGATATGGAGAGATGGAATCACTGTTCTCAGTAGTTTTGTGAAATACGCCATTTATTGCGGGCGTTTTAGTATAAACACAGTTATTCAAATTAAAAAGTTGCTATATTGTTTAATGGTGAGTTGCGTTACAAAACGTCCTTAAACGACAGTTAATATGTGCCATGTTGGGGATTCAACAATTAAGGGAAAACAAACAGAGACAGGGCTGAAATATCGAGAGATGGAATGATCATTCGATGTACTTTCAGAGGATATTTCATTTGTTGCGCTGACGATACCACAAGAAAAGTTATTTAAGTTCAAAATGTCGATTGTGTGGCATATACTGGCAACTTTCGTTACCTTTCGCGATGTTCGAGAGCCTGTAATTATTTAAAAAGCTAAGGAGACAGGGATGAGATATGGAGAGATGTAATCACTGTGATCAGCAGTGTTTTAGTATATGCCATTATTCATGGTTTAGATATCGCGAAAATAGTTATTCAATTTAAAAATTAGCTTTTACTGGTTGACAGCGGAAACGCTAATCAATATGCACGATATTTGCGCCTTTATTATTAGTGAAAAGACAAAGAGACGGGGCGTTTATATCGAGAGATGGCATAAATGTTAACGTAACTTTGACACGATTTATGATTTGTCGCGGTTATAACACTGCGAATAGAGTTATTCAAATACAAACCCTGGATTTCGTGACAAGACGCTGTTCCTGTGTTTTAAAAGGAGTGATGTTGGGTATCCATAAGTAAGAGGAACGGTAAGGAAGCCGGACTGAGTTACCGAGAGATGACTTGCCTGTTGTCGGCACTTAAACGTCATATGCCATTTGTCATGGTGGGGATTCCACAGACATAGTTATTCAAGGTCAAAAAGTGGATGACGTGACATAACGGAGAACACATTTCCAAATATTCACTGTGTTGGGAAACCTGAAATTATTAGTGAATGAAAAGAGACAGGACTGAGATATCGAGAGATGAACTAGCCGGTGTATAAGCATTAGGTTGAAAGCGAAACGATATTTCAGATACCAAAGGTCGGGGAGTTATTAAGTCAGGTATTTTGCATATTGATCGCCCTGTTTGAAAACTCACTAAGCCCAAGACAGTCTTTCTGACTACACGAAGTTTCGCTGCGCATTTTGCGTTTTGTAACGCGCTTGTGCGCAAATTACATTTTACATCATAGCAAACTATGAACCTTTGAATAACAGAAAGTTTTTCCGAAAAACCTTAAGGGAAACGAATTGGCAGCGTTCTTCTAAACGGCGAATTGGCAGCTGGTGAATTGGCAGTGAATTGGCAGCTGACTTCAGCCCGGTGAAGAGAACGCAGTTTTCGGTTAAAATGTCTGTCATGTGTGTGTTTTGGTTGTGTGAACGGAACTACCGCTTAATCAAAGAACAGTCAGAACCAAGCGGTTTCTCGAATAGATGGATCAGTTTTGTTGCCACACAACAAATAAGTTCCTGTATTTTAATGCTTTCAACTAAGTTACAACATTAGCGCTTGATGCGATTTGCATGTTTGGAGCAATGTCTGAAAAAATATTGGTGATAGTTAAGCTTTTTTTCCTTAGCAAAGCGATTGCAAGAACGATAGCGCTTTCAAAATCTACTCGATTTTATTTTGAACACGTAATACATTGTACATGAACCAATCAGGGTTTAAAAGATCCCGGGCAAGTTTGAGCAGGTCTGTTGTTTTTATTGTACTAGAGCGACGCTTATTAGTATGGAGGAACCCATTTTTACCTAGCTAGCTAGACACTTCATTAGCATGGAGGAACCCATTTCTTCCCTAGGTTATCACAATAGGTGACGTCAATGACTCGACCGTTATGCATATTAATAAAGGGAACCCACTTTTTGCGAGGGAACCCACATGGAACTCAAGGGGAACGCAGCAACAAGGTGTAAGAACAACATAGTATACTACTCAAGATGCCGCGGTAAAGTGAAACCGTTGATGTGTTGAATTATTTTGTTTTGAAGCACACAATCGATCCAAGTTTGAAGCTTTTACTGAGAAAAATCTTTCGCTCTTCCTTTTATAACTTGAAAATTCACCTTCTGGAGTATCTTTTGACAAATTCTTGATTTTTATGGCTTTTACACGAATTAAAAGACAAACTTCGATCGAAGAAGATGAAGTTGTTTTGATCAAAATAAAGAAACCAACTGAATGTGAAATTACGAGCCGCAGAAAGCGCGCGAAAAATTTCGCCTCGTTTTGGTTTGGGTGTTCCACACCTGGCTTGAGCCTGCGATCCAATCGAAAGCAAGTACCTGGTCAATGGTCAACTTCAAAAAATCAGCTGACTTCGATGAGGTCTTAACTTGAGCCCGAGATATGGACACGTGACACTGGTCAGCGGATACTTTGTTTTGACAGGTGTCAATTGGCTCTAGGATGGATGTCCAGTATCAAAGACGTAGGCCATAACCTAGCTGGTCAGGCTGGCCAGGTGGAGTATGGCCGCCAATTGGATTATTAAGATTATTATTAAGACATAATTAATTATTGTGCGACTTTGTCGTCGTCGTCGTCGTCGTCTACGTCGTCGTGGTGCGGTCGCGCCCACGAGCAATACCGCTAGCCATGATTAGCAAGAGAAAAGCATTTGACGTCTTTCTGTAGGTATGGTGATCCGCTACAAAGAAGCCTACAAATTTAAAAAAATTCAAAAAACAAAAACAAAAAAAACAACAACAAACAAACAAACTAACAAACGAGTCGATTTGTCGAGAAAACGGACCGAATTTATAACGTGGTCTGCCACAGCCATACCACGTAACTAGCAGCATTATCGTATCGTTGGCGGTCCTTTGCTGATTACTTTTCCTACATTTTGTCTATAATGTGCACAAGCAGAGGAGCCGACACAATAATTGTCTTTCAATGTTTTGCATATTTGTTTTGTGGCAATAGCTTTTAGAGTGGTAGACTTTCAACTAAGAGGAACGTTAAGCTTGAGGTCACGCGTCCTTCTGACCCGTTTCCATGTTCCATGTTTTGTTGACGCCATTCTTCCCACTTTCAAGGAGCATAAGGAATATTAGAAATATAATCCGGGTGTTACAGATCAGTTACTTTTCTTACGAGTGTATCTAGGATCTCTCAAAGTTTAATCGTCATTTCTCGCTGATTCAGAAGAAGCGTTAGCTGATTCAATAAAATAAGTGGCTTTGGCAAATACAACTTACTCCACGGTTCATAATTTCCTAACAGCCGAGTGAACGCCGTTCCCGCTGGCGCCCCGCGTCCCGCTCTCGCTCCTCGCACTCGCTCACGTGTATCCATGATAGTGGTCATCTGATCTTCTGCACAAGTCGTAACAAAACCTAGCTTTTCTTTGTAACTATTTGACATGTTTAATGAACCCTTCCCAAGAAAACCGGAAGAGAGGATTTGGGTTTGTTCCCTTCAATTAAATACACGTATATATCAAATTTCGTGCATGGGAATGAAAACATTCACAAATTAAAAAAAGATACAACAAGCCTTTATTTATGAATAAGCAATTTATTCAAATAACTCCATGTTTACTTATGGAAACCAAAAACTTGAGATGCAAGTTTACGAACGATTTATCCGTTTAACCTTATGGAATTCCCCTTTTTAAACTGCCGAGTTTTCCTTGCGGTTTCTTATTTCCATTTGTTAGACTCAAACGGGGTGTTTTTTAGAGAGTATAAAATTCACGCGGAAAGAACATTTCGGCCATTAAAAAAGTGACAAACCATTTCCTTCTAGGTCCCCTTAAGTCCTGTCAAATATAACTATTTGTTGGCAGATTTTGATTGGTCTTTCTTTCTGTTCAAGATCGAATATTTTCATCCATCATTTCACGTTAAGAATAAATGCTTGGAGGAGATTAGTTCTTTTGTTCTATTTTGGTCTTCTTTCTTCTTTACCACGTAAAACCGAATGCAATTGAAAGGTGATAAGATGTTCATTTATTCTTTACAATTTCTGATTTCTAGTAATATAGCCACTGCGCTAAGCCGTTGCTACAGCAACCAGCGCAAAGGTTAAGCAAGACGAATGATTCTTTCTCTTAAGCCCTGGCTAAACGATCAAACATTTTCACCGAACATTGTGTTGGAAGAACATGTTTGACCGTTTCCATTTCCAACCGACCGTGATTTTGCGCATAGCGGCGTTTGGCATTGCCTCTCCTATAAAGGCAAGTTAAGTCCGCTATTGTTATGATATGGTTCAGTTAAAAACAAACAAACAAAAAAACAATCAGAATCTGCCAACAACGCATATATTTGACAGGACTTAGGAGGACCTAGAAGGAAAAGCTTTGCCACTTTTTTTAATGGCCGAAATGTTCTTTGCGCGTAAATTTTATACTCTCTAAAAAACACCCCTTTCAAGTCTAACAAATGGAAATAAGAAACCACAATGAATACTCGACAGTTTACAAAGGGGAATTTCATAAGGTTAAACGGATAAATCGTTCGTAAACTTGCATCTCAAGTGTTTGGTTTCCATACGTGAACATGCCTGGGCTTATTTGAATAAATTGCTTATTTCATATATAGGTGTATTTAATCGAAGTCAACAAACCGGAATCCTGTCTTGCGGTTTAATTTCGCCTGATTGACAATAGGAGAGTTCTGTTTGAAAGTAATAAACTTTTGTCTTGGACTCTGTTTCTTGGGAAGGGTCCATAAAACATGTCAAATAATAAGAAAGGTAGGTTTTGTTACGACTCGTGCAGAAGATCAGATGGCCACTATCAGGAATACACGTGAGCGAGTGCGAGGAGCGATAGCGGGACGCGGGCGCCAACGGGAACGGCGCTCACTCGTAATTATCTCCCTTTTACTTCCCCTCTTAGCGCCTACCATGCAGGTTATTAGGAAAGTATGAACCGTGGAGTAAATTGTATTTGCCAGAGACACTTATTTCATTGAATCAACAACAAACGCTTCTTCTGGCGACAACAAACAAGCACGAAACACGGGAACGGGTCAGAAGGACACGTCAGCAAGCTTGACGTCCATCTTAATTTAAATTCTACCATTCTAAAAGCTATCTTCTACTATAAAACAAATATGCCAAAGATTGAAAGAAAACTATTGTGTTGGCGCCTCTATGGGTGCACATGATATACAAAAATATAGCGCTTGTTTTAAAAGGCCCTTAACCGAAGATGAGCTGTCGTTTTTTATAAAAAATAGAGGCAGTGTGACAATCTTTGAGTAAGAGACTAAAGAGAATCGCTCTTGAAAAAATCGTTGAGAATCTGAATTTACTGGCAAAACGTGGTAGACGTCGATTTATTGTGGATCAAACTGTATGGCGTCTGTCTACTAATTATTCACATTAAATTTTAATCTTCAACCCCCTTCAAATCCAATATTTTCCAGATTTCCATAATTTCCCACATTTCCTCCCCCAACTTTTACAGTCCTTCAAAACAATCCAGAAATTATCAAAAACTTAACAAACATAGACTGTGACAAGGACTGTGACCTGATGGAGCCATTTTTTGATTGAATAAAATCTGGGCGAGATTTTCAAGAAAAAGTGCTGGCCCCAGTTGTTCAAAGAGCGGATAGCTCTATTCACCGGATAAGTCGCTATCCACCGGATAAAATGTTTTGCAACTGATAAATTTTATCCCGTGGTAGCGACTTATCCCGTGGATAGAGTTATCCGCTCTTTGAACAGCCGGGGCCTGAAATACAGGAAAAACAAGGCATTTAACCAGGCTGCCCCCTCAAGCTCATTTATTGACTCGAATTATACATGTTTTTCAAAACGCTTGCCAACGCGCTTAGGAATATAAGGATCAGACAATTGAACAAGAACTTCCGTGAAAATTCGCAATCAAATGTATAATATACTTTACCGCAGATTCTCAGAAGTCCCCAAAATATTTTTTTGACTGAATTCTGCAGCTGCAGCTGTAATGGCAAAGAGTTCTTCGCTGTAACGAATCAACCTGATCTGTCCTCTGCTGTTAACCCTCTGTAATCCCCTTGTTAAACTAACGGGTAGTCCTTATGGCTTCTTCTTTAGATTCATTATACCTAATAGGCCCGTTTTCCTTTCCAGTTCGATAAATCAGCACCGTTCAGTAAATTCAAGCGCGAAAACCGAGGATACTTATTATTAGTGGCCAACTGATCTTCTGCACAAGTCGTAACAAAAGGTAGCTTTTCTTTCTAACTATTTAAAAATTTAAATAGGGTCCTGCCTAAGAAACAGTGTCAAAAACAAAAGTTTGTTATTTTACATAGAACTCTCCTTTTATCACTCAGACGAAATTAAACCTCAAGAAAGGATTTTAGTTTGAAGGTAAGACCTATTTAAAGGAACATTGAGAAAAAAGTGTGGCTAGTTAATGAGATTATTTCGATCTAAAACGCATCGCTTAGAAGTACCTTTTTCTCATATTTTACTCAATTAAAACATGGTTCGAACTTGAATATATCTAATAAAATCATGTGGAATACTGAGTTTTGTGCGGCTACGCGCTACGCCACAAAATGCAAAACAATTTTATTTCCCCTAATTTCCTTTATATTTCGCTGCCATGTTAAATCCGTATGTGCGTGCTCGCCGCATGCTTGCGGCAATTTTGGAAGCCATGTTGTATGGGATTTCTGGCTATGGTGGTTTCTTATTTACATTTGTTAGACTTAACTCTTTCCCCTCCGGCTTACCAAATGTCATTCCTGTGGGAACGATGGCTTTGAAAACCTGCAACTTTCCCAAATCCCGAACTATGGTTGAAATGAACCACTGTCGTTGCCAAAAGGTTACTTTTGTAGACTTCATCACTCTGGAAACTGACGTAAACTCCCAATTTTCATTTAATATGGCTGTTTATTCTCTTGCAAAACCAAAATCGCCCTCGGAAAATAGCAAAATTCACCCAACTTTGTATTGAAGTTTTGAAAACAAAATTTCGTATTGATGTTAAAAGTTTACAATGGCGGCAAACTTCGACTCCAGTTCTTGCAATTTGTTCGCCATTTTCCTGCTCACTTCTTTAGCGCCACCCCGATAACGCTATGTGATTTCACTTGCTCTCACTGGTCTGCCATGTTCGCATTTGTGACCCAAAGGAATTCTGGGATGTTCTTGGATGACGGGCACATGACAGTCCGCCAATTTCCATTTCAGATATTTTTTAGAGCCGTGTCGAGCCACCCGATCCTGCTGACAAAATATTGCACCGATTGCATTATTCACAAGTTAAAACTCACCAAAATTGCCATGCCAGGTCCCAGAATCCACTCACAGAAGGGCTAAAGACGTAACTTCACTCCGTGAATATTTCCATCACACGCTCGAATACGTTGAGCGGCCCAATTCGTGTGAAATTGCTTCTCACCTCTGTTTTCTTTCAAAGGATTGCCTCTACTCATCAACTCAGCTTTATGATTCCAGGCAGAGGGCTTCTGGAGTGGAAAATGGCTCAAATACGCAACGAATTGTAGCTGTAGTGTTCGTTTAGAAATAAACGACAGGTAGCGTGACGAGCGTGACATCAAAGACAGAGCCTTCAGTGTTGTGGACCAGCGAAATCTCCGTGGTAACCCCTTATATGGAGTAGCTAGGTCGATTTGACCTCTTACCATTCAGAAATTGCAAAAAAGGTGATCAAATCGCCTGGGGGAAATGAGTTAAAGGGACACTATCCTGATATTGCGCACGCGCGAACGACATCTCTTCTCTTTCGAAGAAACAAAACAAAACAAAAACAATAGAACTGTCACATTTGAGGCGCTAAATTATTCTTAATACGACCTAGCACTAAACAAACACTTTTTATTCTCAATGTCTACAAGGCTGTGCGACTCTGGTTACTAATTACATTGGTTAGTCCGCGGCTATTTATAACGTTTGTTTTTAGTACCTCACTTTTTACGCGTGATGCCAAAACTCACATGTATATCATTTACACTCCAAAATATTAACTTTTAAAACGCACTTATTATGGAAGGTCCCTACAGGGCGACACAATTTAAATAACACACACCTGGAATGCCGCCCCACCATTTCAATACCGATACCGAAAATCCAGTCATAAGAACATTAACTTGGGTGTAATTCTTGTTTCCCAACAACAGCTAAGCTTTCCAAAGACACCGAAATCATTTTTCAACGTCGACAAATACAAATCGAGTTTTAGCTTCTTGCGGAGCATAAAAACTGTGCCATTTCACAGCACTTGAGGTGAATTGCTCGTAAGAATTTGTAGTTGTTACATTTTATCTGTAGAAAAATTCAGTCAGATCTTCAAATAGTATATGTCTTGAGCTTTAAACCCGTGTACAAATAATGTTGGAAAATTAAATTAAACGCCGCCAAGAAAATGTTCAAACTGTGCATAATTTTCAAACGTGCCGCATAATTTTCAAACGTGCCGCACTAACGCGAAATAAATTGTGATCTTCATTAAACAGTCGTTCGGAAATTCAAACACTGCACTTTCGTAGCTTTGCAAAAAGACCAAAATCACTATAAAGCAGAAATACAACGCGATTTATGATATATTACAGATAGTCTGCTCGACTGTGAAGAGTTCAGATGTTAACCGCGTAAGCGTTACTGGTGTTTTGATTTCATGTTTGAGAAGATTAATGCAGATTTTCAAATAGAACATGTCTTAAGCTTCAAACTCCAGTAAAATAATGTTTGAAGATCGCATTTAACGTCAGGAAAATACTTTTGAAACGTGGAATAATTTGCAAAAGTCTCGCTTGGGGGTATTCGTCAACGGTTCACTGTTCGGATATATCTGAAATATATAAAATAGCTGAACTAGAGTCATGTAGCTTTCCAAAGATACCCAAATGATTCTATTAAGGCAAATGTATCTAGATTCACGCACATTTGTCTGTTTACATTTTGTCAGATGACCGGCGAAGATCTACCTTGCATGCTCTCCTTCGCATTTTCCAGCAACTGCAAATGACTGGCGAAGGCTGTATCGGTCGAATACAGACACCATCCCTTTAGCCGTTTCCTTGTCTCATGGATTGATTTATTGATATATATTCCGCTATGCTGCTGGCTCCATTTCTGCTTTTACCTTTCACGATTATCTGAGCTTTTGTGGAAGCTGGAGGGAGAAAGAGGCCTTCGACCGAAGCCGTAGAGTTTTCCTCCTCTCGGTCCTCCGGCCAAAGGCATTAAAATTGAACATGTCCAAAAAATCCTGATTGCACGAAAATTGCAACTCAGCAAGAACTACGTATCATTAATCTATAATTCTAAGCTCCTTGCATTTAGTTTTTAGTAATTTCCTAAATTTTTATTGTCTTGACGATCGTTATACCTTTCGGAGTTTTGACTGCTTGAAATTGAGGAAAAACTTTGCTAGAACTACCGGTTTTAAAAACTCATATTTGAACAGAATTGTGGATAGCTGGAACAGTCTACCGTACGAGGTTCGCCTTAGTCACAATGTACACTCATTTAAGCGTGGTGTTGCAGGGTTTCTGGGCCGGCCTGGTAATTTTTAGTCTGTCGATGGAACTGTCAAGTCTAGTCGATTTGCCACATTGCGCTTGATTGTTTTGCATTTTTAATAGTATTTAGAATATGATGTTTATATTACTTTAGTTTTTTTCATGTAAATAGTATTTATGGTGTTGCGCCTTGCACGGAGTCTCTGGCTCTTTTGTGCAACTCCAATGGCTCCTTTATTTACTTATTTATTTTTTCCCATTAGTAGTATAAGTTGCCATGAATTGAAATAAATAATTCTGAGAAGATTTAGGGTAGTATGGACCTCAACTGAGCACGATGGAAACGGATCTTTGAATGATTTTTTTTCTTCTGGCATCTTTTGAATTCGCGACATCCTGTTTGGTGCATGCACAGTAACCGGATTGTGTCCCTTTATGAGGGGTGTCTTTTTTAGAGAGTGTAAACATTTCGGCCACTGACAAAGTGACAAAGAATTTCCTTCTAGGTCCTCCTAAGTCCTATCAAATATAAGCGTTGTTGGTGGATTCTGATTAGTACTGAACACCGTCATAACAATAGGGGACCGTTAACTTGCCTTTCCAGGGAAGGCAATGGCCACTGGAGCCAAACGCCACCATGCGCAAACCAAGGACAAATCAGCCTCAAAATGTTCTTAAAATGTTCTTAAATTTTTATTTAGTAATACTATCCAAAACATGTTGCTCGTCAAAGTAGAATTATAACCATGTACAAACGAGAGAACGGTCTGGGGAAACTGAAACCGCAACACGGAATGCCCAGAGACAGAAGTAGAGTAAAACCCCGCAACTATAAAGAACCTAGATTTTTCCAAGTTAACCTAAACAGGTTTCTTATTTAAATTGTAGTTAGCACAAGTTTAGGCTATTTAGGTTCTTAAATAGGTTCTTATTTTCGGAAGAAAAAAAAAACACACAATATAGCTAAGAGTATTTAGTGGTTCAGCTTATTCCTCATATAAAATCTGCATACCAAATTAGAAGTTATGTAAAAATGACCATAAACAGAAGGACTAAAGCATATATTGTTGACTTACCGCGTCAAAGCTCTTATAAGCTCCCCCCCCCCCCCGCCCACATTTCTATTAACTTCCCCTCTCTCTCTTTAATAAGCCCCCTGTTTGGAAGTCGGTCTTTGTAATAAGCTTCCCCCTCCCATTTTGGCACATGTGATTTTGTAATTAGTCCCTAGCTCCTATTCCCTCTTACGAAATCCACTTCATTCGGCCCAGTTGGTTTGTTTCTAATACACTCAGCCGCGCATAGTATATTTTTTCAAAGCGAGTCCACAGAACGATTTTTGCGTATTGTCACTGAAATTTCGACATTATGTGGTTAATTTGGTTGCTGTTTACCGGCTGTACACGATTGTTTGTCGGGCTGGCTGAACGATCAAACATTTGTTCGTAGCGCGAAATGTTGGACGTATTTTTCTAGATCAAACATGGAAACGGCCATTTCAATACAAAGTTGAGAGAGACGGCGAAACGGTCAAACGTGTTTTTCCAACATCATATTGGATAAAAATGTTTGATCGTTAAGGGAAAGAATCATTCGTCTTGCTTAACCTTTGCGCTGGTTGCTGTAGCGACGGGTTAGCGCACTCAGTGGCGATACTTTTAAACGGATTTTTCTGTAAGTAGCAACCCGAAATTGTAACGAATAAATAATTATCTTATCATTTTTCAATTGCATTCGGTTTTACGTCGTGAAGCAGAAAGAAGGAGACAAAAAACAATAACAACATAGAACATAAGAACCAGTCTCTTTCAAGCATTTGTTTGAAATATTTGTTCTTAATGCGAAATCATGGATGAAAATGTTTGATAGACCAAACATGGAAAGTCATTTCAATGCAAAGTTGAGAGGCAGCTAAACCGTCAAACATGTTATTGCAACACAATGTTTGAAATTGTAACAAATAAATATTCATCTTTTAATTGTATTCGGTTTTACGTCGTAAAGAAAAAAGAAGAAGACCCTCGATTTATTGAAGATTTTTTCTATTGATATGACATTTTGAGTCTCCGCGAATAGCAAATAATGGGATGATTGACACCTATTTAAGTACCTGTTAAGGGTAGTGGTGTAGCTAGGTAGCCATCCATTAGTTTGTGCTTTTTCAGCTTCTTCAGTAAACGAGCATTCGAAAAGTTTTAACGTCCATTAACAATGACAAGATGTTTTTTTAACTAGCCTATCACGTTTTTCTTACTATCGCTATGCTAGACCTTCTTTTTCATTTTAGTATTTATCATTTTGAAAAGGGGCCGGGAAGAAAAGATGACACGGAAAGAAAACCGTAAAATTAGTTTTTCCCCAGGAGATTCGTAACAAAAATTCTAATTAATATATCAAATACGCGTTATGCAAAATCGCGCTCTACGTTATCAGTGATATTTTTATTGTATCCCCTTCATGATTATTACCGGAATAAATAAAAAGCATAAAAGAGAAAGTAAAATAAAGATAAGATACAATGTTACAGTAAGCATTAGCACGTGGACTATTAGTTTTCCCTGCAAACCGGACATGCGTTTTTTGTGGTAGGATTTAGACAAGCAGCAACGTATGGTGATATCGTTATTATGCGAGACGGCGATACTCAAGAACAGTTGTTATGGTATTTCTCGGCTTCTGAGCCCTTTAAAAGAAAACAAGACTGTTGAACCGCTCCGCGTAGAGAAAACTAGTCAGCAAGATGAGTGAATCCAACTTAATATCTTGCATGATACCTACAAGGCGGGGAAAGTCGCCGGTACGTGAATTTGTTCATGATGTGCTCATGACGTTACCACTTATTCTTAGTTATACAAGCCCCAATGACATGGCACAACGTTAAATATTAGAACTTCTGGAATCAATTTTCTCTTTAACTTGACATGCATGCGATGTTTTTGGAAAAATCTAGACATCCAAGGAAGGATGGCAATTTAATAATACCAACTAATGGTCCACCAAATTTTAATGAAAATATAACTTTGTTTTTTTGTTTGAGAACAGCGCATTTTAGCTGAGACATACCGGCTAGACGATTACGCGTGATTCTCGCATGTTGCGGCGAAATCTAATCTTGTCTTACGCTATGCTTTAACGCGTCATGCAGAAATGTTTTAACTTTAAACTAAACTCACGATCAGGCGTTTTCCATTTGAGGAACGATGTCTGGATGGAAACATTTGTCGGGGATAAATAGATTTTTTGAAGTGATAACCTATTTATGATGAGATGCGGCATTGGCCTAATTCACGAGTAACTAGTAACAGGGGAACAGCTGTGAACAAATGACTTAACAAATGTTGTTAAAAAGGTGCGCAACTTTATTCTCCCATTTAATACGCCCCATTGCATGTTTCAATCTCTATCTGATGGAGAATAAAGGACCAGATGTTTTCTGGGGTCGAGGCGATCGATTTTAAGTGTTTTGTTGACGCTTGCCCTTTCGGTAGATCTGCTCTTAAGAAGGTTGTTGTACTCGACATTTTATGTTTCAAACTAATATTATTTTGTTACTGCCCACTGTTGTGCCATGCCTTCACACGCTTTTCTTTATTCTCATTACAAATATTGAATATCAGAAACGAATTACATGACCGCTACTACTAGGTAACTGAGAACTGAATCATATCATTGTATTTCCACCTTGTCAGTTTCTGAAAAGATGCCATTTACCGCGTAAATTGGAACCCCGAAGCGCTTTACTAATTGCCACCTATTGCTTTGGAAACTGGAAATAAGACATTTTAGGCTTCCAACTGACCAATTGTGTTTGACTTCAAACAATGGTAAATCGCACGAAGTTAAGCAACCAATAGCCGTGTTACATGTCACCAATTCCCACACCCCTGTTAAGCTTAAGGTTTTGGGTCTTCAAGTTTGGGGCATTGCTTGCTAAGAGATTGCTGATTCAACTTGATTTCAGGTACGATGTGAGCTATACTTAGATCGTGAGCTGAACATGGGATGACTTTTATGTCTTTTTCTCACAGAGTTTGATTCTTTTTTTTATACCAAAGTATAGTCAACGGTGATAATACTGCTCATCCGTATATCCTTGCTATCCGGGTAAGTACCATGTAATTACGCCACGACATCAGTGTCAATGTAGTTTCGAGTTATTGCTACTTTGAAGTGTCCTTTTGGGAGTTATATCCTGTGTGAGTGTTGATTGTTATAAAATTGGATAAAATTAGATCGAAGTTGATAAATTAGAGAAGAAAAAACACAATAATTTCGCCAGCTGTGGTAAATCACACCAAATCGCATAGCACTCGGTTTCAATACAATTAAAGTACTATTAATTAGGGGAGAAATTTCCATCGCGGATCAGCTGATACTTGTTCTGTGGAACGCGTGGATTCTCGCTCCACCCTCGAGTGTTCTCGTCCTGCACACTACTTCGCGTGTCGCGTATCTTCACTCGAGTGCCACATGTTCTTTCACTCGATCTAGCGCTCTACTATCGTTCACTCGTGTGCTTGAATTCACGGAATTTCGTAATCACTCGATCTAAGTAGACAAACTGAAATCCCGGTATTCGCCCACCTGACAGCAAGATCAAATTTCCAATGTTTTTAATTTTTTTTACTTTCATTTTTTTGGGGGGAGGGGTGGGGAGGGGGCAGTTTTGGTTGTATTTCGTAATCACTCTATCTAAGTAGACAAACTGAAATCCTGGTATTCGCCCATCTGACAGCAAGATCAAATTTCGCTGGCAATGTTTTTAATGTTTTTTTACTTTCATTTTTTTTGGGGGGGGAGGGGTGGGGGAGGGGGTAGTTTTGGTTGTCAACAAGTGTATTTTACCTGAAAATTAGGAAGTTTATAAGTTGTTTGTTTGCATAGTACCCATGAAGAGTTCAGGTAATTTTTTCCAAACTCTGACACACCTAAGCTATCACTTAACTTTAAAGACCCCATAGTAAGCTGCACAGTCAAGATTTTGGCCAATTCTTGCCTATCCACCACCACAAACCTCTAGCTACTCTAACCACTCTACTCTGGGCTTCTTAATCTAAATTTCGTTGTGTTGTTTAATTCATAATCTGGTCTATTAAAGTCGAGAATTTTCGTTAGTTGTGTAAAATGATTTGTATGTCTTCACTTGAGTGCAATCAATAGCGGTTAAACTTTTAAAAACGCCAACCTAAGGTAGCTCTTACTAGTCTCCAGCATTTTTAATCTTTATACGTTAGTACCTCTAAAGTGGTATCAAAGAAATGCCCATTTATTGGTGAACAAGTTATGAAACTTTTTTGGCATGACAGGTTACCATAGCAATGCCTTAACCTGTTAAAACGCCCCTTATTTTAGATTTAAGCAAAAATAAGTAAAAACCGGCACGGTGAACCTCATTTTTTATTGTTGAAAAGTAATAAGCGTGCTGAGAGCCAACTTTTGGCAAAGTTTGAAAAAATTGTAGGAACGGATTCAGAGCCACCTTATATTTTCGAAAGGTTTAGGTGGCTTTGAATCCGCTCATACAAATTTTGTTTTAACTTTCCTAGAAGTTTTTTTTTATTATGCTAATTATTTCCCGAAAATAAAAAGTGGGGGTCACAGAGCTCGTTTTTCGAACAAAGGAGCAGAGTCGACGTTCATGGGAATAATTTGCATTTTATTTTGTTAAAAACAAAGGAATGCAAATTTCCCAGAACCTCGACTTTGTTGTCTTGTTCCCCAACAATTCGAAACTAGCCTCTTCTTTGCATCTAGAAAGTTCACAGGAACACACGGGTTCACCTCGTTCGTTTCATGGTGTAGGGCTGTACTATAGCTATAACTATTTACTTAATTGATCGCAAGAGTATCACAATATTTTACCGGGATATTTTTATAGAGCAGTGCGCATTAAATATGTAAAGAGGCTGAAAAATTTAACCGCGCATTGCGAGTACGCCAAGCTGAGAAATACCGTTATAAGAGCCATGCTGTTTATCGGTTAAAAGGACGACGATTAGATTGCTAAGAGAAAAGAAGCTTCATTTACGGATAGCAACTAAGATCTTGAGGTCCGATATCTAGCGAGGCCACCCATACAGCAAATAAAGAAAATTTAACCCCTCGAGAAAGTAGAGTAACCCGATGAAGTTGCAAAAACTACAACAAAGAAAAGAACAAAGAAGAAAGGAAGGTGTTTTATGAAGAATAAATGAATCAAGCTGATTAGACCCGTATTAAGAGACAAATTGATAGCTTCACCTTGCCCTACTCTGACTAAGTTTATGTAATCGAGTTTGCAGCTGGGTACGCAAGATGGAAGAAAATGTCCTTTCAACGCTTTTAAGGGCAAGAGAACATATTGATTCTAGAGCAGGCCATCCTCCAAGTTCTGTCGCAAGCCTTTCTCTTGGCAAATAGTATCAATTCGGCTTCGAAATCCCCACTGACCCTCTTTCTGGTTGGTTTACAAATACAAAATTTATATACCCAACAAAAAAAATTATGATTTCCAACTCAATCAATTTTCCATTGTAATCTAACACTTTCAAAGAAGAAAACTTTTCCTTCAATTTAACACTTTGTGCATATGCGGTGTTCCCAAGGTAAAGTGAAGGAGAGGTATTGAGCGCGAAATAAGCACACCTTGGTAATTAATTAAGAATAAGAATCCATCAATAAATAGAATCCAACATTAGAATCCATGATTATTGCCAATAACTATGCTCACAGTGTAGGTGGCTCCTCCTAAAATGTTCTGCAATTGGTATAGTATTCGACGGAGCCGAAACCACCAATTGTGGAATTGCACACATTTTAGGTATCGCACTGATGAACAGATATTTGTAGAAGCAACATTTGTTTGCGGTCTGTCACCTTTGAATCACTACTGGACCAATTATTATCTTCTCCTGTGCCATCTATGAACCAGTTCAAACAACTTCCATGGTAAATAAGCAGCTAAATGGAATAAAAGAACTCGCCCATAAGAGTGTTGTGACTATACATATCTATCTTAACACCCTCTCCACCCTGCGCTGTTTTTGAAGAAGCTTACGTTAACAATCATCATATAGATCTGAACCAGAGATCTCCTAAAATAGTCAAATTTGAAGTAAACTACGGCCTTGTTTGATTGCTTGTTTGTTTGCTTTTGTTATAGAATACGAGATGGATGCCAAGAACGTGGCTTGTTTTCTACTCGTGATATTCACGTTTGCGGTGGAAGCTAAGAAGTTGCCTGCTGGAGATTCGAAAGGTATTTTTATTTTACAAACTTCAGCATCTGCTACAGTGGTCAGAATTTTGAAAAATAACACGAGGTCGTGATCCAATTTCCGCATACCGAATCCCTTTTTATAGAAAAGTACAATACAACCTCACTCGAAAAAAATAAAAAACCTAATACTACTTCCAATATAAGCTCTGAGCTTAGTATTAGCTTAAAAAACTTTTTTGACGACTTATTCTAGAGACCCACTTATTTTTAATTCGTGGAGGGTCATTACTGGGGAAAGTTTGCGTTTTACATTGGGTTGGACCCGGATAATAACAACAGCTTTTCCTGCTGCTGCTGCTGCTTCCGTCCTATAGTTCCTCAGCCAGAAGTCGTTGGGCACCGGCAGTCATAACCTGTCTACTCCACTCATCCCTAGCTGTTCTCTGATGGTCTTTAGAAGTTGGAAAAATCCCAAATTGCCTGTCCATCCACTAATGTTAAACAGCTAAACGGCTTTAAATACGAGAGTAGTCTAAAATAGCTTAGGATAGATGAGAGTTGGGTAACAGTTTACTTGACTACCAGATCAAAAATGGTAAATCCCCTCTATTACCCTGAATATATCAGTCACTTGGTGTAGTTGATGTAGCTAGCTGTAGTCAGCATTACTAATTTATCTGTTTATTTGTGTTAGTTATGCAGTTTTGCAGTTCTGTAGTTTTGCGTAGTTCTGCAGTTCTGAAGTTCTGAAGTTCTGAAGTTCTGAAGTTCTGAAGTTCTGAAGTTCTGAAGTTCTGAAGTTCTGAAGTTCTGATGTTCTTACGC
This sequence comes from Pachyseris speciosa, assembly GCA_016490735.1. Taxonomy (NCBI): domain Eukaryota; kingdom Metazoa; phylum Cnidaria; class Anthozoa; order Scleractinia; family Pachyseridae; genus Pachyseris; species Pachyseris speciosa. The sequence continues at coordinate 70,307 of JAEMWC010000424.1, read as the reverse complement.
TCTGCATTTCTGCATTTCTGCAGTACTGCAGTTCTGCATTTCTGCAGTCCTGCAGTTCTGCAGTTCTGCATATCTGCAGTTCTGAAGTTCTGTAGTTGTGCAACTCTGCAGTTCTGAAGTTCCGAAAGCGATTCGGTTACAAATGAAACCACGCGCGTGTAAACGATACCTCTGAATTGCATCTTGTTGAGTTAAGCTACTTGCACTGATTAGGCTCAAAGAATGCGTCCTTTTTACTCCTGTTGTTGTGATGTAAGTCGTAGTCGATCTACAGACGACCCGCTAACTCTAGAACCAGTATGCAACAGGTCCCGTAATGCAGTTTACGCCTTAAGTGTACACATATTTACATTTAGTATAAATCTAATTGCGCTCTATCACGAATATAATTCTCTGATTGGCTACGCCACTCGCTATCTATTCCGTGATAGATAGTGAGTAGTGGTTGTCAACAAAATGGCGGCCACTTCGTCTCGTTTTCCAGGTGTCTGCAAGGATGATTTAAACTTCTACTAAATAACAATTAGATCATTCGCTCTCGATTTCTATGCGTGATAGCTGATTCGGGCTGCGCCCTCATCAGCTATTATCACGCGATAGAAATCTCGAGCTCATAATCCGATTGTTAAATATAAACAGATGCAAAATTCTAACTGAGGGGATGCTAGATGGGATGCTCGTCCTTCGCTGGGTTTCCCCTAGCATTTTCAGGTCTCCCTACAGGTCACTGGTTGCTACCTCTGCACTGTTTTGTTTCTTGTTTTTTTCGGTGGAATGTGTTAAGATAACTCCGCTTACAAAATTTTAGAGTATGTCTAGCATGGTCATGAACATAATATCTTCATTGCTTTCTTTGCAGTTCCTTTGGATCATTCAGCTGCAATCTTTCCTGAAGAGGAAACCGTAAATGACCCAAATGATGAGGCTTGCAAGGTGAACTGCACGACCCTGCGGAACCAGATGATGGAACGAATAGCTGATGTTATAGACGATGTACTCTCTAAGAATTTGCAATGCAAAGGTAATGGGAAAAAACTTTTATAAGGCCGAGTATAATATGGCAGTTGTACATCGGGATTAAGTCGATGTGAAAAAGGTGATCTGAATAGACTCTATTGATATTTATTTTCCTAAGCCAAAAAAGCCGGATAGGATACTGAAATTTGTCTTACACGAGAACACAGCTGAACATTGATCATTCATGGAATGCGCGTCTCTTTAATTACTGATACTGTAAGCCAAATGCGTGAAGTTTAAGTACATTTTTCTGCTCTGGTCGCTTAAGTTGCAAAACATAATTGTTACTCCATTTGAGGATGATTTATGTTACTCTGTGATACTCTGTCGAAGCTTATATAAACTGTTTTTTCAAAAACAAAATGACCTCGGCAACTAAATCCAGTTACACACGAGCAAGTTTTCCTTGAAAAGTTGACAAGTTGTTATTTGCTGGTGAGTACAGAAAAACTTGTCAAGTTTTTCCTTGACAAGAGCACTTGTCCAAAAGATAGCTTGGTAGCTTTCGAAAAAGTGCACTTGTGAACGAAAAACTTGACACATACATTGCAGAACTTGCTCGTCTTTATGGGTCGACAAGGAAAACTAGTCAAGAAAATTGTCGTCCGCTGTGTAATTGAATTGCTGGCTACAGTGAAAACTCGTTCATTCGTTCACACCAGCAAATTAAACTTGTCAAGGCAAAACTTGTCAAAGAAAACTTGTCGTTCACAAACATGAGCAAATGAAAATTGTCAATGACACTTGTCCATAGAATACTTGCTCGCGTGTAACCGGCTTCATGGCATCAACGTACTGAGTGAGGGAATATTGCCGGACCGGTATTAGAATAGTATTTTCGAGGGTTTGTACCTTTAAAGGATTAGTATCACGGTTTTAGCATGATTCTCCCCACAAATGGTCAAAAGTTGCCTACAAAAATCGAAAACCCTGGTCCCAGATTTGAAAATGTTGCTTGCCAAAATGAACTATTTTATTCTAAAATGCTGCTTTCGTTTCTTTACATGGAGCGCTGCTTGCTATAAGTGAATAACAATATGGCGGATCCAGTTCTTAATGAATAACCGCTGGGCATTCGGTGCGTTTTACGCGGGCGATATTCAATTAATAATTGCTACCTGTTTTTGGACGCACATCAATTCATCCTGAGTTGACACTAAAGTTTACATCCACAGAAGAACTGTCGAAACATATTTTTTTTAATTAGCCTGCGTAGCAGGCGTAGAAAGGGGAGGGGAAAGGGAAAGATGGAACGCCTGCGTCCAAAGCCGCTTCTTTTGCACATCAGGCTCCTAATTTCATCCACGCAGCTGTCATTTCAATGACCAATCAGAATTTCTGCATGACTGACATCACGCGGGAATTTACGGACAAGGCGTCAAATATTCGCAGCCGGGCATGACAAAATCTTCACAACGGAATGTAAACGACGCCCACAACAGTTTGTAAAGAGCAGCTACAGATTTCGCGGAGTTAATTTTCGCCGTCGGGAAGAGAAGAAAGTGTGAGGCTGATCTTAGCTCATTCTTGCGGTTCTATTGGGTTTCCATTAACGCAAAACGAAAATTTATCAGAACAAGTATGCAAGCCATGTGGTCGCAAAATTAGAAATGCAGCTGAACTGCACAGTTTTATCGAAAAAGCTGTATTCACCACTAATTTCGAGGATTGCGATGCTGTGGGAGATCGAAACAAGAGGCAGCTACCCACCACCATCACGCAGCAAGGAAGCACGGTTAAAAAGAATCGTACCGAATCTGACGGTCCTCCTGACGGTAAAGAACTCAACGGAAAATTTACTGAATTGTAAATTCTAGGAAGACCTTGTCTAGAAAGTTCAACAATCAGTCTTCTAAAGCTTTCGAAAGTATCTTCACTTCGGCCGCCCTTTTGATTGTTGTTTTCATATTGTCTGATTAACCAATCAGAAATTTGATCACATTAATTTGTGAAATATCCTTGTCATTCCAACCACATCCCACAAGCTTTACGTTTCCATTGCTTGTTTTAGTGATATGTGGGTACTTGAGCCTGAGCATTAGCTATGCCATGCTGATGAGGCCTAACAAGGCCGAAACAGCCGTCCATGGCTGCTAATGCTTGGGCTCAATCTTTGCTTTGGTAGATTTAAAAGGTAATGCCCGCTACCTTATGGCCTTAGTGCCTTTTGAGTGGCTTCAGCTTACTTGATCACATTAATTTGTGAAGTATCTTTGTCACTCCAGCCACATCCCACAAGCTTTACGTTTCTATTGCTTGTTTTAGTGATATGTAGGTACTTGAGCCAGAGCATTAGCTATGCCATGCTGATGAGGCCTAACAAGGCCGAAACAGCCGTCCATGGCTGCTAATGCTTGGGATCAATCTTTGCTTTGGTAGATTTAAGGGGTAATGCCCGCTACCTTGTGGCCTTAGTGCCTTGCGAGCAACCAGTGGCAAATCTCTCCCGGCGTCAAGAGCGCAAAGCATGTCTTCATCTTCTTCCAACAGTCATAGAAACAGATCGCCCTTACCAAAAACCCGTACATCTTCGACACGTTCGATCTCGATGGAGACGATTGGGCGAAACTGAGCAGTTGCCGACTGCAGTATTGCGCGACTTACTATCCCGACCTCGAATACGACAGAGAGGACTGGGCGCGCATCCGCCGTGATTTGATCGATTTCCGCTTAAGGAAATACGACCCCAACTCTGGGACCTTGATTAACGTGAGCAACTATTCGTCTCTTTACCCCGTTATCTACTTCGACCTCCGCACGACCAAAGAAAGTATGACAGGCAATGCGAAGAAAATAATTCTGCATTAACGGGTGAACGAAGCCGCCAATTCTCAGGATTACATTATCTTCGCTGCCTTCTTGAACGAAGAAGAGGTCGTGATCAAGCAGATTGGAAACGAGTTGGTTGTTGGGTGAGACGGAAATTCTTTTCTTTAATATAACATGGCCACGACGTACTCTCCGTTTCGAATCGCGCTCTCTTATGGGCAGAAACACAGCCTGCGAGATGCTGGCGCCACGCGAACGGGAGTGACTCTGCGGGTCAAACCCGCCCAAATTGGGAATCGTGACACCCTCCTTTTGACGGACTCCCAGATAAAACGGATGAGGAAAGCCGCCAGCGAGAAACGCGGCGCAGATATCAAGATTTTCCAGACGCAGAGTGAAAAGATGGCACAGATTGGTGGGAATCTTTTTTCGACGGTGTTCAGTCTGGCGCGGCCGTTGCTTGTGCCTGCAGCCAAATATGCCGGCAAAGCTTTGGCAACTGCGGGGCTAAGTTTCGCTGCAGACAAAGCTGTGAAGAAGATTGTCGGGAATGGCTATTGGCCAAGGGAAGTGGAGCTTTACCGGCTCATGCAAATGTTGTCGCCGGACCGGAGAAAGGGGATTGAAAATTACTTGGTTGAGAAAGGAATGGTTCGCGGTGGAGGAAGTGCGCAGTATGGAGGGTCTCTGGGGATGCTGGCTTCCATTGGGGATCCCCTTGCTCTGTCCCTTCTGAAAAGCCTTGTCGGAAATGGAATGCAAGTGGGCCGGCCCCGTTCGAGACGCTCCGCGCCAAGGCTGCCTCCCACGCCGCCTCGAGTTCGAAGAGGAAGAGGAATGCAAATAAACCCTACGTGGTATCGCCCGCCGCCTGTTTGGGGCACTTGGCGAGAAATTCCGGGATGTCCCGCTCTCGAACATTGATCTGACAAATTGGTGCGAATATCTCGGCCTCCCGATCCGAGGGATTTTCTCTCGAAACGAAGTCAAACCTCTGCACCACTCACCCTGTATTTTGAACTTGGATGACTTCGGCAGTTTGGAGACACACTGGGTCGCTTGCTGGAAGGGAATTTCTCTTGTACCACCGACCGGTTAGCTCAGTGGTAAAGCACCGGACTACCGTGCGGGAGGTCGCGAGTTCTAACTCCGGCCGGACCAACACTCAGGGTCTTTAAATAATTGAGAAGAAAGTGCTGCCTTTGTAATGACATCTGCAAATGGTTAGACTTTCTAGTCTATAAGGACGATAAATCGTAGGTCCCGTCTCACAACTCTTCATAACTGATTCCGTGGGACGTTAAAGAACCCACCCACCCCGGTGTGGTGGTCTATCTCTACTTAAATGTGGTTATGGGGCACGGTTTGCAGTTACGGGCCTACAGTAATTGGCGCAAGCTGTTGTAGTGTCCCTGCCAGGTCTCTGTCGAAGTGATTAAATAAATAAAAGGGAAAAGATACGGAGTATTTCGACTCTTTTGGACAGCACTTTCCGATGGAGTGGGAAAAAGAGATGCTGAAAGCGGGAAACAAAACCTTCCTGCGCAACGAGGATCAAATCCAAGCAATCGACAGTATGCGATGTGGATACTATTGTTTGTTGTTCCTTGGATCAGAAAAAGTGGTCACAGCAAAAAACGGCTGTGGAATAACAAAAACGCGATTCTTGCCGAAGTCGGGAAACTAGCGGGGCCCTCTCTTGCAGAGGGCAATTCCCACCTCAAGGTGGGAGATGGAATTGGCAAAGACATTGCTTGAACGGCGATGGATTTGTTTTTGGAATATGGGGTTCCGTATCTCGCAAAGAAAGGAGTGGAGATGCGGCGCTACTATGCGTCGGAGGCGATGAGGGATCCCAAACACCAACGAAAGGTGATTGATTGAGCTGTAGGAAAGGGCAAGCCAATGTTTCGAAAAGTTGGGAGCACCTTGTTAGACGAGCTTTCCACGAACGTCCGACCTAACATTCGTTACAAAACCGACAGACCCGATCTCGACAACCCAAGAGCCCGTTTGCCCTTTCCTTTCCTTGATTTCAAAAAATTGTGGAGTGTCATCTCTGACCCCAAACCTTTCAAAGGCCCCGAAGTTCCTGCAAAAGAAGGGAGGGCAATGGTCGCCGAATACAAACGACAATATGCCGACTACAAGCGGCAGGGTGGCTCCCGCAGCTACGGCTCCTGGATAAAATGGAAGGGTTATTGGAGAGGTATTGGGAGTCTGTTTGATCCCCGGTTTGTTTCGCAGGGAGTGCAGGTTCCCAAGTTCGCAACTGACACAAAGTTTTTGAAAGCTTTTGGCAAAGCCATCCCCCAACACCGCGGTTTCGCGGATGTTTTCAAGAAAACCCTGCGCAACTACTATGGAACGGACGTGGATGTTCATGCATTGATTGAGAAACTTCCGCGCGCCAAATGGGGGTTGGACCCTCCTCGGCCACCACTACACCGGACCTTACAATCGCTTGCATCATCAGCTGAGCTTTGATCCTGAAACGGGTGAGATCTTGGAAGTGCTATAGCAACCCACTGGCGCAACGGGGATTGCGATGCAACACGACGTGGATTATAGCAGTTGTGGCCACCGGGCAAAAAAATATGGTGAGGCCGAAAAAAAGTGCAAGCATGCTGCTGACAGGAAAATGGTTCGGGCTTTGGTTCCGTGGAAAGAGAGACAATGGGGGCATGCTTTGGCCGCAATGCTATTAACACTATTGCTATTAAGAGAGGTTGGGGCATGGGGTTAAAGCTCAAACCAAGCGACAATAATGTCCAAACGTCTGATGGCGTTGGATATATACTATGGAATTTATTTTGTTGTATTGTATGTGAGAGAACAAAGTTCGTCCAATATATCCAAAAAAAGCTTCTGTGTCTTTGTTTGCTTCTTCAACAAGTTTGACGTCCCACAAACCATCTTGAAAAAAACTTTCCACGCGCCTTTCCAATGGTGCGACAGTGGGTGTGATTTTGGATGAAAACTGGTCTTCTTCCCCAGACATTGGGAAGAGACGATGAAGAGTGGAAATAGCCGCGTTAAACTCTTCGAGCAACTCGCTGATTATTTCTTTCCCTTCGATTCGCAAACGTTGGCGTGTCATTTTTCGTGTGCCTCCTTTCTTCAAATCGGCGTACCTTGTGCAAACATTTCGTCGACGACGCGGTCCATTTCTTGTTGCACCACGCGGACGATTGGGTGCGTGAGTTCGTTTTGCACGAAATGGAAAAGGATTACCAACAAAGCAATCATACTTGCACATAAAAAAACATTTGTTCAAAAGTCTGCCACAGCAATCAATTGCTGGCCAAGTAAATGTGTTGGACAAAAAAATAAAAAAATTGTGGAGGCTTCCATGGGAATTAAAGGAAAACATTTTAAGCTTTTTTGTTGCTTTCCAGTTGGAAGAAAGGGAAAGTGTTGGATGGAATCAGAAACATTTGCACAATATCAGACAAACTGGCTCGCAAAAAAAAATTAAAATTTTTGAAAGCTGCTGAAAATTTTTTCGTGTTCAGATTGCAAGTGGAAATTAAAAAAAAAACACTTGAATCAATCACAACCAAGACAATCGTTGTCTTCGTGTTCAGGAAAACAGGAGGGATATTTTTCTTCTTCCAACCTGTGTGCTTCGCGTTCCAAAGCGTCCCAGTCTGGTTCGTTTGGATCCTTCTCTTTTGCGTTGTCGAATGCATAGTTGACATAAGCGTTGAATAGTTCGTAAAAAGCGGGCATTGCACACTTGACGACCCAATCGGAGGACGTGTTTCCAATCGCAAGAGCGTCCTCAAGCTCTTCCATAAAAACGAGCACTGCCTCTTGCATTTGCGGAGGTAAAGCGTTCCACAGCTGGTGTGCTCTGGTGATGTCCATGTGTACACCATCACCCCCTTTTGTTCAATAGGGTGGTGCACTTATCAAACACTTACAAATAATCCATATTTTGTATATACCCTTCTTCATCAAAAAAGGGTTCTTCAACAGAGTCAGAGTCTTCATATAAGTCGAGATATTTCCAAACTTTAAAATCTTTTTTTTTTTTTTTAATTTGTTTCGTAAATAGGTGTTTTCCTTTTTTCAAATAAACTACGCACATAAATATTGATTGGAAAGCTTCCTGTGAAATAGGGTCTTAAGGTCTCAAGCTGTTTAGAACTAAGGAATATGTTTCCATTTTTTTCAAAACGCAGTGAAAGAAGTAAAGGAACCCTTTCCTCCAGGTTCAACCATAATTTCTACATTGGGAAACATGGTGGACCTGTCAGACGGTGCCTTGTCAAATGGCTCTGTTGCCTCGGTTTGTTCCGCTTTGCGCGGGGTTGTTGCCATTCTCATGCCTATATATTCACTGGAAAAAAGTTCCGGCTGGGCTCGATGGGTAACCTTGGTACCCCTCTTGTCTAATTGGGTTTACTTACTCTGCATCTTGTCTTATTGGGTGGTTCGGTTACACTGCTTCCCCTCTTATCTAATTGGGGCGCTTTTGTGGTGACGCCTCTTTTATCTAATTGACCAGACCAAATGTGCGCATAACCCTTTCCACCAGAGGGGTTATTCCAAGTAGTATACTGGCGTCAAACGAATACTGTTGAGACACAAAAATTTACATATGAAAATAAGCCTCTTTTTTCAATTTTAACCCCCTGGGGGACAACTTGGGGTGGTGGGGAAGTTGTCCCTCAGAGGGTTAAAATTGAAAAAAGAAGCTTATTTACATATGTCAATTTTTGAACGAAACGGTATTCGTTTGACGCCAGAATACTACTCAAAACCGTTGAAGATCTCAAAAAATTGAAACTGTAGAAAGTTAAAACAATCCTTCGCGGTCTCTCAAGAGACTTTCTGGGGAGATTTGTGGCGTACCACAGCCATTTACGGCGTGTTTGTTTTGGGTCCTACTGGACACGTTTCAGACGAGGTGTGGGTACGCTTGACGAAAAAATCGTAAGTTATTTATTTGAAAAGAAAATCAACTGTTTATTCAATCAGTAATCTAAAGAAGATTCAATCAAGTCGGAATTGCGTGGAAAAGGATCAAACTTTGCGATTAGCTGAGTCGCTAAGGTCATGAATATTGGGAATTTTGGGGTTTTGTTGACGAAAAATACCGATAACTGATTTAAATTAATTTCTCCCAAAATAACAAATATTTGAGTGAATGAACATCATTTTCAAATGTGTGGTACTAGTGCCAACCAATATAAAAAGTATGAGCCAAACCAATTTCTGAGCTGTTTCCGTCATTTCTTCGATCCTTACAGACATTTACTCTTAAGTAGGGACAAGTCGGACTAAAAACACGGAAGAGTTTACGCTGACCAAAGCTGCAGAAACCATTAGACAAACTGACCTTGAGGTACATGAAAAACATCAAACATGTGGATTAACAGTTATACAGACAGGTATAATTTTTAATACTCGTCATCAAATCAGTTTCCAAATCGCGGTAAGTCGGCTCCGACAAGCTCAGCAAATTCTTGAAAGTCCCGCCGAGGTAAAAAGCACCAAACTTGCACAACAAGTCTCTGTAAATCCTTCGTCTTGAACCTCACTTTGCCGATGAAACAACGCTGCGAAGTTACTGCTAACGACTATTGCCACACTTTAAACGAACCAAAATTTACAAACATACAAATTGTTCCCAGAATAATACAAGGAAAACGAAGAAGAATAAACAGAGAACATATTTTCGGCCATAAATATGGACATATGTTCACGATGCGATAAAACAAGAGCTTCGAAGTCTGAGTAATTTCGTATTACGCGAAATTCCAGAATTAACATCCGCGGCGCGCTATGCATCAAGGGTGATAATGGGCCTTTTAACAGTCCTTAGAAAAACGTAAGAAAAGAAAATGGTAATTAGCACTTCAGCTCAATTCAACTGCTTCCTTCATTCTTGGCAGTTATTACAGACTACATATCTTTTGACATGACAGAAGTATTTCTTTCTTTTCAGTTGTTAGATTCATTAAATATCCCATAACACTATAACAAAATTGTTGCGCCTACTTTGCAACGTCATTTTCCTACCAAAAACTTGTCGAAATTTGAGACAAGTAAACATAGGATTTTTAATAGATTAAAAATAATTATCAAGGGGCACAAAGATACTTCATAAACGCATCCTGACCTCCCCCATCGGCAAGAAGAGTATTTCAAAATAAACATAAATATTTTTGTTGAAGGTTAACATTCTAAGTATATTATTCTTATACTTTGTTCGCAGCCTTACCAACATCCTCTTCGACACCGCAGCCCACCACAAAAGGTACTTTAACTTAAGAAGTTAAAATATTTTGGATTTATTTAATTGCATTCATATTCTTTAGTCTAAATGCCTACACTTAAAGCCAAAGCTGAGAAGAAAAACCTGGAGATCGTGTGATGGAATAAGTCATGTGATCAAAAAAATTATTTGAGGGGAACAAGAAATGGCCTTCTTCCCAAAGCCCAGAATCCACTGGAAATATGACCTGAATACCAGTCACAAATTTGTTGCGCCTACTTTGCAACGTCATTTTCGTACCAATACTTGTCGAAATTTGAGACAAGTAAACATAGGAGTTTTAATAGATTAAAAATAATTATCAAGGGGCACAAAGATACTTTCTCTCAAATCGTATTCTCTTGGAAGTGGACATTTTTTTGTTTCCCACGAAACCCTGGAATCTACGTGTCCCACATCCCCAACCCTTCCCTCCGCCACACTTCCCTTACAACATACTTTTACCTCCCCTTTCATAAACGTATCCTGACCTCCCCCCGTCAAGAAGAGTATTTCAAAATAAACATAAATATTTTTGTTGAAGGTTAACATTCTAAGTATATTATTCTTATACTTTGTTCGCAGCCTTACCAACATCCTCTTCGACACCGCAGCCCACCACAAAAGGTACTTTAACTTCAGAAGTTAAAATATTTTGGATTTATTTAATTGCATTCATATTCTTTAGTCTAAATGCCTACACTTGAAGCCAAAGCTGAGAAGAAAGAACCTGGAGACCTTATGATGGAATAAGTCATGTGATAAAAAAATGATTTAAGGGGGAACAAGAAATGGCCTCCTTCCCAAAGCCCAGAAACCACTGGAAATATGACCTGAATACCCGTCACAGGAAAGGCTTAGAAGGCGGATAGAGCTCTCAAGAAGTAGGGGAAACACTCGACTACGTCTCGTGTTTTCCCTACACTTCTTTCGTGCTCTATCCGCTTTCTGCGTGCTTTACAACAGAACTGATCACAGGCGAGGCTTCTTTGTTTGTTAATTGGAACATTATTGCGTATATTTACCTATCGTTTTACAGATATATTTTTTGTATTTCATAGCGTAAGCAAATATCTTATTTTATCTCCATCACTTAAATTGTTGAAATAACAATCAGTTTTTGAAATAGGAGAATGGAGTTCATGTGTAATGTCATTGTATTCTTGACAATACATCAAGAAATGCTACTCGTCCTCTGTGCAGTTCTTTTTACAGATTATAATTAACTCTTTCTTGTTCGGCTCTGCAATTTTCCGGTCGCTGCAGACTGGTGCTTTGAAAACCTGTAACTTTTCCAAATTCCGGACTATGTTTGAAATGAGCCATTATTTTTTGCCAAATACCGAGTTTCTTAGACTTTATCACCCCGTCAACTTACTAACAATCCCAATTTTCCTCGAATATGACTGTTTATTGTGTTGCAAAACCGAAAAACGCTCTAGGACAACACCAAAAATAAGCAACTTTGTTTTGAAGATAAAAATCCCTCTTCAAGCTAAAAGTCCACATTGGCAGTAAACTTCGACTCAACTTCTTGTAATCTGTTCCAATTTGTCCGCTCACTTCCTTATCCCGACCTGGGTAACGCTATTTGATTTCAGTTGCTCTCACTGGTCTGACATTTTCGCATTTGTGACCAAAGGAATTCTGCGATATTCTTGGATAACTGCCGCGTGGGAGTCCGCCAATTTCCGTGTCAGATATTTTTGTGGGTGTCGAGGCACCCGGTCCTGCTGGCAAAATATTGCAGCGATTGCATTATTTACAAGTCACAACTCGCCATAATTGCCATGCGAGGTCCCGGAATCCACTCTCAGCACGGCAAGAAACACAACTTCACTTCGAGAATCCCCTTGACTCGATCGAAACCTCTCGGGTCTCACTTGGTGTAAAATTGCTTCTCATCTCGTCTTCTTTCAGAGGATTGTCTCTACCCACCAACCCAGCTTTATGATGCCAGGCAGAGGGCTTCTGATGTGGAATATGGCTCGAACTTATAAATCAAATACGTACCGAGTTGTAGCTGAGTTATCGTTTACAAAGAAACGACAGCTATCGTGACAAGGGTGACATGAAAGATAGAGCCTTCAATGTTTTGGACCAGCGAAATCTCTTTAGTGACCCTTATAAATTACCAGATCGACTAGACCTCAAACCCTCTAAAATTACAGAAAAACACGTACAAAATGGCGGACAAGAATGAGTTAAACTGTCCTTCTTCAACTGAGTATTTTTCGTATTTTCCAATTTGTATATGTTGTCGTTCAATTTTATCCTCAGGTCACTTTTTATGTTCTTTTGTTCTTGTGTATGGTAATGTATAATAACAATGAGTATAAAACAAAGGGAAATATAAATTGAACCAAGGTTAAAATTGAAGCACAACATATACGTAATGTATGAGCCCCTAATCTTAGCAGTCTTGTGCTCTTAATTTAAATTATGTTTACATAGTCTTTAAATTTACATAGTATTTAAATTTTTTGCTTGCATAACAAATGGAGAACAGCTTTTCGTCATGTTTCTGCATCAGAACTGCTCCGACTCCATCGTTCGACGCATCTGTCCGTAAGAAGTAGGTCTTCTCTGGGTCTGGGAGACGAAGAATTGGCTCACTCGTCAGATGAGACTTAATGGTCTGAAAGGCTCTCTCTTGGGAGTCACCCGACCCAACTTTAGTTGGTTGACCTATACGTGTCAGATCAGATAGAGGTGCGGCGATAGCGGCAAAATTGGGAATGAAATATCTGTAGTATCCGGCTAAACCAATAAACGAACGAACTTGCTTCTTGGTACTTGGCCTTGGCGCATTCTTAATCTTCTCAACGTTGTCCTCGTGTAGACCAAGAAGTCCTTCCTCTAGGCGATGGCCTAAGAAATCAACACCACTGACTCCAAAAATACACTTAGTGGGTCTTACGGTCATTCCGGCTTTTAATAAGCGCCCAAAAAGCTCACGAAGTGCCTTGATATGTTCTTCCCAGGTGTGGGTATGGACCAATATATCATCCCTGTAGAAGTCCACATTATTCAGATCTTCTATCAGCTTCTTCATGGCCCGCTTTAGGGTTGCTGCTGAATTGATCATTCCAAAAGGCATCTTTAGGAGCTCGTACGATCCATCAGGTGTCACAAATGCCGTTTTCGGTATATCTTCTTCGGAAATTGTAATCTGCCAGTACCCTTTACTGAGATCAATCTTTGTAAAGAACGTATCATCACTTAGCTTTTGGAACAGGTGTTCAGCGGTCGGCATAGGCTCAGGATCAATCACAGTCAACTTTTTTTAAATTTTCTTTAGTCGACGCAGACCCGATTGGTGTTTTCTTTTTTCTTCACTACCACAACAGGAGACGCATAGGGCGAACTGGACTCTCTAATAACTCCCATCTGGATCATATCCGCAATATCCTTCTTGAGTGACTCTCTCATGCTTTAAGGTACTGGATATGGCCTTGAGCGAACTGGCTCGTCTGAAGTAAGTTTTATGTGATGTTGAGTGAGGTCTGTGGTACCAGGTACTTCAGTAAACAAACTTGAAAACTGCTCAGCTGGGTCCATGAACTTGGAGCGCTGATCGTCTGAAAAGTTTGATCCAGTTGTAACATCCCGAACAGACTCCTTAGCAACATATCCTCCTATCTCTAAGAAATCGGCATTATCTTCTTCTGCTTCTTCTCCTTCAATTTCACATTGGGAATCCTCCTTCATAAGAGTATTTTCTTCTATCACGGCTACAGCTCCTTCTGACGTAACCTCTTCTCTTTCAAAATTCTTCTTAAGTACGTTCGCTTGATAAACTTTCTCTTTACCCTTCACTTTAACTTTCTAGTCGTTAAGGCCAACCATTGAGCTCACTTCAAAAGGACCGTTCCACTGCATGAGCAACTTGTAATGATCAGTTGGTAGTAAAACAAGGACTTTTTCTCCTGGTTGAAATTTCTGACTCTGGCCTGGCGATCATAGTAGTGCTTTCCTTTCTCTTGAACCTTCTGTAACTGACTATGAGCAAGTTTAAGGGTTTCCTCAAGCTTCTCACGTAGCTCAAAAACGTACTGGTAGCTGTTCTTCACTTCCGGTTCCTCAACTTCTTTTGTCCAAAGTTCCTTGAGAATAGACATTGGACCTCTAACAGATCTTCCATACAACAGCTCAAACGGCGAAACACCAGTGGACTCTTGGGGAACCTCGCGATAAGCAAACAACAGGGGGTTGATGTAGCGATGCCACTGTCTTAGTTGTTCACTACACAGTCTCTTCAACATGAGTTTCATTGTTCCGTTGAACTTCTCTGTTAAACCTTTACACATGGGGTGGTAGGAGGTGGTTGTAATCTGCTTGATGCTAAGCAGTCGCGTCACTTCCCTCATGCAATCAGAGACGAACTGTGTGACAAGATCACTTAGTATTTCTTCAGGTACTCCCAAACGACTAAATATGTTTACTAATGCCTCCGCAACAATTTCCGTATCGATATTCTTCAAAGGTACAGCTTCAGGATAGCGAGTAGCAAAATCAACTAATGTTAAAATGTACCTGTGTCCTTCTTCACTTGGGGGACTGATGGGTCCGACCAGGTTAATGGCTACTCTTTTAAATTGCTTATCAATTAAAGGCATCTTCTGTAGTAACACCTACGGAACAGATCCCTTGTTCACGGTTTCTGGCAAACATCGCAGGACTTGCAAAAGCGTGTTACATCACCTTGAATTCCAGGCCAATAAAAAGCGCTCTGAATCTTGTCAGTCTTCTTCTTGATACCCAAATGACCTCCCATTAAAGAACCATGGGCCAGTTCCATTATTCGGGGTCTCAATTGCACAGGAACCATAACTTGCTTCACAGGCTTACCACCATTAACGAAGGGATGTTTATAGATGCGGTACAATATTCCACACCTTGCTTCAAAAAAAAATCTCCGCCTGACCCTTCACTAGTACATTATTTCTGTCCCAATACTTGCGCACTCTCGTCTCCACACTGCATCTGCTTAAGCTTCTCTTTATCTACGATAGGGCTCTCTCGGCTACTCGGCACTTTTAAAGGATTTACTTCACCTTCTTTCTTAGCTTGGCTCCTCGTAGTCACAACACATACTTTTTGCCAAGTTAAGTCTGTCAGCAGGTCTTGCTTCAGGAACATTACCAATTATTAGATCATAAATAGCATCAGGGAGACATAGTGCTTCCACTTGACCCTTGAAGTAAGGTGTGTCAGCAGAAATTCTTGCAATGGGTACCTTTCTTGCTGTATTGTCGATTGGCAACATGACGTTAAAATCACCAGTAAACTGATCCTCGGACAAGAGATCCTTATTAACTACTATTCTACTGCAACCAGTATCTCTCAGGACATCGATAGTCTTATTTCCAACTCTACCTTTCACAACAGGCATTTTGCTTGTAACTCCAGTCAAAGGTTCAACAAAGGCACTGCTCAACAGCGGAATCTTCTTACCACATGCTAGCAACAGCTGATCATCTTTAATACAGGACTTGACCTCTTCTTCTGTAGGTGTAAGTTCAGGTGGCTGAACTAAACAACCGGCACTCACTTGATTACGTTGCACAGGAACACCAACCTGACTCTCAGGCTTTCGTCTAGCGGATCGAAAGTATCTAGATTCATGCCCATGCTTACCGCACACATAACACTTCTTGATCTGAGACAGGCAGTTGATAGCCTTGTGTCCACGAGCGTTACATTTGAAGCACACCACTGTTGCTGAATCATTCTGTTGACCATGGCAAAAAATAGGGTGACATCTGCTTCAAATTTTTATTTTTATCCCAGGCCCCGAAATTTTGACCCATAATCTTTGCGAATACGGCGAAATGTTTTGGGAAAATAAAAATTTGACAAAGTAATACGCTACTTTCTTCAGATGTTGAAGTGGATTTAAGTGATTTTACTTTCACTCTATCTTAAAATGTTGAAATATATCCCAAAAGTAAAAAAAAATTCATGTAAACTGGACTTCGAAAATGTCGGGCTCGATAGAAGGCGTGACCTTAGTGTGACTACGTGGAGCGCGCGGTCATTACTTTTATGCTGCTAAATTATTCAGATTATGCGCATATTTAAGATGTTGAAGTAGATCGAGAAAGTCTGGGATCTACTGAACATTTTGGTGCCAAATTCGTAATTTTTCGAGCGAAAAAATTTATGTAAATCGGCGTTTCAAAACAAGCTCTTTGCAGATGTCTCCGCTCCTGCGGGTTTCCCCGTCCCTTCTAGTCCTTGGAATTACGTTTGGCTTGTGTCTGCTATGTTGTGCCGTACACGCTGTGCCAAACGACCGAGAAGAGAAGGGAAATGCTGAAAATGATAATGGTGGGAATAATAGCCCATATATTATAAACAAGTAAGTAAGCTTTTATGTTTTAGTTTAAATTTACACAAAAAAAATGGATGTAGTTTCATGAGCCCGAGAATAAATTTCAACTGTTTGTTATCTATGTCTTTGCCTCGTCAGTAAACTTCTTTACGAACTGTATAAGTCAGCTAAAGCCGAAGCCGATCATGATGAAGAAATGGCTGGGGCGGATAGTCCAGCTAAAATGAACTCTGTTTTGAAGATCCTGATAGAGAAAGCATGCCAGAAGTGCGAGGTTCCCAGTGTGATAGTCAATTCTAGACTTCTACAGATGTTTAGATCGAAGATTTATTCCCTAAATCAAGCATTAGCCAAAGCCAAGACCCGAGGAGGCAATGGGGTAAAAAAGGTATTTGCCCAGTGGACAAGTGGTAAATATTCAACCTACACTTTTAAGATTTTTTACAATGAACTGAACTGTGCAAGGCTGCAAAATGACAACATTGATTTAAAGGGACAGAAAAGAAAGCTTGAGGATGATCTGAAAGAGGAGAGGTTCAAGAAAACCAAAATTGAGAAGGAGTTAAAAGCAGCTCTGGCTAAAAACCAGGAAATTACTGGTAAATTTCAAAAGAAATTTAAAAGACTAGTCCAGAAATTAATTAAGTTACAACAGGAACAGAAATCAAGAGGTCCTGCCAAAAAGAAATCCTTTTCAGATTATAGCAAGAGGCACCAATCTAGAATTCAAAAACAATTGATCACAGACTGTGAAACATCACTGTCATTTCTTGGTCTTCATGGCTTTGTGGCCACCAAAGTAGAAATATTCAATGAAAACAGTAATCAATATGAAACCCTTACTTTGATTGATGAGGAAAACATTCAAACTTCATCTGAAACTGAAACACTGACTGATGGAGACATTGATGAGATAAATTTACTTCTCTACACTAAAGAAAGATTTAATATCTCTAATGAAGCTTATCATGAACTTTCCATGATATGCAAGGATTTACCGCGATCATGGAAAGTCCAGGAAAGGATAAAATATATAAATAGCAATGGAACCTATCAATTACCCCTGGTGACACATGTGGAATTCAACAGAGTATCAAAGAACGATTAGAAATAAGGTTACAAGCTCTTCTTAAAAGCATTCCTTCAAATTCTGCCTTCAAAAAAAATAATAAAATTCGTGTAAAACTGTCAGGGGATGGTACAAACATTGGGAAAAGGCTGCATGTCATCTTTGTGACATTTACCATCCTTGATGAAAGTACAAAAGCTACATCAGCTAATGGGAATCATTTGGTTGCTGTAATTAAAGCACCTGAGAACTATGATAAACTGTCAAAGGCTCTGGCAGATATCAGAAAAGATGTGGAATCCCTTAAACATGTGTCAGTGGGAACAGAGCAGTTTGAAATCGAGTGGTTCTTGGGAGGAGACTGGAAATTCCTTGCATGTATTTGTGGCATTGGTGTTGCACATGCGACTAACCCTTGCATATGGTGTAAATGTTTTTTATACGAGAAATATGATGGTACAAAGGAATGGTCTCCCTCTGACATATCAAAAGGCGCTCGTTCGATTAAAGAAATTCAACAACTATCAAATGCAAGGTCAAGATCTGTAGAGCGCTACAATGTTAAACATACCCCACTCTTTCCATCAATTCCCCTTGATCATGTTGTCATAGATTCACTTCACCTTTTTCTTAGAATTTCTGACAACCTTATTAACCTCTTAATTCTAGAACTACAACGAAAAGACTTGATTGACAAAAAGAAGACATATAATGACGGGTTTGAGAGATCTAAGTACAAGCACATGGCTGGCTGGGAATCATATCTTAATGATACATTAAAAATTCCCTTCAACTGGTTTGTTTGCAAAGATTCAAAGAAACTGAAATGGCGGGATCTAACAGGCCCAGAGAAACAGAAATTATTCAGGAACATTGATATCAGTCAGGTGTTGCCTAATTATCACAAATCTGATCAAATTTCACAGTTGTGGAAGCAGTTTGTAAATGTTACTGACATGTTGAGCGGTTTTCATACTAGTCCTCAACCGAGCAAAGAACAGATTCAGGAAACATCAAAATCATTTCTGGAACAGTTTTTAAAGTTGTATCACACTAAGCATATTACTCCCTACATGCATGCACTTGTTTGGCATGTGCCTGAGTTTATCCAACTCTATGGTAGCATTAGCCCTTTTACTCAGCAAGGCCTAGAAAAGCTCAATGACAAGACAACAAAAGATTACTTTAGATCTACTAATCAACGTGGACTGGGCTCCTTGAAGCAACTTGTAAATAAAAGAAACCGAATGGAATTCTTAGAGGATCTTGGATGCCCGCGAGATACAAGGAGCCTTACTTGCACCAATTGTAAGGAACAGGGTCATAATATTAAGACCTGCCTGTCTAAATGCAGTTCATGTGTATTTAAGCCATGTTGTTCACCATTACATGTGTTCAAATCAAATGGCAAATGGGTTAAGCAATGTCATAGCAACCGCACAGGAGACATTTGATATGTACACTCAAACCTTGCTATGGCACAGTATTTTTTCTCAGGCTTCATTTTCACTACTGTTTATAAAGTAGTGTTCATAACTACAATGATCATTCATATATTCACACAGTGTATTGTTATGATATTTTGCTAATGTTATCAACAATTAGATGACTAGTTCTCGGTTTCTAGTGAATGGGAATCAAGAGCGAGCCATCTAATTTTTTAGCATAACCCAGTGACTGATCTATAATGTAAGCAACAAATTACTCTAGTAAAAGTGTATTGCTTCTAGCTTTTGTTTGTGACCTCAGCAGTTTGCCTTGCACCCACTCCCAGGGTGGTGAAGTGAGTATTGGATTGCCATTGCACAGCAAATCAGATTGTGAGTTTGCCGAATGGTCGGGGGGGGGGGGGGGGAGGGGGGAGGGGGGTTGGCTGCAAAACAGAAACAAAATGTGATTATTGTTTATAGGGACTTCCAGTCATTGGTGTGGTATTCTGCTTTAACACCATCACCTCGAACAAATGTGAAGATGACCAGCAAGTCATTTTCAATGTGGCCCTCTAAGAGTTTATCCCCAACATAAAAAAAATTCCTTCACAGCCTTTTTCTCGTGTAACCAAAATTGCACTGTTCCTGGAGTAACATAGCAAAAGTCACCATTGATATTTTGGATTCTTTCAAACCACTTGTCCCCAAGTAGGTCACACAGGTCAAAGTTATTGTCCACACAATGGACATCATGCCCTCTCAACTTCTTCACCACTCCAATATTTTGTAAATATTTGTGATAAATATCCAACTCGATGCGCTCTTCGATTCTGACACCTGGTGACTCTCTTTTAGTGGAGAATAAAGCAAACTTTATTTCTTTGCTAAGATGGCTGAACAATGCAGAAGCCCTGTCAGGCAGAGAATCTGCACTTGGCATAAATCGTGGTAGCAAGTGGCCAAGATCTGATTTCTCACTATTAACAAAGCTGTCTGCATTCCTATATTCATCAAAATCCTCGGAATATCCAACAAAGTGAATCTTTACTCGATTTGAGCTTTTGTCTCGGTCAATAATCTGCAAAATAAAATATGTTCATACTTATAGAACATGATTTGGTAGTCGCTTAAGAGATATTTTTCAGTACTCGTCTGTGTAATATATTTGGTAGTCTTTTCTAGCAAACCTTCCCTTTAAAGTAACATTTTAATCGATGAAATTGCACTAGATTAACTTGCTAACGAACTTACAATAATTATATCCCAAAGATGATTTTCACAAATTTAATAAAAGGGTTACTTTAAAAGTTACCTTTTAATTCTAGTAAAGATATAAGTTCCTCGTACGCTCCATGGAGTTGAAATTATTCTTAATATAAATTGCCTCAATCTCTTAATTAAGCTTAATTTACAGAAGGCTTTCAGGGTAAGCCGAAAATAATATTTTGATTCGACGAGCTTACATGCAAGATAGCAGCTAGAGTGTGTCGGTTTTGTTTATATTTACACGACTGTAGTCAAAAAGCCCTGTACGTACCTCGATCGGATAGAGCTTCTCTTGATCCACCTTTTCTGGGATTTTTGGACGTATCTTCTCAGCTTTGAGACGAACACCGCGCTCAAGATTGCGATAAAATCCTTCTTCTCGACGAGCACGCTTTCGAGTAGCCATATTTGGCGGGTATTCGATGGATTTTCCCGGAGCGCTCTCGTTCCAACTGCGCAGGAGCACTAGCATCTTGTAATACTGCGCATGTCGGTACTATTTGTCCGGCGTGAGGGGGGAATTTTTTGGAATGCTTACGTCATCCTTCTGAGACGGTACTATAGGCTTTTTACTTGAGGGGCTAAAAAAACGCTTTCCGTGGGCTTCCAAGTACTGGTCAGTGATCTTCGCAATCTCAGCTAGAGTTTCAGGTGCCCTCTCTCGGAGATGAATGGCCAAATCTTTAGGACAGGAATCAATAAACTGTTCTTTCACAATTAAGCCCTTTAGGCCCTCAAAGTTTTGCTCTGTCTTTGAAAGCTCTAACCACCGTAGCAGGTATCTGTCCAGTTGCACAATAAAGTGATCAGGACTTTCATCAACTTCCGGTTTAGATGCTATGAATTTAAAACGATAGCCGTCCTCTGTGAGATCATATCTCTTCATTAACGCAATCTTGACTCTGTCATAATCACTAGCGGCTCCCTCAGATAAACGTAAATACACTTCGAGTGCTCGCCCAGACAAAAGAGCAATGAGCTTCGATGCCCAGCTAGTTTTATGGCACTTTGCTGTAGCTGCAAACCTCTCAAACCTTTGCAAGTATGCATCCAAATCATGGATGGCAAATGCTGGAAGTTTCGGTGCTTTAGCTCTGTCATCTCTTTCTGCAGGACGACCATTAGCATTCAATGTTGCTAACCTAGCAAGTTCTAACTCGTGCTCTCTCCTCGCGGCTTCTACGGCCTCCTTTTGCCTCAACAGCTCTGCTTCCTGTTGTAATTTCCTAATTTCTCTTTCCTGGCGTCTTGCCTCTCTCTCTTCATCTTGACGTCTACGTCTTTCTTCTTTATCTTCTTCCTCTCGTCTACGTCTCTCCTCTTTCTCTTTCTCCTCACGCTTACGTCTCTCCTCTTTCTCTTCCTCCTCACGCGTACGTTTTTCTTCTTTCTCTTCCTGTATAAACTCTCGTCTTTTTCGAGTCTCCATCGCTCTTCTCCTAACTTTTGTTATTGTTGCACAAATTCAAGCAGCTCTTTTCCTTCGAGGCCAAACTCTTTACCAAGTTGAATAAATTTCTTCATCTTACAGCGTTAAAATTCCAAGGCTCTTCCACTCTTTCCACGCCGCTACTTCTTTCCAAGTGCGATCCTTTCCTGGCTAAGGCAGCGAAAAAGTTCGTGTATTCCTCTCCCAGGACAGGCCCCAATGTTACGAGTTCGATTGTGGTTAGAGGAATATGTTTGCAGTCCAAGCAGAACGCGGGGATGTCGGAACAGCAACAAGGAGAATTATTCCAAAAGAACGTAGTAATTACTGTTTAAGACACTTCTGCATACCTCACAGCTCTTCTAGGCTTGAGAGTTAAAACGCAACCTCTGTCGTACACCTCACAGCTTCCAGGCTTGCGAGTTAAAACACGACCTCCGTCACACTTGAATAAACACGGCCTCACTGCTTGTAAATATTACTCCATCAATCGACCGATACTCTAAATCTCTAGGCCGGTGACTAATATACCTTTTACATAAGATTCTAGAACCTTCTAAAATAGGCTAAAACTAGTAGCGTTACAACATTTCACGAATTAAGTAACTGACGAAAACTGCTGATTCATGCAGACGTGATGTAAAGATAAGCCTTATTAATATTCAAGAACATTCTAGACACGCAAGAATGTTCTAGACAGTCACGCAACGCCCAAAAGCAATTTTTTATATATAACACTCTCACGTAGCGCATAACCACTGTTGCTTTTTTCAAAAAGATTGATGAGATAACCTGGCGCTTTGTTGTTTACAACTTTGTACATAACAATTGCTAAATGTTTTTTCCTGATAGTTTCCAGGTCGTCCCATCTTAATTCCTTTCTAATATCAGCAGACCTTAAATCGTAACCCTTTCGGGTTATAATTCTGGCCGCTCGATTTTGGAGTTTTTGGAGTCTCGCCGTTAGAGTTTTGTTCAAATTACCCCATACTACGTCACAGTAATCAAAGAGGGGTGTAACAATCGCCTTGTATATCGTTAGAAGTGTGTGTGAGTATTGCGGTAAATTTTCCTCAATACAATGCCACCTCTATCAAGCGGCCACCTATTAAGCGGCCACCCTCTATTAATTAAACGGCCTCTTTCTAAAGTCTCGGATTATTTGTTACTAAAATGCTTGATTCGTTACCTCTATTCAACGACCACCTCCATTAAGTGGCCAAGGCCATCTTTTGGTGCTGCAAGGTAGTTGGTTATTGCGTTTTTTTTACTTCTATAAAACGACCAGCAAATTATCTTTTCAAGCGAAATGGTAACAGGAAGACGGCAATAAGAATAGGTGATAACTGATAGCAACAAAAGCCGTAAAATGTGTACACGTGCAAATCTTTCACATCCGGCGGTAAAAGCTGTAGAAGGCACAAGTGTAATAAGAGTTGGTCACAAATGAAATAAAGTCACAAGTGTGACAAGCAGATTTGTTGTTAGAAAAGTAGCAACAAACGGGGATGCTCGTCAGGTTAAATTTAGTTTAGATAGTGATACCCAGTTGGTAGAAGTGGGTTGGGTATTTGTTCTGTAGATTTCGCCAGAGTTTATTTTTCTTTTACCTCCATAAAACACAAATGCAAAGAGGAGAGTCTCCCTTATTTGTTTCCCATTTTTTGTCTGATTGTAGGTGATGTAAAATTGTCAACCGAGTATCTGAAAATCCACCAGTCGTGAAGACACGATTTGAAGAAGTTTGCGAACTTCACTCATTTAAAACTGAGAATAGTATTTTCTACGCTGACAAACTTTCCTCATAAAAACGAAGAAAAAGCAATAATCCACTTACGCTTTTCTCTCTCTAGCCCTCTTTGGGCTAAGAAATAATAAAACAAGTGTCAAAAATGTTTGAGATCCTCGATTCCTTAGGGCTCAAAGTTAAAGCTCTCATTAGCATTAAAACCTGTTATCAGTTTCTGGAGCTCCCAAGAGGCTGTATACCTTTTTTCTCATTCGTGAATGGTCCTCACTAGATGTTGTAATCTTCAAGGGAAATGCCAATTAGGGCATTCCCTATCTATTTTTACATTTGCTGAGAAATCTAATAAGGGTTCAATCGTAGGCACAAACTTAAAAGGCACCTGCCATTGAAAATTGATGTCGTCATCAGTCAATAACGCTTTAGTTCTGTTATTTTACGCACCATGTAATGAGAAGCTTGTCTTAATTCCACGTATGAATGAACTACAAAGCTTTTGTACAAATTAGGTACACCCACCACCATCACGCCGCAAAGAATCAAGGTTAAAAAGAAGCGTACCGAATCTGACGGTCCTCCTGACGGTAAACAATTCAACGGAAAATTTACTGGAAGTGTAAATTCTAGGAACACCTTGTCTGGAAAGTTCAACAGTCAGTCTTCTAAAGCTTTCGAAAGTACCTTCACTTCGGCCGCCCTTTTGAGTGTTGTTTTCATATTGTCTGATTAACCAATCAGAAATTTGAACTTACCGAGGTCTTTAGAGCAGGCGTTCCCTTTCCCTCTTTCTCCATTTCTTCCCTAATTCTCTTCCCCTCCCCATCCCCCTCCCCTTTCTACGCCTGCCACGCAGGCATTTTAAAATAAAAAACGTCGTGTATTTTGTTAAAGTTTATTTTTGTGTTTATTATTGTGTGTTTATTTTGCTCCGTTGGCTCATTTGTTAATTTAAATTGCCCAAAAGTTTCAGTCTGGGTACATAAAGCTGTTTTATTCATTTAATTCTCGGTAAATAACGTTTTAAGTTGCTTTAATATCTGCACTATTTTGTCGCAAGAGAAACGCTTTGGAAAAAGATCGGTTTATTTTAAATTAAATTGTAATAGATATGGCATAATAATCCTGTTGTACATTAGCTATACATCGAAAATCATGTTGACATGTTCATTTAACAAAAGCAAGTGGAAACGTTGACGAGTGTGAATCAGCTGCTGAACATCAATCGCCACGGTTTCTACAACTGGAGCGCTCTCGAGGATACATTCTCTCTATACTTGATCCCTTGGAAATAGTCATTTTGTTTGTTTCCCAAGAAACTCTGGAATCCACGTGTCCCACATCCCCAACCCTTCCCTCCCCCACTCGTCACTTACAACATACTTGCACCACCCCCTTCATCAACGCGTCCAGACCTTCCCCCCGACAAGAAGAGTATTTGGGAATAAAGAAATAAATATTTTTGTCGAAGGTTAACATTCAAAGAATATTATTCCACAAACGGTGGGTTAACTGCAAAAATGGAAATACTTTCTGTGCTTGTTTAGAGGCTATTCGTAAAAAAAAGGTTGAAATATGAAAAAGAACTGGTGTAAAAGTGCATTACGTAGAGCCTTGCTGCTGAAGCTGGTCATCATTTGGGTTCTTGACGTAAAGAAATGTGTTCGTCAATAATCCTGAAAATTTTATACCACTCGCTGAAATGCGTGAGAGGTTTTTAGAGTGCTGCTCGTCGTTACGAGAACACCACAAAACATAAGGCCTATAACAATCGCTGTGCACTTGCGTTTTACATTTTGGTACATTTCATTGCCGTCCTCAGCAAAACAACAACGTGAAATGACCAAGGGCGCTTTCCATTGAGCAAAACTAACCTGTACAAATTTTCGGAATTTTCGCTGGTCGAATGGAAAGCGTCCGACCACCTCTCATAATTCTAGGTCACGTGCAGTGACATGCTAAAGGTGCTTCGTCCGCTTATTGGTTTTTCCGCTCTACCGCGTGAGCTCACGCCCGGTAGGGAGACTAAAACCAATATCTTTCGCGAATGGAACACGAAAATTTCGGTAATTTTGGAAATTCCATAAAAGAGGGTTCACTCAAAACGTATTCCTAAATTTTCGGAAACTTTTCCCGGAACTTTGCCCGTTCCATTCGTTTTCGAACCGGAAATCTCGAAAATTTGGTTGAATGGAAAGTGCCCCAAATTTTAGGTTTTGTGGAGAACGTGAGCGAATAACGGTGAACTCCTCTTTTTTTTTTTCCCAACTTCAAAGCCGTTTTTGCTAATTTAGCTCCAGGATAGTTCGCTCACCTTTTACAAGTTAAAGAAGTTAGACGCGAAAGAGTTACGATAACGAGAAGTCAGATTTTCACAATGAGGTTTTCGTTGCCGTCGCCGTCGGTCGTCGCTGCCTAATCTCTCTAATGTTATTGTTCGTGCCATCTTTTCAGGGACAACTTTCTGCCGACTTAATTCTTTTTCAACCGGCCAATCCAAATGTGAGAAGTGCGGAAGGTTTCCTTTCTTTGTGTAGGGATAGTGTTTTCCGCTTTTGAGGTCAAGCAAAAAAAGGAAATTAGTTCCTCCCATCACTTATACTTGTTTAGTTCACTACTTGGTACTCAACCTTACCTACTTGGTACTCAACTACTTGTTATTGCATTGGTGCTTCGAACAGATATTCTGTGATTGTAGCAAATCAGTTCACATCTTTGTTCATGTATCAAAGTACACGAGTGTAACTTTCCAGGTCCAGTGGATTCATTCACTATGGAATCCAGGATAATATCGGGCAATAAATCATATGAACGTACGCTACAAGAGTTTCTGAAACCAGCTGTCGGAGATGTGCAACATTGGAAGCTGTGTTACCGCTATTCCACTGATGATGATCCGGGTAGCAGGACGTTAGCTTTCCACGCCCAGTGTGATGGGAAACCTAACACGGTCACCTTGGTCAAAAAGGGAGATTATGTGTTCGGAGGATATTGTGACCTTCCTTGGGGTAATAATTTGTTATATTTTGTAAATATCAGTTATGCAACCTCCGCGAAATCAACGCCAGGTGTATGTCCCCTATGAAGAAGAGGAAAATTCAACCAAGAAATTTATATAAATGTAATTTATAAATTTGTCAAGTCAGTAACCTGGTCCCTTCCTTGATAGCATCCAAGTATGCATCTGTTTCGCGCTAAAAATTTCAACGCTTTCTCCCTGCCCTTTGTAAAGATAACATTTGTCAAACATATTTAAAATATATTATTTTAAAGACGTGTTCATAATGTTTTAAATTTTTTCTTAAAAAAATTGTATACACTTGATTAGAAATAAAACACAAACAGCAGAGATAAACATGGTAAACCAACGCATTTTATATAGACTTGACGTTTCATATGCTAGGCAACATATTTTTTCAAAATAGGCCGTTACATTTTTATACTTTTATTACAGGGGTCTGGAACCGAGATTAAGAAAAACTATTTTAACAGTAAATATGTAAAAGGAACACCTTATTAATAAAGCAAGAACTTCCTACTGCTGATTTTTATATCAAAAGCTGGCTTAACTTCTTGGATAAATAAGGTTTTCGTTAATTTTAATGATAATTGGTTTTCCCTAACGCTAAAATGTCAAAATGATCTCACTTGATGTTGTGTCCAGTGCTGTGAATTCCTACTCCTGCGTCAAACGTAAGATAGTTTTTCAGAACACTCTCCGCATCAAGTCTTTCTCTCCTTACAAGGACCACTTAGACCGCTCTCAGAAGTCCAAAGTGCCTTATAAAGCCTGCTGCTGGGACTGCACTGATTTTTATATTGGTAAGACAAAAAGAAGACTTCACTACAGGAAAACTGAACATTTCAAAGCCTTCGCTAAAAATGATCACACAACAGCCATATGCTGACCACGTTAAAACATTTTAGCGTCTTGCAAAACCAATTATCATTGTAAAATTAAGGAAACCTCATTTATGCAAGAACTTAAAAGCCAGCTTTTAATGTAAACACCAGTAGTGAGAAGTTCTTGCTTTATTATGAAGGCGTATCCTTTGACATATTTACTGTTAAGATAGTTGTTCTTGATCTCAGTTCCAAATAGTTTTCAAAAATTGTAACGGCCTATTTTGAAAATGTATTTTGCCTAGCATACGAAACCTATATAATGCATTGGTTTACCATGTTTATCTCCGGTGTTTGTGTTTTATTTCTAATGAAGCTACGATGGCTTAACAACAAGAATTTGTATTCACTGGTTCCTTCCTAAGTATCTGGGATTTCCTTCGACGGAATTACTTTCCGATCAACCTAAATTTGCAATCATAATATGCCATTTGAGTCATTTGGAAGTTTATAATGACAACAACACGATAGTGAAGTAAAAGTTGTCAAGAAAAACGTATTAGCTGAATTCACGGATTGGAAGACAACGATAGCAACATGGTATTTAATGTTAATTTTTTTGGTTAATTATGTTAATTACAGAGCGGGATTCTGGCTATAAAGAGACTCCCAACCCGTTCATATTTTCTCTTCGCAACAAGGAAGGACTGCGACCGTTTAAGACCAAGATAGCACCTGGTTTCACAGAGTACGCGATTAATGATGTTTATGAAGGTCCAGGTTTTGGTGGCTGGTACGATCTCGAACTGTTTAATTTCCGATCAGCCACAAATTCAAAAAGCGAGCTAGGATACGGCTACAAGCTGCCAGAGGACGTTAGAAAGGTTGTTGGCCATTATATGTACCCGGCTGGATCAATGGAATTCACTCCTGATGAAGTGGAGGTCTTTTATCTTGGTTGAAACGCCCTAACATGCATTACTGCGAACAAGTGCATGAGACCGGCCAACTACACATCCAAATGGGATCTTAAATTATAAATTGGTTATAAGGTGAAAAGGGAAATTTATGATTGGTTATAAACCATTTGCTGGCGTGTAATGTCCGTTTAAATAAAACTCATGTATTAGCTGTTGGGTTAAGACAGATTAAAGAAGCATGAATAAAGGTTCTTTGCAATCTGCAATATTATGCATTGACTGTCGACTGCACATGCGAACTTTGAACGTTAATAACGTTTTTAATATGGGATAAAAACGCTTTTCTAAAAACTTTCTTTTTCTAAAAATTATCAGGTGACAATTTGATATTACAGTTCGTTGTCCAAGTGCTGTCTTTCTTGTTATATCTTTATGGGACTATTTTGTGATGTTTTATTACTTTTAAGACGTTTTGTTGTTTGCGGTTTTGGAGAAATCCAAAACGGGGCACCTTGAAGATGACCGTTATTCGATCCATAGAAACATAAATCAAATGGTTTGCTATAAGATTTCACCATTTGGGGGGGCTGAGCGGAAGGGAAATAGGCCATTTCCGAATTACCTTTGGCCTTTTTTTCAAAGCGAGTCCTGGTGCAAAATTTTTCATATGAAAATTAGTTTCCATTCTCATAACGCAAATTAAACTTATTTTCATATGAATGATTGTGTACCAGCGCTCACTTTGAAAATAGTTCAAAGGCATAACACACAGACTGCGGTGATAAACATGACAATAGAACGCATTGTTGGAAAACAAAAATAAAACTATATCGTCTAATTCAAAGGCAATTCGGAAATGGCCTAGTATGCCTCACTCATTCTTTTGACTTTGAAACAGCAGTTATTTGAGAATTGTTTGAAAGTTTACTGATTTAGTAGAGATCTTGCATGATATAGATAAAAATGTCTCTTTTTTCGTGGCACAAAACATATTTAATATATAGATTTAGCGGAGATCGACGATTATTAGCGGAGCTCCGGCGGCCCGAAGGGACGCCAAGCGGAGCACCATGGGTAAGAAAATATGGTAACCCATCTGTTCGAAAAAAATTGGTTTTGGACACCGTACGTACGTACGTACGCCCGCCCAATCATGTATGCCATGTGAAATGTCCCATTAATTGTGTGTTGTAACCCGCATTTTGTGTACATCTTTTTGTGTACATCTTTTAATATTGGACGTCAATGTTATAGTCAATTGACACCTGTCAAAACAAGGTATCCGCTCACTAGTAGCGCGTGATCATATCGCGAGCTCAAGTTAAGACCTCATCGAGGTCAGCTGTTTTTTGTAAGTTGACCGCTGACCAGGTACTGGTTTTCGATTGGATCGCAGGCTCAAGCCAGGTGTAGGACACCCAAACCAAAACGAGGCTTAATTTTTCGGGCGCTTTCTGTGGCTCGAGATTTCACATTCAGTTGGTTTCCTCATTTTGAGCAAAACAACTTCATCCTCCTCGAAGTTCTGTCTTTTAATTCGCGTAAAAGGCATGAAAATCTAGAACTATATAGAAGATAATCCGGAAGGCGAATTTCTGATTGATAAAATAGAAGAGCAAAAAAATTTTTCTCAGGATATTCTTAAATTTTGGATTCACTTGTATGGCGCCCGGATTGTGTGATTGAAAAACAAAATGTTTTAACTCCTCAAGGGCTTGCTCACTTTACCGCGCTTCTTGTAGCTCACCACGAAAGTTCACTTGCCAATTCACCGGCATTAATGGGAGGAACGAGTAACTCAAACTTGGTGGAAGAAGTTCTTTCTAAGGACAAACCGTTTGCTATTTTTGTAGACGCGTGTTTTTACTTTCGTGGATCGATGCGTATTTTCAAGTCGTAGAAAGCTTGACAACACAGGTAACTTAAATAAATTGAACCTTAGCATTTCACGTTTAATCGTTATTACTTTTGTTCAGGAATGAAACTTGTATTTTTGTCTCGACTGGATATAAATAACAATCTATTCGTTTTGGACTCAAAGAAGTAGCTAGTCGGATTGTTTGTTTGTTCAGTTTTGCAAGCGAACGAGTGTTTTCCATCATCCGCTTAGCTGACTGTACATGTTTTTCGACGTCAGTGTTTCTATATAGTGTTAAGAACTGAAAAAAAAAAACGTTTGCCCTTATGTTATTAACACGTAATCACAATGAGTCCTCGT